>VFFE01007247.1:1062949-1102082 GCA_008921705.1 Burhinus oedicnemus
AATCTAATACAGACAAAAAAAAAAAAAAAGATCATTCATTCTTGAACTTAGTCCACTAAAGGCAATTCAATAGTCCACATCTTGGTGCAGCCACAGCATTGCTCTGGAGTACTGTAGGACCCTTTGAACACCCATTCTGCCTATCAGGCCAGGCTCAGGCTACGAGCCTGAGACTGAAAAACTGTGGTCTCCAGGACTGGGCTGGAAGAGCATTGTCTTCTCCATCCGTTCTCCCTTCCCTTTACATCTCTCTGCTTATACCACTCAGGATTCTTGGCCACAAGAGCAGACTAACATTTTAGTGAGGGAATCCATTCAAGCCTCACATGCAGACGGGCAGAGACAACTGGAATCAATACAATTCACAGGCCATCTTACTCTGTCCTGTCTCTGTAAAGCTCTGGCTCTTCCTAGAGACTCAGACACACTACGGGCATAGAAAATGGTAGTGGGTAGGCTACTAATGACAGAAAGCATGAACTTGTAAGATTCCTGCAGGTCTCAGGAAAAAGATGTCATGGAGATGAGCTATTTCTGAACCCCTAAGATTCAAGCCCTCATCCTGAAATCCAGTTGCAGAGGAACCTCCACGTACTGAGGAAAATGAATGCTCTTGTGGAAAAGTAAAATAAGCTTATGGTCTTTTTCATGTCACCTTTTTTTTGCCGTGTCTCAAATTATAAAGTGTAACTAAAAGCAAGTGTTAATGCTCACAAGGAAAAGAGAACTGACGAGATTGGTATTGACTTTGCAAGATCTTTCTAAACACTTTTATTTATTGGTTTTGAATTTAAAAAAGTATATATAAAAAATTAAAATTGTCCAGTGAAAGAGTCTAGTCAGAAGCTCTTTTCTCTACTGCCATTTGTAATAACATTTTCACAGCATGATGTTCTTTCATTGATCAACAATTATATTTTTCATGCTGTTTCAGTATTATGTCACTATTTCTTGTTCTATTGCTTGATTTGTTCCCACAGAGATCAAAAAAAATCTGTTTATCTGAGTATGCACTTAATAAGATGTTTAATCTCAGTAAGATTTTGCAGTTGCAGTCCTTGTCTAGAAACACATAACAGTTCTTATAAGTTAATTATTACGCATTATTTAAAAATTATCTATCAAAATGTGGATTAAAAAATATCACCTAGTTAATTTTCAGTTGATTTATGCTGTTGTTTATCCAACTAAAACACACAAGGCTAAAATAACAATCCTCCTAAACAGAGAGCTATTTAGCTATCAGGCACTGTATGTTCTTTCCTTCTAGTGCTCACACAAGGTGAAAATGATAATAAAAGTGCAGCATCTTAAGGGACAAGGTAACTTTGCCTGGTAACTGATGTCTCCCTCTGTACTTTTATCCATTCTCTTCAAAAAGAAGTACAAATTTCCAGTTAAGGTCATGATTGTAAACACAATTAATACATGCATAGGTTCTACATCTAAGTAACTACACAAACTGCAGTTACTTTATATCAATGCATATAAATGTATCTTTTTGCACACTAAATATAATATACTTCAGTGGGACTACTTATAGCAAGAGATCTGCAAAATTAAACTCCAAATATAGAAATGAAATATATATAACCCAACACTTGATCAAACATGATTTTATTTCTCTTCTTCTGCCCTTGGTTTATGACAGCAGCAGAAGATGAATTTAATTTGAGTCATACTTCCCACATTCATGTGTGCTTATATACGTTAATTCATCAGTACATAGAAAAGCCCTGAAGTGTATTAACACAATATGTTACGATTTCAGACATCTGCTTTATTTGCTTTGAAAATCCAAAAAGATAAATGATAAAATATTACTACCAATGTCATCTACAATAACTCAGTATTTCACTCAAATAAGACGTAAAAAATATTCCTATCTATAACATATAGACATAAAGAAAATTAAGTATACTAGTGTATTAGCCTCTGATTTTGAATTTACTTATGAGCTGTGATCAATTTGCACCACACGTCTCATGATATGTCATTGAAATACTTATTTCAGAAACAAAATAATTAATGCAGAAAAAACAACAAACTTGGAATTTACTAGAAGAAAATTTAATGAGTATCACAGTCAGTTACAGCCCTTTCTGCCATCTGTTTTATATTCTTACAATTCAACATACAAACCTAATCTAATACTTAACCTGCATTTTTCCTGAATGTTTCAATCCTGAAATTTTTTAAAGGATTTTTAATTCCAGCCCTTTTAACATTGATTATTGTTCTTTCTTCTTAATAGTTGTGTATCACAATGTAAATGCCATTAAATTCCACTTCGTTCCAAAACTGAATCTTTGAAAACTAGAAGTAAATTGATTTGCAGAGCTGACTACAGAATTCATTTACTAGCACAAAAGAACAGATTACAGCATATGAAGACTGCTATGACATACTATTTTCCATATTTAGTATAGTCACTACCGGAAATTTACAGTGGTAAATTCCAGGCTTCATAATTTTCTACAGTGGACTGTGCACGTATGTACACTGTCAGCATGGTCACTCGGGGCAGCAGGACTAAGATCAGACCTGCCAACAACTGGCACTGGGTCTTTGGCCTAAGGTGCCCTAAGGAAATGAAGGGTAAACTAAGCACATTCAGTGCCTGTGTGTGTCTGTGTGCCCAAGTTTGCCTTTTCCCAACCTCCAAAAACCAACAAAACCTGCAAAGCCCAGCGCCCCACTTGAACATGACTCATTGCTCAATCCCGACCAAGTCTGACACAGGAGGACTCTCAAAGATGCTAACTTCTTATGAGGTTTTTGAGAGCTGTTTTCTGAGG
Organism: Burhinus oedicnemus; assembly: GCA_008921705.1. Lineage (NCBI taxonomy): Eukaryota > Metazoa > Chordata > Aves > Charadriiformes > Burhinidae > Burhinus > Burhinus oedicnemus. The sequence goes on from VFFE01007247.1 coordinate 1,065,748, forward strand.
ACACATCAATGCTTACATGGAGGAAACAGTTGCAGTGTGAGCTCGTCCCTGCTTTTAGACATCAAAGGATCAATATGAGTTCAGCTCACAAATGCAAATCCATAGGAAACCATGCTTCATTGGTCGTGCCACTCAGAAAATAAACTGATTTCTAAAACCAATATACTGTAACATACAAATATTAAATGGAACAGAAAACCATAACAACTAAACTAAAAGTTTGAGATTTCTCCTCAATATCTTTGAATTGATGCACACAAGAGTGATATTCTATTCGTGTCTCAAAAAATCTCAGCTTGCAGAGGATGTAAACCCAATTTTAAATAACTCGGCCATTTTAGCCGAGAGTAAAAAATGGCTCTGTGGTAAAGTACACAGAAATAGATCCTCCCTATCCTAAAATAATTCCAATATTCAAGTTACTGTTACCAATAGTAGCCCATGGTTTTTACTCCTTTGATGTTCACATGGGAGCAAAATGCAGAAGAATGTGTTCATGCGTCTACACCATATCACAAGACCCATTTGGCATTTTGTTACGTAGGGTGGGAGGTAACACTCACTGGCGTGAAGTAATTGATCAAGTTTGATAAAAAATAAGAAAGCATCATTTGGGGAGTTCAGTGTGAACATAAATCTTCATTATCTTCCAGAATATGGCATATTTTTACAAAGACAGATGCATGAATGTCCTAAGTTCATCAGATATTCTGAGGTGATATGGCTGAAGTTGTCAATTGGTATAAAACTAGCACAAGGCTCTAAAACAGTTTATAGATAATTGCCATAAATTTTTCTCTTTTCCCTAATTTTGAGAGATGGTAAAATATTTTTCAATGGAAATTATCACCATCAAACTTTGCCAAATACAAAACTGTTATTTTGAGAACTTTTATGTATGTATGTATATACATCCATAGACACACATATTTCTCTATATATGCCCTCTATATATATGCCCTAGATATATATGCCTGTATATATATATGCCCTATATATATATGCCCCTCACCTTCATTTTGGTCATATTAGGAATATATTTAATCTAAGATGCTTAGCATCTTAGATGTACAAATTTGTTTGCTTTGTTTGCAGTTACTTCATTCTCAAAAATTTTGTCTTTTTCCTCTTTGTGCAATTCACAGACACTACATAGTGCCTTCCTAATTTTAGAAATGCTTTTCCTTGAATTTAAGACATTTAACACACACGGACAGTGCCAAGCAGCTTATGAATGTATAGGTAGCTTTATAGTTTATAAATATATAATTTTCTATGTAGAGATGTAAATACATAGAACACTTTAAAAATAACTACAATATTAGTAATGAGTAATTGTACGCTGTATTTCATGAACAGTACTGATTCATGAGTCATTATCTGTGACAATCATCACATGTAAATAAAGGCATGCTAGTTGATTAACATTCTGTCTGTAATTCCAGATGCCATATATTAACACAGGCAATGTCTGAATTATAATAATGAGTTTCAAAACTGTTGCCTTTTCTATGTGGGACAAGCACACATATTTGAAGAACTGACTGTTTTTGAGGCCTTATTTAACAGCAGAGGAAGCCATCACGACCTTTGCCTTGGAGCAAGCAGCACACAGATGATACTGCTAGCATACCAGACTATCCATGCATGGTCAGAGGCTACCGGCATAGAGCAAGTTTTATTGCTGGTTCAGGGCAATGTGTTTGAGAATTCTAACTCACTTCTCACAATCCTGTTTTCCAAGTCCAGTGACACATTTTTGCTAGGGCCTTCATCTGTATTTTCAACAGTTCTGATTACTCACAATGCAGACATTATGTTTTTACACAAGAAAGTAAACAAGTAAGGATTGTTTTTGCAAAGGACCTCTATTATTTAGAATAGTTTCCATCATTCTAAAATAAAAAATTAATATGAAAACAAAGATTAGAATTGGCTGAATTACACAGGTGTGCATTTTTATTATTTTATGTCCTGACAGGATATTCCAGAAAATTAGCCAGACTATGTCACATACTTTTCTCAATTTCTTTTTCTGTCCTAAAAATAGTGTATGTCTAATCATGTTTCTGTTTGACTTCAAGATTCACGGACCAATTTTATCTCATTTTGCTTTCAATCTCATACACTATCTTCTCTAGCAAAGAGACTGAGGTTATCATCTTTGTACCTTTCCATCTTCCCAAGCATTGTATTTCTTTCATGTTCTTTGAGAATAAAAAAGCCATTATCTTCTTTTTAATGTTTTTTTTTTAGACAATCATGAAAGAAAGATTTAATGTAAGAAGGATTTGTCACATCCAGTATATACTTCCATACATTCAGGCACACTCAGATTTGAAGGAGTATCTGAAACATCGATAATTAAGGTTTTATTACAGAGAAGAGTTCTGAAGTTGTTTATAGCTCTTCAGTATTTCCACTGTCTACTGAAACCAAACAGATTTTTTTACCTGAAAAAGATGAAATTTTAAGACAGATTGGAACTGGATAACTCAAATATTTTAAAGTATAAGGATTAGCATGTACTTCTTCCCTTGTTAAAAAAAACCAAAAAAGCAGCTGTCGAAACTGAACATGCTGAAAAATCCTGACCAAGAACATGAGTGGCAGAAATCTGAAAAAGCAGAGACAGTTTAAAGGACACAGAGGAAACTTTCAGAATACTGTTGGGAAGGCCTCATCATTTATAAAAGATCCAGTACAGCATACTCTGTATCATACACACAATCGCTCAGGAACGGCTACACAGGAAAAACCATTCTCAAAGAACTTTAAATATACACTGGCATACAGAAACTGCATGTGACCCAAGTAATAAAAATGTCAGACTTCTCTTACGATCTCTTACCCTCCAGCCTCCAGTAACTTTTGCTAGTTTAAGCATGCTAAGTATCATAGATTGTCAAAAATCACCATCAGTGTCATACCACCAGCATGCTGAGACTGCTGTCTTTCATGTTGACCAGGATTGCCTCATTGATTCTTTGTATTTTCTATTTTCATTTTATTTACCTCTCGTCTCCAGTTTTATACATAGAGTACGAGCTCTGAAGGGCAAGGACCTCAGGGACCTTTTTGTTCTGCTTTTAAACAATGCCTTGTACAAGTGGATTCCTCAGTTTGCTGCTAGAGATTTTACAGTCAGTCACAGTCCTGTGATAAATAGTGCAGTAACACTGCAGATTAATGACTGCTCTTGTGCAGCTCAGTGTGAATGGGAAATAACAGTATCATGATAGCAGGCATTACCCCAAGTAGTGAAGGCATACCTTACACACACAGTAACAAATTCAATAAACTGTTTCAATAAACAAAGACGAATGCTTTCAAGCACAGCAAGTTTCATTATTTTGGTATTATACTGTGCAAAATACACTACTACGTGGGCCCAGAATCCAGCCATCTACCGAGGATACTGTAAGGGGAACAGAAACTTTGTCATCAGTATTGGTTTTAGAAGCAACAAGACACAAAATGTACTGTTAGACACGGTGAGAGACTGGACAGAGTTTGGTGGTAGGCTCAGAACTAGTCTTTAGGAGTCCTACACTGCAGATGGGATGTGCATGATGATAGGTTCTACCGGCCTTAGGTTACAGTGTGCACAGAATCACGAGTTCTTGCAGTGGCACAACCTGTTACTACAAGAGGGTTTTCAGTGTTTATCCCAAAGTATTTCAAAATCACATGAATTAAAAAAAAATAAAATAGAAAATGAAACAACCAGCTACGTCATCTTAAGAATTAAAGAAGCCTGGTTTCCAAAGGATGTGTGCTGTTGCTGATTTGAGTTTTTAATTGCATTACACTAAGATTGTAGAGGAAAACCTCTAGTTTTTTATATATCAGAGAACCAACATAGGAAGGAAAAGCCATCAAGGACTAAAAAACTCAACCAGAAAAGAAACCCTGACTGAATATGAGGTACTCTGACATCTAATATAGCATTCACTCTACAATCACAGCATTCATAGTAGCTCTATTTTACCTGGATCTTTGGACATCTAATAAAAATTGACATATGGTATTTTGGACATTTTGCTAAATGGGGCAACTATTGGTGTTTCTCTCTTTTATCCAAAAGACTGTTTTTATGAAATTAGTTGGAACTTAATACATCTGTGATTTTGCTGAAATTAGCTGAAAAATTAAAAAATATATACATTTTTGTAGGATGGGGAAAGCAGATGCAAATATGCAAGCAAACGCAGAGTGATAAGGAACACTGTAAATCCAAACACATGAAAGTTAGGCAAAAACTAGTACTGAGGTCAGCTGCTTACTTTAATTTCATCCTTCATGCCCCCAAGTGATGATGACAGAATGATAATCAAGCACGAGATCCCAGCAAACCCCTGCCACACTGAATGTGCAGAATACATTGCTTGCCACTGAATGAGAATCTATTTAATATTTCTTACTAACTTCAAAATGTATTAAGCGGGTTTTTTTGCATACAGTATGCTTTTATGCTTACAACTTAGGGATATGATACTGCTACTGTATCTTTGTTCTTTACAAAAATTAAGATTTGATGATATGTCTATAACTATAATGTGAACTAGACAGAATTGCATTATCATCACAATTTTATACATGGGGACCTGAGATGCAGATTAAAGCCAGAAACGTCCAGAGGGTTAAAACCATCAAATAGTGTTGAAATGCTCGACTTCATTAGTTTTCACAAAACCTCATGTGAGCACCCTGACTTCACCTACTCATCCTAAATATGGTAGGTCAATACACTGGAAGACAGAGGAGCCTGAAAAAGTCTCGATACAACCCTTGCCCAGCATCATGCAAGAACCCTCTGGCAGAGACATGCAGCAATTCAGATCTCTGGCAGAGCATTCAGCTGCCTTAGCATGACACTATACGTTCTTCTACAGTCTCCAATTCATCCACTACATATTTTCCAACTGCCGCAATAAAAGAAGCAGATGTACTACAGAAAACAGTCTCATTGCAACCCCAATGTGTCCTCAGTACGCAATTCATCCTATTCAAAGGAAAGGATGAAAAGCATTATGCAACAGATATTTAAAATTTATAGTGCAATGTACACAAAATAACCAGGCAACTATTAATTCAGAATTTTCCTCACCTGTGCATTTGATCTTAAAAAGCACTTGGAATCTCAATGTTAAATACCCTTTTTTCCATACAGTTTTCTTAAGATTTGTGAAACAAGAAAATTAAAAAATCCTCACATACCATCAACGGGACTTGTAAAAACATGCAACATCCTGTTTCTCTTTCTTGAGAATAAGCTGACACAAAATCTCTGGATTCTAAAGGAATACACTCTAGTGAGCATAAACCTGTTTGTCCTGATCCCTCCTATTTTCTTGTTGTCTCTAGCTCATCTGTTTCCCTGTTCCTTTGAGCAGCTCCTGATTCTTACCTCCTAACATTTTCTGGCCTCTTCTCCTTAGCCTTCAAACTGTTGCCTTCTTTGTAGCTCTAATCCTTTCCTTCACTTTGATTTTACCCTTCTCCCATGTTTCAAGCAACCACCTTCTACTCTTCTCCCAGTATTTGTTTGAATGCCTTCTCCCTTAACTTCCACTTTGAACCTCTCTGCTCCTTCCTCCCCATTCCTAGTAATTTCCTTCCTTTTGGCTTGCCAGGATCCAGAATGCTGGATGGAGGAGTGTGAGGTGCACAGGAAAGATTTTTTTCTCTGACTTCCCCCACCGGGAAAATGGCTGGTTACTTTCCAGTTGCCGTTAGCAGCTGAGAGTCCTTGAAGACTTGTGCCACAAAATGTTCCCTCTTTCAAGACAATTTACACGAAGAGCTGAGAAGGGATACAAAATACCCAGTACAGATCAAGTACTGCCAATCTCATCTGAATACATGCAAGCAGATTTTTTAAAAATTTTATAATTTAGCCATGTGTGGATGAATTTGTACAAAGAGAGCAATTACATCAGTATGACCCTGCCTTCAAACAATGCCATTTCAAAGTCATGACAGCTACTCAATGAAATTATTTTATTAATGGTTAACATGGACAAAACAACCTAATTTAATTCTTGAAAACTGCTAAATTGTTTGAACAGAAATCTTTCAGAAGGCTAAATTGAAACATACATCTCCCATGGAGAAATTAATCCCAAAGCTTTGGACAAACTGTAAGAAACTGAATACAGCTATCTAACAAAGAGTGCCAAACAGCCATAGTTGTGGACAGCACTATACTTACCACCTACAACTAGGAAAACCATTTGAAGTAAATATCTTATTGACAGTATTAACTATTGTGTAGAAAACTATGTACTACAAATCTACCATATTCTTAATGATCCCTAAGAAAACACTTTAATTCCATGTAATTTAAGGTTTAGTAAGTTACATTTGCAATTTAGGAATTTAATAGTGAAAATCATTGTCTTGAACGAAGCTACCAATACTGCAACACCTTCTGAAAGCTCATTTGAAAGCATTACTAAGTGTTGAATCTTCTAAAAGGAGTAACAGCAGCTGAAAGCTATTAGCGTGCAATGTGACAGCAGCGTGCTTAGGAGATGAATGAGACTATCCTATTGATAAGGTCGCAATCGATCTGAGGTAGACTTTTTTAAATTAGTAAAATGTTGCAGCACTTTAGAAAGTGTCACCAACAGCCCTCCTCCATGAAAAATGCTCCAACTTGTAGGAAAACTGTAATTTATTATTTTAAACAAAAAATTTGCCTCATAGTGACAGAGTATCATCTGTGGCTTATTTATTTCAAACCTATCCTTTCATTGAAATTGAGCTTATTTTTCTAAAGATGATATTCAGTTCTGTACTCTTAAGTTCCGTCTATACCTACTCTTACAAAGACGCTCTTCAGGAGTCATATGAACTGCTTGAAAGTCAATTTTCTTCAAAATACACTGAGAATAGTTATATTACAACAAAGAAAAGAAACGAAAAGAAAAGAAACGAGAAGAAAAGAAACGAGAAGAAACGAGAAGAAACGAAAAGAAACGAAAAGAAACGAAAAGAAAAGAAAAGAAAAGAAAAGAAAAGAAAAGAAAAGAAAAGAAAAGAAAAGAAAAGAAAAGAAAAGAAAAGAAAAGAAAAGAAAAGAAAAGAAAAGAAAAAGAAAAGAGAAAAGATAGCAGCCAGCTTTAATTTCATCAGAATAAAAAACTATATAGGAATGCTTAGAATGGTCTGTACTTCCAATCACTTCCAGTCCTTCAACACATAGGATAGGGAGGTGAAAACTGAAAAGCACCATGACCTCATGAAACTTAAAACAAAAAAAGTGGATGCTCATCCTTCGGGCCTTTCAAACAAAGGCTGCTCCTACGAGTTGCAAAGCACCTTTATCCTCCATTGTATTTCACTGTGCTGGGACCATGGCAGGATCTGAAGTGTTGAGAGCAATATGGTAATGATGTTCACATAGACACTGTGAAAAACTGGATCATTTAAGAAAGAGAAAGGCATAAAGGAGTGGAACACTTCAGTTTTTTAATGCAAATTGAGCTAACTTTTTTTCAGACTTTAGAAAGAATTTTTCCCAAACACTATAGCTCCAGTTAAGCTGGTGCTTTTCAAGTTTCCTTTAAAAATATGGTTTTGAACACCACAGAAGGATGAAAATGCCAATGACCAAGGTCATACAAGGACACAGTTTCTGATTGAACTCGGGCACTAACAGTGAAAAAACTCCACTGCAACACATTAGTAGACCGAAAAGCTGTGGTGCAAAGCATGTATTCTATAATAACAAAGCATTAACTATTTACATGTGAAAGAGCAGAATAAGCGTTAAATGTAAAATGTATGTCTGCTGTCCCAGCTGTATTTGAAACAATCTCTTACTAACTCTGAGACTTTTCAGTTCTGCTTCTAAGTTATTTAACAAAAAATCTTAACTCACTAAATTGCAGGTTCTTAACTGTTGCCAGTCTCAGTTGAGGAAAGGCCAAGAGCTGAGCCAATATAAAAACTGTTTATGAAAAAGAGGAGTAATTCAACAGGAAATAAATACAAAATGGGACAAGTCTTTTGCTTGAAAGCTTATATTGAAATGACTGTTTTCAGGATACTTGATCCTTGGATAAGTAACAGTTCTAATTTTTAAAAAGGATAAACATAGCTATACAGCATGTGGTAGGGGTACAGTTCATGTTGTCAGATTTATATATGCATATATTTAGAGTATGTTTTATCTAAAAGCTAGAACAATTTCAGATGACATTAGGTAAAACTACAGAATGTACTCCTATAGAAATGAACAATGTAGTAAAACTATGACTATAATCTTAAACCAATTTCCTGTTAATGTAAGGTAACAACAACTGTAGGCTGATAAAATACAATAAAAAAGTAATGAAATGGTAAACTTAGTAACAATACCATTTATACAGCTATAATGCATACTCTAAATACCGCTAAGTTCTTTCAAAAGAGTAAGCAGTGACATTATTTACTTTTCATAATAAACATAAAATATGTAATTAACAGAAAAGTATGATAAAAATACTGGAATAAACAATTGGACTATGTTAACATTACAGTATAGCATTTACTTCCTCATGTCACACCTTCTCAGAAAATGCCATACCTTGATTGCTAGCAGGCTGGGGTTGGAATTAATCTTCCTCTATGGAGATGTTATTTCCTTTTTATCTTCCTGTAAAGCATGTGATCCTAGTTATTCTTAGATGCAAGGTTTATTGGCTTATTGGTCTAGTCTAGTAAGAAAATTATGTACTTTGGGCCTTGAAATTCTCACATTTCATTAGCATAGTAGCTTTTTGTTTGACAGCAATAAAAATGAACTACAGCTCAAGAACAATTCACATGCAAGTATGTATTTTGCATGCAAGTCCTACGCAATTCATTCAAGTGATATTGTCTGTTGGGTGTCTTCTCACAGTCAAGAAGCAATGAAACTAGCTCTTACAAGGTGAAGTTAACAGTTTCTAAAAACAATAAATGTTTCTCAAATTCAAACTCAATGCAAAAACTTTAAAGAAAATTGTTTCAAGGGAACTATATGTTCCCTTAAAGTCAAGCAAATATTCAAATGACTAATCAGGAATATATTGTCTTGCAATGCTCTGAAAGAAAAAAAACAATCTTGAAATCAGCATGACAGGCCTGCTGCTTACATTGCCTCTTAAATTATGGGAGCCTTGGGTGAAAGACCTTAATCGCAACAAAATGTCAAGTGAGGACATGTCAAGGGTGTTTGCTCCATGGAGAACTTCAGTTTTGAGCAATCATCAGAGCAATAGTAAACCCCATAGTTTACCGAGTAACAAAGAGCAACAGAAAATCCCATAGTTTGAGGGAAAAACTCTGCATTCATATTATATTTTTATCAGCATATGTTTAATATAAATTGCATGTTTAATGTAAATGCACAAACTTATGAGGGAAGTAGGACATGTCACCAAACTCAAATGTTTTCCTCTAATCCAAGGGTCACAGAACTATGCTGGTTCCTATTCAGTCTTCTGATTCCATGAAACTTCAGTCCTTCTGTACAGGGTCTCAAAATACAGATGTTGCAGCACCCAGCTGGTTTGCACCCAAGTCCCTTCCTGCATCTAACCTTAAAGCTCCTGACTACTGATCACCTCACCCTACCTTCCCACAATTACTCCACTGCACACACAAAGGTTCCAAGTCTGCTACAATTAACTAATTAACTGAAGAGAAAAACTCATCCTAGGGAAGTACAAAACCCAGTGGACTCAGCCCAGGTGCTCTATACCACACAGGGAGGAAGACAGCACCAGCCAGGACACTCTGACCACAAAAGCAGGGCTCTACAGTGTGAATACTCAGAATTCAGGGTAGGGTAACCTGCATAGTAGCCTTGTGATGAATCCTACCACCATAATGCATGGAAAGATCTTGGTAATCTGGGTGGACTCTGGTTTACACAAGTCCTTTTGCCCTGTTACGGAAATCTCAACAGGACTTCCGTGTGCAATTTCTGATGGGATTCCATACAGAGTTCTTCAAGGACGCATGATGTCACTCTTCCAGCTCAATGAGTCACAGAAAAAAAATGCATATTGATTTAGGGCTTCACTTCGTCCTTATTTAGACAAACCTGCTTTATGCCTCTCTTCTATCAGGCTAAAAAGTCTCTGCTTCCTCAAAATCTCACTACAGTTATGATTTGATGAGAGCAAGTTGTCTAAGCATCTGGAGGAGGAAGATGCAAGGCTCTTGAGGACACAGAAGAAATCGTGTTATGAAAACAGTGCATCTGCACCTTGCGTAGAGGGATTACTGTTTATGAGTATCTGCCATAGTTCAGCTACTGACAACTGATAGCTTTTCTGAAATTGTATGTTTCAATTGTCACCACTATGTTATGTTTTTGTGCTTTTATAAATGTGTATGATATTAAGTAAAGTCATAAATAAGGTTAATTAAAAAATCATTACCATTGCAGTAATTGTTACAAATACAAAAAATACAAATTAAATTGTTTAAAAAGTTAGGAAAAGACTGCAAAATTTCCCTAAAAAATACTAAAGTAAACCATTCTGTCTAATTAATAGAAATGCAGAGCACAGATAAGGCCTCTGAAGACAAGACTTTCCTCAGGCATCAAAAATCTCTCTTTAAACACTATGTACCAATGAACTAACAAAAAAGGGGGTTAGCTGTAGCTTTTCTATTTTCTTGCACTGATGGCTAAATGACAGAATATCTAGATAATTGTTTACCACATAGTGTGGGGTTGCTTTGCTCCTTATCTATTCATCCCTGCAAGCCTAGTAACATGACCTGAAAGACCTCAATTTACATAGAAAGAAGGCACTACTGTTTTTACACAGGTAGCTCCAGTCGCAACTGTGCAGACAAAAGTTTTAAAACTCATAATCTCTTCTTAGGTGGATTTGGTCAGGGATGACTGGCTAATTGGGGGAAACACATGAAAGCACCTCAAAATCCAATTAGCACTTCAGTGCAATTAAATAGCTTTGCTATTCTGTAGAGACATGGCTTTGATCTTGCACTGAAAAGTGTCCTTCCTTAAAGCTGCTGTTTTGATTTTTTTCTCAGTAATTAGTGCTAATTGTAAAGCCATTCCTGACATGCTCTAAACAGAGTATTTTGCTGTGTTTGACACAATGACCTTAAATCAGTGTTTTCTTTTGTCTGTATTGTACTAGTTTATTATTGGCCTAGCTACTTTGCTCATTATTAAATGCAGAATATGTAAAACATGTTAAATTCAGATGAAACAAATTACCTAGGTTTAAGAGCTTGTGTATACCTTTGCCAATGCTTTTAAAACTTTGATTCCAAAGAAATAGAGAAGAGAATGTAAAATAATATTAGATTACAATTACACTAGACTGCTCTTCCAGATTTCTTTTCTTTTTCATCCTGAACTGGAAAAGATGAATTTTGATTTATGTCTATTTTTTTTCAGTCTGCCGTAAAATGCACATTGAATAATGAATTGAACAAATCATTCTTATTCCAATTGTCTTGACCACTCTTCGCTCTAAACTACGCTTCTTACACCTGTGAATTTCCCAACTGGGCTACAGACCTCTGTCCGCTTTTACAAAAAGGTTGTATGTGTCAACTCTCCCATAAGCTTTCTTGCAGGTATGCATTCTTTATGTCTTGGGTTACACTTTTAAAACCTAAAAATACAGGGTTAGAATTAAGCACAGTAGCAGTGAGAATCAGTTGCAAAGGATTTTCCATTTTAAAATGTTCCATAAGAAAAAATGTACTGCGTGAAGGGAATAAACTGAATGTAGTACACTGCGACAGCTACAAAACCATGCATATAGCAATGCCCTTTCATAGTAAGTATCTGGAAAGAAAGAGCTCTTTATAACATACATTTTGATCTCAAATTGAATCTCAATAGCCCAACAACACAAACTATTTTATGCACTAATACTCCACTTTGCAGGAAAAATGTCCTACCACTATTTCTTATTTCATTTCAAGGAATCTCTCACACACATAAAACCTTTAAAAAACATTAAAAAAATTTTTTTGGAATGTGAACTACTGCAAAATAATATTTTGACGAATTAAGATACTTCTAGATCTACAGAATACTTATGCTTACACTATAGCTGCAATGTTTAGATTACAAGACTCATAAGAGATAATTATTTGCATTTAGAAATGAGACAAACTTTCTTACAAAACATTTTCAGCCATCCTAAAAGTATTTGGCAGCACATAAGCGCTTTTGGTTGGCATTTTGTTTGCATAAAGCTGTCTGAAAAGCAATTGGTGATTTCTATTGTTTCTTCTTTTCCTTGTCCCTCTTAATTCCACAGTTCAAGAAATCACCAAGATACAGAAAGCACAACTTCAAAGTCCACCTGACTCAGGCTAAGAATTGGAAACAAAACTTCTTACATTCTCAGATAACAACTTAACCACTACCTACACAGAATATTCAACATTTGATCTTTCTCAGTTCTTTCTAGTTGGATCTGATTAATTTTTTATAAAATGCTTACACACTAAGAGTGTGTTTAGTTAGTTTTGAAAAACAGTGATGCATCATTAGAAGGGAGTGAGATATCCAGCTTTGGAGTGATATAGAGCAGAAGCTTCCTTTTCTTTGCTTTTCATATAAACATGTAAGAGGAATAATGAGCAAAAAAAGCAACATAACATCAAAAAAAAGTCACATTTGTTTTATTTCATCTCATTAAATAAAAAATAATTTTTGTCTTTTGTCTTTTGAGTTGGAAAAAACCCATCAAGGTCATGGGGAACAGGAGAGGTGCCTGAGGACTGGAAGAAGGCTGACATCTTTTCAATCTTCAAGAAGGGCAAGAAAGAGGACCCAGGGAACTACAGGCCGGTTAGTCTCACCTCTGTCCTTGGGAAGGTTATGGAGCGACTTGTTCTGGATGTCATTTCCAAACATGTTGAAGAACAGGAAGTTATTGGAAGTGGTCAACATGGATTTACCAAGCGTAAATCATGCTTGACCAATCTGATAGACTTCTATGATGTTATAACTGGTTGGCTGGATGAGGGGAGAGCAGTAGATGTCATCTACCTTGACTTCAGCAAGGCTTTTGATACCATCTCCCATAATATCCTCACTAGGAAGCTGAGGAAGTGTGGGCTAGATGAGGAGACAGTGAGGTGGACTGAGAGCTGCCTGTGTGACAGAACTCAGAGGGCTGTGATTAATGGAGCAGTGTCAAGTTGGAGGCCCGTAACCAGTGGTGTCCCCCAGGGGTCAATACTCGGTCCAATCTTGTTCAATATATTCATCAATGACCTGGATGAGGGGACAGAGTGTAACCTCAGCAAGTTCGCTGATGATACCAAACTGGGAGGGGTGGCTGACACCCCAGAGGGCCGCGCTGCCATCCAGCGTGACCTGGACAGGCTGGAGTGCTGGGCAGAGAAGAACCTAATGAGGTTCAACAAGAGCAAGTGTAGGGTCCTGCACGTGGGCAGGAAGAATGCTAGGCACCAATATAGGTTAGGGGTGGACCTGCTGGAAAGCAGTTCTGAGGAGAAGGATCTGGGGGTCCTGGTAGATAGGAAATGATCCACGAGCCAGCAATGCGCCCTTGTCGCCAGGAAGGCCAATGGAATCCTGGGCTGCATAGGGAAGAGTGTGGCCAGTAGGTCGACGGAGGTCATTCTCCCCCTTTGCTGGGCACTGGTGAGGCCACAACTGGAATACTGGGTCCAGTTCTGGGCTCCCCAGCTCAAGCGGGACAGGGAACTCCGGGAGAGAGTCCAGTGTAGGGCAACAAAGATGACTGGGGGATTAGAGCACCTCCCTTATGAGGAAAGGCTGAGAGAGCTGGGACTCTTTAGCCTGGAGGAGAGAAGGCTGAGGGGAGACCTTACTCTTGCTTGGAAGTATCTAAAGGGTGGGTTGAAGGAGGATGGAGGCAGACTCTTTTCAGTGGTTCCCAGTGACAGGACAAGGGGCAATGGGCACAAGTTGGAACACAGGAAGTTCCATTCAAACCTAAGAAAAAACTTCTTTATGGTGATGGTGCCAGAGCACTGGACCAGGCTGCCCAGGGAGGTTGTGGAGTCCCCTTCTCTGGAGATTTTCAAGACCCGTCTGGATGCAGTGCTGAGTAATGTGCTGTAGGCATTCCTGCGTCAGCAGGGGAGTTGGACTAGATGGTCCCTTCCAACTCCGAAAATTCTGTGATTCCGTGAATTAATTCACATACTCGTAGCCAGAGCATGTCTTAAAAGACAGGAGGATTGTGAATCCCAACAGCAATCACATTACTCTTCTCAGTCCCATACTTTACTATAGTCCTTTGGACTAATAATCTTACGTCCCTGAGACAAATTTCACCCTGCTTTAGTTATCTCTTTGATACTCTACTGAGATTTCTAATTTTGTGAATCCAAACTTGCACCAACAATTAAAGAGCTGAGCTGAGCCCAAAATGGCTAAGTCCAGCTTGTCACTTCGAAATAGCACTGAGCTTCACTCAGCCATGTGCCATTGGAACAAAATCAGAGATAGATGCATCTCAAAGCAAGTCAGGAAATTTTAATGTTGTTCCCACTAAATAATTCTACACAGACTAAAAAAGTTAGTCTTCTAATAACGTTTAGTGACATAGTTAGATATACAAACCTCAGGCAATAGGATCGATGTTTTATAATCTGTTTTCAGGGTTGAAAAAATGATGATACTACCTGCTAGATTTTAAGAAAAATATTTATGTTAGCTCAGAAGCATTTTTTCTATCTACAAGCTTTGAACATGTGACTAAACAGTTAGCTAAACATTTATCTTTAAAAAAAGACAGACAATTTTATATCGAGGTTACTCACAAAAAAGGCAGATCATATTAAGGCCTAATCCTGCACTTTCTGACGTCAATGTGACTCTTGCCATTGGCCTCAATGGAAAAAGAAGAGGGCCATTAAAATATAATTTTACTTTTAGTCAGTCTTAATTATACAATGATGGAATGATTCATTCAATTGTTCAATTCATAACATTTTAGCATTTATAAACATGATTAAAACAGCTTTAAAATAATAATTAAATTTTAGGGGCATCTTTTTAAGTAACATTTACCTATTAACTCTCATAACAAGCATTAGAAATAAACCTAAATGGCACACATTCAGTTTGGAAGCAAAAGGTGCGTCACAGCTAATGACACTGATACGTTATATCAGCATGTTCTACAAAATCAAATGCTTTGATAGAACACTGATGAGGCTGCCAGATTTTCCTCTGCTTTGCTAGCAGTGCATTCCATCCCATTAGCTGGTTACCACTCCCCTTGCCCCCTCCCTCCCCACTCCCATCTTCCTGTCTTTTTAGTACCTTGTAACAAACTTATAAACGGTAGATATTGAGACTAAGGCCAAATTCTAGCATTAGAAACTCCTTGTGTATGTAAAGAGAAGAAGGATGCTCTCCCTTTTCCCAGTGTTACTATCCAGTCCAGGCCTCCACAACAAAGAATGTTTGATGACCATCAAGCACTTTGCAAAGTGAAATACTTATCTCAAGATTAGTTAGCTCTACTGACACCCTGACTTGCAAGGTCGGTTACCAGCCACAAACAATACTTTTGCATTCTAACCACACCACGGATTAGCTTTCAGTACTTTCCAGTATCTCAAAGTTATTTGTCCTCTTGCTGACTATAGTAAAAATGGATTCAAAATGGTAATTCCATGTAAGAAAAGAAAATAAGAAACAGTAATAATAAAATAAGAAGAGAATACAAAAAATTCTCAAGTTTTATCTATGCAAAAGAAAAATCATGATGATTTAGCCTGTCAAATATATTTTTCATCAAGAACCTGAAAAGTTCTCTTTAATTAGATAGATGGTGCATAATCCTGGTATGAATGGCTGCATTATGCTATCTAATGCATTAACTTGTATTGATAATTGGCCTTTACTCTGACATCTTTACCAAAATCTGACACACCAAAAAATATGAGAAAAAGGAATTTTTCCCAGCTCTGTAGGACTGCAAGCAGATTTAAGGAGACCAATCAGGACTCAAATATATCTTGGTAGTCAACAGATTCTCAAAGGAAGAGTCAAAAGACCCATGGTGTTTAGCAAAAACTATAACAAGGTGCCGCAGGGCACAGGAAAGTGAGGTCCCTACTGGGACCTACTGAGGGGTCACCTGAAGGAGGGGTTACATCAGCTAAAGGCCAGTTTTGTCCCAGAACTGATAGGTACTATCTAATGACAAGAAATAATTGACCAAATACTGTGAAATGCTTCATGCTGTAATACCTGCATATGGTAGAAAACTAATTCTGTCATAGCATTGGTATCCTGGAAGATGGTACAAAAAGCCACAAACAGCCCAGAAACAAAAATATGACTACATTATCATAATAATACGATATTCAATAAATGAATACCATGTGACTGCATAAACCAAACACCAGTCAGGTGGGTTATAAAGCCTTTCAATAGTCTCTTCCTGTATTGCGCCAGGACTTCCCAAAATGGAACAATGCAATGTGAATCTCAAAAGCCAGATCTTTCTGGATACCGAGCAGGACCCACACTGCAGGTTTTCCCAGATCCCAAAACTGATGGTCAGCCAAGCTCACAGCCTCATAAGAAATCCAGAGAGTAGTTTACAGATGCGCCTTTATCTGTGAAAGTAATCTTCCATTCCTTAATTAAAAGCCTGGCTGTAAGCCAGTCACCTAACCTTTCTACATGGACAGTGGGTTTAGCGAGCCCACTCTAAGATGCACCATCCTCAGGGTGAGCACTCCCTAAACACTGAGCAGTGTTTTTTCACAGATATTTCAAGGTAAAATATAGAATGCCATCTATTTACTTAGAAAGTAGAAGAAAAATTAGGCCAAAAAGTGATTTGCTTTAGTTAAATATCCCTGCAGGGAAAGAAAGAAAAATTCCCAAACAAACATCAGATTATGTATTTCTGTCAGGAAGAAAATGGAAGCTACTGTATCATGAGCATCTATGACTAAGTTGTAATGTCCTGGCATGTACAGCACCACTTCACAGTTAAAGCCCAGACATGCTTCAAGAGCACACAAACACACTTCTAGCTTTTATCTAACAACTTCTTAATGAAAACCACCTTCATATATCAAAATAAATGAATTGTACTATGGACAACTCTTGAATAGCTAAGGAATGTCCTGCACCACCTTATTAATATTCACAATAGGAAAATATGATGGAAACATGAGGGAATAAAGAAACTCCCCACTTTCCTCATATGGGGAGTGCATTTGTTCAAAAGCAACAGAAAGTCTTTTAGAAGGTAAATAAGAGTTTAAGATCTGTTTTCTCATGTTGTTAGTCTTACTGTTTGGCATTCATTCATCTTTTAGTACCTGTGGCAATAGGTAGGCAGTGAACTGTGAATGCTGCTCTAGCTAGAGATTAAAGAATTTCAGTGTGTTTGGACTGTTAGTATGAAGCATGTTTTGATAAGCCTTCTTATGCACTCCATGCATTCACAGGAGTTTTATTTAATCAGTAACATCAAAAATGAAATGTTGTTTTTGCACATTTAAATTGTAGTCCTAATTTCTAGGCAAACGGTGCCTGATACAAATCACAGGTATGCAGATAAAAATTTAGAACATGTGATACTTGCTGTGTTCTAACCGAAAAATGTAAAACATAAGCTATGTTTTTGCTAAATCATATAGTTGTTTAAATGAATTTCTGGTGATACAAGATACAATCTTGATTAACAAAGCAATGATTAGTTATACAAACAGACTTGTCCCACACCTTTAAGTTTCTCATAGTGGTTTTACACACATATCTGGCTACTAAGCTGTGAACACCTGAATCTCCTCCTAGAAGCAAGAAAAACCTTGTCCTTATTAGGGGCTGGGCAGAATTTTTGAACACCTTTGGCTGCCAACACACTGACACTTCTTGGCCACACTTCCCAACCCCAGAACCACATGGTAGTACCTGATCATCAGCACTTTCAATCCCAGTCACTCTAAAAGGATGGCAACAACTTTATGCTGCTCTATCTCCTCCAACATCCTGAAGCTTTCAAAGCAGGAGGTCAGTACTCCTCTGTCAAAGAGCTGCCCTAACTTAAAAGCAGCTATTTCCTACCCAACACCCTTGGCAAGAACTGGTGCCCACTCCACAGAATACGTTTCAGTAAGGCCCTCACTTTCATGAGATCCAGCACTCTTGGAGTTTGTCACACTTTACATACTATCCACCCTAACTTCATAAGTAATTACAGAACCATAGAATCATAGAATATCTCAAGTTGGAAGGGACCCATAAGGGTCAAGTTGAACACTATGCTCCTTGTAGGACTACCTAAAACTAAACCGTATGACTAAGAGTGCTGTCCAGACACTCCTGGAACTCTGACAGGCTTAGTGCTGTGACCACTTCCCTGGAGAGCCTGTTCCAGTGACCAATCACCCTCTCAGTGAAGAACCTTTTCCTAATGTCCAATCTGAACTTACTCTGGTGCAATTTCATTCCATTTCCCCCTGTCCTATCGCTGATCACCAGAGAGAGGAGATGAGCATCCCCCACTCTTCTGTTGCTCACGTTGAGGAAGTTGCAGACTGTGATGAGGTCACCTCTCAGCCTTTGCTTCTCCAAGCTGAACAAATCAAATGACCTTAGCTGCTCCTTGTAAGTCTTGCCCTCAAGACCTTTCACCATCTTAGTCGCCCTCTTCTAGACACACTCTAATAGTCTGATGTCCTTCTTATATTGACACACCCACGGTACTTCATCTGGGGCTGCATCAGAGATTTTATGAGTATACACCTATATACTCCCATACACACACATATATACACATAAGAGAGATTTTACGAGATTATACACACACACATATATGTATGTATACATATATACACACCCAAAGAACGATCATCAAGAGCTACGAGCTCTAAGCAGTTCACTGTAGGTAATGGGGGTTGTCCAACAAGACTGTATTATCATGCCTAGAAAGAGAATTGCATGACCATGCATTCCCATCCCATGTCCATCATACGTATTATGATCTCTGTGAGCTGGCACAGAAGAGTGTCCAATTGATTCAGAAACATTTGAGATTGACTGCCCATCAAGCCCACTTCCTCCTCCTTAAATAGCTCTTACCCGACTCACCCTTAGGCATGGCTGGGCAAACCTTACTGTTTAACTGTTGGAGCTTCCTTCTGCTTCAGCAGGCATGGCTGTGAGTCTGGATTGCCTGAGTACAACCTGGGAATTCTTTGTTACAACACTTGGTCTCCCCTCTCTCTATTACCAAGATGACTATCCAGTCTTATGGTCCTCATTCTGCTGGTTTTGATCCTTCCTTAGTTCACCCCTGTTTTCTTAGTTTCGACCTTCCTTTCTGTCACTCCTGCATTTTCCTTTTTTCCAGCTTCTAGTTCGTATTATTTGAACTGTTTCGTGCTCCCTTTCCCTTCCCTTCAGTATAGTTTTGGCTGCTCAGCTTTGGAAACAGAGCTTTCTTTGTCATGATACCAAATTGTCAGCAAAAGGGTTATTGCCAGCAAAAAACAGACAAATGCCCTACTTTCAATTACAATGTCCAGCCCCAGCTCAGCCCACAATGGGGAGAGCAGGCAAGGCAGGATGAGCTCTGCGCTGAAGAACTCTCCCTGATTTGTTCTTTGCTCTGTGGCCATGGAAGGTCTGGTCAGCTCAGGGAGAAGTGTGGACTTCAGTCTAATACTAATAAGGCTTCATATTTTCCACTCTTGCAAATTCTAGAAGCTTGTATGAGCTGCAATGCTCCAAAGTTTTATAATTTATATTAAGTGAGTGGATTTTCCAGAGGAGGGCAGTCTCTGATACTAAGACCATGTTCTTCTAAACATCAAGTCCCTCTTCCAATGTCTGCAGGTGCCGCAGCATTTCAAGCAAAACAGTCTACACAATATTTAAAATGGGGAAAGCAGTATTTTTTTCTTGTACTGTTCTGCAGAATAATTAACCATTTTGACCAACACAAAAGGGTTAGCCTGCAATGAATGCCAAACATGGCAAAATTTCAACTCTAAAGCTACTGATTCCTAAAATGTTACATGAAGCAATTGTTTTATGAATGCTTAGATATTGTAGTAACAGAGACTACTATTCTCACTTATAAAGAAACTTTAATCTGATTTTTCTGAGTGTAAAATTTATGGAACATGATAATGACAATCCATCTTTTGTTTTGTTCTTATTTTATTATTAATTCTATTGCTTTGTGTAGATTAAAGTGTAAATGTTGGCCTTGCAGAACATCACAACAGGGTCCGAGTTCATGATAGGGACTTGCCGGTAGTAACAAAACTGAACCAAAATAACAACAAATGCCTGCTGTATACAAACTTCTCTTTGGGTATGGATTACAAAGGAATGTATTATTTGAAGCTTCTCTTTCAGGTTCAAAATAGTCAGTGTTAATAAAACTTCAGGGCTTGATACCAGGCTCATTTATTTTCCCATGACATGTGCCAGAAAGAATATTACAAGAGACTATTTCAGCTGCTGGGTTTTCCTTTTCAAACAAAAGAGACTTAACTAAATAGTCCCTTAAAACTTGCGAAGAATGCAAATAAAATTTAATGCAAAGCAGCGTTCTTGCATCTTTTGACGGCTGGCTACAGAGCACATTCTCAATACACACAAATTTACATTCCTACTCATAGTGTCCATTTTGTAAATAATTTTCAACCTCTTTGAAACTCAAACTTATGTAAGACTAACATTTACAGAAACATGAAAGCAATGACACAGTTAGTGCACAAACTTCTGTGGATTTCCTTTAATGCGTAACAACTGCGGAGTCATTGCTCAGCCATGCTGTAGTCTGGCACATGCTCTACTGGCTGTTTGTCAAGCTACACCTGGAAGCAAAAGGGATACGTTTTTCAGGTATCTGCACTTTGAGTTTTAAGCTGTTTTTATGACATAGGATATATACTTACAGTCATATCTCTTTTTAAATATTATGTTTTTCCATGTTTTGTTTGGATTAGAGTCTCCTTAAAGAAAGCAGAATATGATGACAACAATAAGTTTTGTGCCTTTTGGTATCCACTTGAGAGATGGTAATACAAAGATCTCACAGAGGAGGTATCATTAGTTAAACAGCAATCTTGTCCTTTATGTTGTTGTAAATGGATGTTTGATTTTACAGCTCTAAAGCCCTTGGTTTGCATTTAAGTATCAGAAACATTGCTATGAACTTTAACACATTCTGAAGAAATTACATGTACATGAACAGAAATCAGAAGTTTAGAAAAATATTTGTTGTACGCTGAATGTATTTCTACAACTAGAAGTTCTTCTGAAATTACAAGGTTCCACCCACCTCAGTTTATTCCAAATTTCTAGTCAACTGATGGACCCTGCAGACAACGTTTCTGTAAGTTGATCTTAATTACCATATGTACCGATTATAATGTCATTCAGAAATAGATCACAATCCATCTTCCTATCATATTTAATGGATTTCTATTAAAAAAAAAAAAAAAGTACAGAACAGGTGATGAATTACACCAATGCCCTGCACAGCCTTTCCAGCTAAAGTTCTGTCATATTTCCATTATAAAATAACTTCACTTTCTACCTACATCAGGCATAAATTATTAGATGTGTAATTTGTGAATGTTAACTTTTAAGTAGTAAGCATGCACTTATACAGTACCTAGCACATCATGAAATTTAGTAACAAGTAGTATCAATATGAGAAGGATGAATTTTAAAACTCCCCAAAACAACTACTAGCTCCTGACTTAATCATTAAGTTGCCAGCCACACTTCCTCACAGGAGCATGTAGTTTTCAAGAACTACCTCCATCTATGATGCTGACATTCTTCAGATTCACTAAACATCTTTCCATCTTCCTTGCATAACAATTTTCCCCCTGTTTTTGATGTAAGGAGATTAATACATGCAAATACAGGACTGAAGCTATGCTGTACTGAAGTTCCACACCTAAAGGAGAAAACTGCAGAAACTAACTAATGCCTAAGTAACATCATCAGACAGAAGTCCCATTATTGCTAAAGCATTTGTTGTTTAGAACATTTTGGGATATAGTCATTTCTTGAAATAACTGGGGTCATACTTATTTATCTCAGTTGTAAGCATACTCATGGGAAAGAAAATTAAAGTTTACAAAACATTCCAGTAATTTCTAACATTAAATTTTAGTGAGAAAGGTTCAAAAGGGAGACAAACTCAATCCAAACAAAAGGCTATAGCTTACTCTCATAGACTGAGCCTTAGGACACTTAAGAATTTGTCTTGAATTCTGTAGTTTATGTATCACGGGATTAAGTCCACTGAAGTTTCTGTATTTGAAACTCAAATCTTGGTTAATTAATACACAATAAAAAGGTTATGTTAATATTTCTGGCTCAGGTGGCCCAGTTAGCACACATGTCGTGCAAAATAGGTTATATATGCAGCAGTTACAATCATATGAACATGCTGCATCTTTGTTAAAAGCAGAGTTAATTCTTACAGAACAAGATGCTGGGAAGAAGTACCAGGATGCTAACATATTAAAAAATTAAAGTAATATGTCTATTTAAGTTTTGGTCCATATCCACTCCAGATGGTTCTGTATGGTTCTGGGACAGAAATAGTCCCAGTCAAAACTGGGAAACAGCCCAGAGAAGTTGTGGATGCCCCATTCCTGGAAGTGTTCAAGACCAAGCTGGATGGGGCTTTGAGCAACCTGGTCTATTGGGAGGTGTCCCTGCCCGTGGGAGGGGTTTGGAACTAGATGATCTTTAAGGCTCTCTCCAACCTAAAACATTCTATGACTCTATGATTCTATGAAAACAGATATATAGTAAGCACTGGTAAATTAATTTTAAATATTCAGTGTGATATATTGAAGATCATGCAACTAATGTTAATTTTTTGTGAGACAATAAATCACAGTGTTTAACATATATAGGGTTTAAACCAGGACATGAAGAATTATAACTTCTCTCTCCCCACATTGCCCTTCCTCCTTCATCCTAGAAACATAATCAATCATGGAACTAGAACAAATTAACTTTAATATGGAACCAGCACAAATTAACATGAAGAATACTATAACCTACTATGTCATTATGCCAGAGGTACAAAACAATTCCTTCTCAAGCAGTTTTGCAAATGTCAGGTTTCTTTTAAACCACATGGACAATTTTAAATCTGAAGTGTCGAAAAGGAAATGACTAAAAATTAAACCATTGCACCCCAGTTTCACATGAAACTACATCTATCCATGTGAAACATGTTTATCACAAATTCTTGTGACAGGATAAAGATGACTGATGAACTTCAGTGACCAAACTAATTGAAAAAAGATGTCTCAGTCTTGTGATCAGATTTCTGGTTTTGAAAGATTTCTACACACCTCTGTAGCTGGTATGTAAGGGTGCTTAGGGAGGATAAGCCATTTACTTTTGGCATCAGGCTGTCATGGCACATTGCCAGCTGTCTCAAGAGAAAATGAAAAATCCAGTACATGAGGTACAGACAGCGTAGCTATTCTTGGGTTACCTTGGAGAACAGTCTGCCTCCTCTGAAGTTGTGTCATTCCTTGATATGTTAGAGACTGTGCTAGGAAGGATCTCAGTTTGGCCTCTTGAGCTTTTCTCCCTTTTACATTACAAACTACATAGTAATGTGCCAAACAGCACTACTTAACATGTTATTTTTTATCGACATAACATCAACTTTGCCAGGTTTATACACAATCAATTGGTATTATACATTATTTCTTTGCTTCCAGGAAGTAGACTGCTAGCAAGGTTAAACTGAAAAGTTATTTCTGCAGCTTTTAAGGTATTTTTGAAAAACCTACTATTGCATGTTCATGCTACTCATATTTTCATAAAGAACCACCTGAACAAAATGAACTGCTACTGCATTGAGGATAAGTAAGTATGGACAGCCTATACCATTACAGCCTATACCACTGACAACAATAGCATTAGCAGTATACACAAAGTTAATGGTAGAAGCTGATCAAATGTGTGTATCAAAACGCAATACCACTAGAAGCAAAATCTCCCACATATGACGAATAGACAGGAGGCTCCCTACAGAACCTCTATATATGCTTTTAAAATAACTGCTGGTACCAAGCAGCTAACTTCTGTACAGCTAACTTGGGTTGTGCACTTATTTGCTGATACGCTGCGTATTTAAGTCTTTGTCTTGCTTCCTAGTTATTTTAGCAGATTCTCTTAATCTTTCCACAGAGCGAGAAACCAAAACATGAGCAATATTCAGGATGATTTAGATACTTCCCTGCATATCCCACAGGAGGAAATGGAAAATATTTCTCATATTGAGGAATACAAGGAGTAACTTAAATAGACAGTCTGCAAGTGACATAATCAGAATAACGGATAAACAATCAGTGGGATGGGTAGGTTGTCTTGGTTAAGCAGGATACATAGAGGCAAAAAGGAGAATTTTAGCTAGGATAAGAACGCGTGGATAGAGCTATGTACGTACTTGAGATCATGTGCACATGGAACAAAATATTGAAGGACACAGCTGTGCAAACAAGTTTTAAGATGCCACAGAAAGATAGCTCTTGGGTGACTCTGCATGCAGTGTGCAGGTTTGAATGGATAGGAGGGAAAAGGATTACCTAGTCCATACATATTTTTATTTTAAAAATGCTGTTAGGTATTTTTTGTAAAAGATGATGTTATTGTGACAATTTTGCAAAGCTGTATTCCAGTTATGATTGCCACAATAAAAAATCTATTTATAAATTATATAGAATATATTTACAGAGAATATTTGATAAGATCTGCATTGAAAACTGTATCACTTGTTGAAAATAAATATCCTTCACTTTAAAAAAACCCAACCTGTCATACATCAAAACCAATATTCACTGAATATTCTTACATGTAGAAAATACAAACATCACTTTCAAATAATAATTAAACTTGCATTTAAAGCCATCTCTGTTCATAGCAGCTGGTACTTCAATGTTTTCATGAACAGGGATGCTCTCCTGAACTGTTTGCATTACACAGAAGTAGGACTGTTGATGTTAGTTTGTGAACACATTACATGAACACATTTAGCTTTAATAATTTTTTTCAACTGCTAAAAAAATCCTGAAAACAGACTGTTTTCTTCAGTGCCAGATAAATTGCTACCTCAGTATAGATCATTTATTTGTGAGAAAAATGTTTCCTCCAACACTAGAAATTGGTCTTTTTCCTTGCTAGGTCAACAAACACTTTTCTACTTGTCTAAATCAAAAAGCAGAAATCTGCTGAAGAATCACTACATGTCTGGAAAACTGTTCCATTCATGGAAGTATCTCATCACAATTACCAAACTGCTTATTTGATAAAATCAGTTCAGTTTAATACATCTGTATTCATTAGAGACTATGAGATATTAAAGTGACGCAACCAAAACACTGCCGACCTCTTAAGTTACCATTCCATTTTAAAGCTTTGTTTAAGGGGTTTAGGCTTTACCCTAGCATACGCTGTGACATCTGTTTGCAAAAAAGAAAGACCATCAACAACAAATTAAAAATTCTTCAACCAAATCTTTTAGGCACTTGAAATGAAAAATGTTACAAAAAGGTATCACAATTGATTACTGTTTCCTTTTGTATCTTCAAGTTTTCTTGTAGCTGTGTAAGATTTCCTTATTAAGTTAGAAAGATGTTTGTATTATTTGTGAATGTAACACAGAAACATTCCTTTAAAAAAAAATTATGATTCCAACATATAGAAGACATTGCTCTTTATGTGCTAGGACTAGATGATATTAAACCATTTCATTACATATGAAGTAGGTCAGGCTGTTGCCTTTCAGATGGTCTATGACATAGTGTCAATACAGAAGGTGCAGGATAGCTCTACAATAGGAAAGCTATAGAAAAATAATTCAGGGTATGAATTTAGTAATTGTACTTTATGCTTCATTAACTCGTTGAGTAGACAATTATCCTGCATCTTAAAGTATGCATAATCAGTCTTATCCCACACGTAGAGAACATAAAGCATTTAAAGCTCCTTGAATAGCACATGGAAAGTACTAGTAACAATAGAGGACATATACTTTCTATTATGTAAGTTACAAGAGATATAAATATCCCCAAACATCAAATTTTTATTCATTTTTTCTCCAAGGAAGAAGTAGAATAAAGGGAAAAGTGACAGCAGTCAATTTTGGAATCTGTCTTTCCCAGTAGGTAACAAGACTGGGAAGACAATTCAAAAGCAGAGAAATAGGGTAGATTACACGTTAAAGCACAATTTAATTTTTTTCAATTGTGTCATATATTCTATGCCTCCTCCTCCTTCCCCTCCTCCATCTTCCTTTAAATACCTCTTGCTTCTTCAAAACTTTTCTCTCAATCTCTGCCTTTATTTCTCCTTAAGGCTTGATTCTGCCCTTCTTCTGACCTACCCTGGTATATAAAGCCAAAAATTACTCTCAACAGACAGGGCAAACTGAATCTTATTTTTCACTAACTCCTTGAGTAGACAGTTATTCTGCATCTCAAAACATGCATAATTTGTCCTTCCCACCAGAGGCAGTAAAAGGGAAATCTAGGAAACTGCATCACCCACATGAAGAGAGGATGAGTGGAAGTCAAACATGCAGCAATAGTGGGCAGGAATGAACAACCTGACTCAAAAATACCCACTGCATGAAGAAAAGACTAGAAACTGAGCAAAATGTTCTACTTTGCACAGAAACACACAAAAACATGGCAGGCAGGCTTGGATTTTTATGGTAAGGCACAGGGACTTCAGAACTGTGCTATCATTGCAACAGACAGGAAGATATAGAGACCTGAAGAAGTAAAATTTTCAGGGTTCTTCCAACCCCATCACTTATCTTTCCCAAGCCTCACAACCTTGCCTTTCAAGTGTAAAAACCATATGAACTTACTTCATCATTAGTTGTGTTACAATTCTGCAGGAAACCAAAGAGTTACCAAAAGGAGGAGTCTTGGCCTGAAAATTAATGCAGATCTTTGCAGGCAGTAACAGATGCCAGTTTTCAAGACAACAGAGAAACACTTAGGCAGGACGGATGACTGGTTTTGTGCCTGTATAGTGTAGCTGACATCTGGGACTATGAAAATAGTATTTTCCAGGCACAAAATATCATGGTCTTTCTCATGAAAACTGTCTGTTTCTTTATATCATATGTTCTAATGCTTACTTATTTTGCTGGCTGAGAGGGATTTGATAAGCTCCAAATAATTCTAGTCATCTATAATATCCAAAAGCAAAACTTCAGGAAGCCAATTTCTACAAAGCTGAGAAAATAACTCCTTCTCTCTGCTGCTTGTATTTTTTAGTCCTGTCCTGGAGACTCCTCTCTGACTAATACATTTGCAAAGATTCTTACCTTAGGCTGTGTCCGTTTTTCTTTCTGAAGTGGCAACACTGCAGGTCAGTTTGCCTAATTTGGAGTCTAAAGCAGACATGTATTTTGTGCATAATTTTCCCTGTTTATTTGCTGCCAGGCAGCTTGAGGCTTACCTGTGCCTACAGGACAGAAAAGATGTCTTCCGGGCCTTGATAGCTACAGAATTATTTCCCAGGTTCCTTTCAATGGAGAGAGTTTTTCCTAATATTTCACATCTACCTATACTAAGTTTTTCTTTGTTCATGAATCAAACTAGAAACAAGCTTTTAGTTCTCTATTTAAACTATTAGAGTAACAGATCAACTTGTGAACTTTCTGGATCACATCACTTTTATGTCCATTTTTTATTTTCAGTTTTCATTTTCCCTTTAAAATGTCACTCTGACTACTTATATTTTATAAGAGCAATCCATACTTTCATAATTACATAAAACAGCTCCAAGTATATTATATAACCCTACCACAAATGCAGTTATTTTTCCCACCTAACTTAGTTTTATGTAATTTTAGCCTATCCTTTCTTCAGTAAGAACAATGAATTGGTGCCAAAGATTCTAGACAGAGCAACAAATATTTTGTCAATCAATATTGCTCTCTTGGTGCTCAGATGCTCTTTGGATAGACAGAAGTGTTTTAAAATGTCTGTTAGCTAATTCCACTTTTAATCTGACAATCCTGATACTCACAAGAAGCTCATAAAACAGCTTTCAAATGCTGGATGACACAAACAGTATTTCTGAAATCTGCTTAAAAGTGGTACGCCCAAGAGTTTGTACAGAACCCATATATCTAGTAGAACCCATGTATCTAGTTTTAATCAGATTACAGATTTTCTAGTTATGAAATCCACATGTAAATATTTAAGACAGCACTATGTACCTTTTAATCTATTGCTGTTTGCAAACAGAAACAAAACCCAACTTCAGATGCATTCTGTCCTCACTATCACAGCTAAAATATGCAAGTATTTTGCTTCTTCCTACACTAAGGTAAGATAGAAAACAGGCACTTAGAAAAGGTAAATATAAGTACAAAGTATTGAAAGCTGAAATTAGACATGAGCATGGTGCTGGAAAGAACAACTTAAAAAACTAAGTTTCACAAAGAAGCCATTTTTGACTAGGGGATTCTTCTGCTTCAAGAACAAGTTAAAACCAAGGGCCCAGGGCATATCTGAAGAACAAGTGGTTTAAATCTACAACAGCTGAGACAATTTCCTGCAAATACGCAGGTAACAATGGCAAATTAGAGAAACTGTAATTTGAAAACAACAACAAAACCAACACAGAGGCAGCAGAAATGCTTACTCTATAAACTGCATATTTGCTAAACAAGATTGTGTGGTAAAGCTGATGTTTGTAATGCCATC
The DNA here is from genome assembly GCA_008921705.1 of Burhinus oedicnemus. Lineage (NCBI taxonomy): Eukaryota > Metazoa > Chordata > Aves > Charadriiformes > Burhinidae > Burhinus > Burhinus oedicnemus. The sequence continues at coordinate 1,094,491 of VFFE01007247.1, forward strand.
GTAAATTGAAAATTGAGATGGACATCTATTATACTTTCCAGTCTAAGGCTATAAAGACAGCAGATACTCTTCTAGCCACAAAAAAGTTACTTATTAAAATACTGAGCAGGCCTAAAGTGGAAGAATAGGTAAAGAGTTTATGAATGTAAATGCCTGAATTTACAATAGTCATGAAGAATGAAAAAAAAAAAAAACTAAGAAAACTGTTTAACTTCCTGTAAATTTCTGACTCCAGTATTTTCCTCTTAGTATGTGTAGCAGATAGTCTAGAATATTCTATTTTTTCAAAATATGAAAACCTTTTTTTTTTTTCCTTAAGAAAACAAATATTCGCTATTTCACAAAAGCTTTAAAACCAAATGAATACTGGCTCTACAATGCATGAGACAGCAAGAGATTCCACGGCTACAGAACACAGATCTGACTCTCTGCAACTTTTCTTCCAAACCTCTAGAAACTCCTGTCATATAAAGCATATCGTTCTACGAAACGCTTTTGAATATATGATGCATATGTGCAATTGTTGCAAATTGATACCATTTTCTAGTTCTCAGTCTTCACCTGGAAAAGAAATAATTTAATCATAGTAGAGATAAGGCTGATTTAAATGTTTAAATTTGGGGGGCAAGAGGGCATGCTTATTAAAAGCACTCTTACATACTACATTTCTGGTAGCAACAGAGAAACTGAATGGGTTGGGAATAAACATTCCTGTACAGGGAACAAGCAGGATAAGGGGACATGCCTGTGTGTGTATTATTTTCCTGAAGCAAATGGGTGGCCCGCGTGTCCCCTAACCCTTGCTGAAGACCCTCTCCCACCCCTTCCACTTTAACATCCATACCTGCCACTCCTCCTACTCCTGAGCTAAAATTATCTATGCTTTAACAGATAAGTATTTTTCAGCCCAGGAATCCCCTATTCCCTAATGTTCTTGAGGTTCTCACCTCAGAGCTCCCCATTTTGCAGCCCACATTCCCCTGGCTGAAACTACGTCCTAACTGCATGTAAGCCAGTCAAACTGCTGGAGCAATCAAATCCCTGAACCTCTCTCTCCTCCGTTATTCCCAAGGGTCACCAGCATCTATTAGTACCTTCCAGGTGAGCCTGCTATCTTGCTTGGCCTTTCAGAGAAAAGGTGCTTTCACTCTTAATTTTGGAGGAGATTGAAAATACCTATGCTGCACTTCTGAAAACATTAGAAAAGTGAAAAGAGGCCAGGTCTAGGTAAGAGGCCACCTACAGTAGCATTATTCATACAGGTGATTGAAATTTATCAATAAATATCCAAAATTTGCAATGGCCGAACTTAACACTTGATTTTTTTTTTTTTTTTCCAAACATTCTGGAACATAACAGTGAAGGGTCGTGTACCCAAAACAGACCAAAGTTGCCTTGAGACCATCAACAGAGTTAAAAATTACCATAAATGTTGTATTCAGTGTAGCAGAATTTGAAAATATTTTACATAATCAATTAAAACTTTGAAAAGCAGAGAGAATCTTTTCTGAGTTCCAGAACAGATCAAGGTTCCAGCTGACAGCAAAAAATCCAAGGATTTTTCCCCTAAACCATGGCTGCACGTTATTGCTGTGACTGATTGGTTTTATTTTGAATTCTTTTGCTTTTATTCCCATACATCTAAAGCTGGTTTTATTCCCTATGTGATATCATCAGATGTTCAAGATTTAAAGTCCATGTCAGCAAGAAAACCAACAAGGCTTTCCATCTTTCACAATCTGATGTGCACCAACTCTCATTCAACAAAAGACCTGTCAGTAGCTCCATTATCAAGTACAGTAATAAGCTTAACTTTCTGTGTGCAGTTCTAAGCCACTTCCCATAGGAACTACACAAATGCTTCTTTGTTAAATCTTGATTCAAGATTATGGACTTTTTATCTGCAAACTGCGAGGTGCTTCAAAGTCTCTAGTACTGGAATCTTTGGTAATCAGATGAGTGACAATGCACAAAGTTGCAACTATGATGATTAGAGAATCATGACCATCTTACATAAAGAACAGAGCACAGATGTGTGGATAGGTGATTTCACACATCTAAAGAAAGAGCTATGTGCACCTATACTAAAAAAGTATTACAGGGTACCTGTATGTTATCTGAAACAATCAATCTTTGCACATGACCCATATAATTAATTAAATCACCGTGAACTGGGGAACTGGGTTCTTGTGTGATCATTAGTCCCCACAGCTTTCAGAATTATCTTTAATTTTTTAGAATTTTCTTTTTAAATACCACAGCGCAGTTAGATACCTCAGCAAGACACAGGCACTTTGTAAATTTGAAAGAGGTTTTGTGCCTGCACATTTCATATATATTTCTCAAAATTGTTTACAATTCAAGTATTGTTATTTCTTTGTTTGACACTAGCAGCAATATTTACAATTGCATGAACAGAGGTAAATATTAGAGGGTGCACCTAATTTATACAGTCCATTTCCCTTCCATTAGAGACCTTCCTCTTCCTAAAATCAAATTAAATGGTATTATGCATTAGCAGAAAGTAATCAAATTGTACTTTATTTTACCAGAAAGACTACATTGTTGACCTTTTTATTTTGTTTAAAAAAATAACAGGAATGCATGTGACGAAATTCACCAGTAATCTACTTGACTTACAAAATGTTCAATTGCATTATAAGTAAGTCAAATATGTAAAAAAATAACTTTAAACTATTTAATACTCTTTCTTTTCTCTTAAAGATATCCTTGTAAGATGTGTGGTGTTTTAGTACTCTAAAGACAATTTTTCAATTATGATTATATAAGAAACAAATATAAAGAAAGAGCATTCATGCAAGGTATTTTTTTCTGTGTGCATGTTTGTACATGCTTGTGCAGTTATGGTTAATGCATACAAGTGCAAATACACAGCTGTTGGCAAACCCTTCTACATAAAACCACAAAAAGATTTTGTGCAGATACAAAGACAGTGTATCTTTGAGCCTCTTTTACAGAACCCGTGCAAAACCTCACTGGTCATAAATCATAGCTCATAAGAAAATATGGATTGCAGGGGGAACAGAGACCTCGATGAATTAGGTTTCCTTCAGTTTGTAGTCTCTATTAGTTTCAAGGTGCACTTGTATATTGACTAAAGGACAAAACAGATTTCTTTTTTTCTTCTTTTTTCTTAGTAATAACATTTGATCAGAATGGTTTCTTAATCCTCCTTTAATTATCTGACAAGAACATAGCATGGTAGAGAAAACAAGTTCTGTTTATATAAAATCGTTGAACTACATTAGGAAAAATAAAGAACTGATTTGTCCCTAAACTACCAAAGAGAAACAAAAGAGATCATTTAAGTAGCCAAAGTGAAATTTGTGGGTATTATAATTTCTTTCAGTGATAGACAGAAGCATCACTTCAAGGATTTACAGGCAAAAAATCAAGATTTGGATCGAGTAATTATACTGGTTGGTAGCTGCTGAAAGTATCACTGTAAATAAAGTACCTCTTTTTCACTGAAAATTCCCTATCACCATGTTTTTCCACTTTCTCAGCATATACAAGAACTGCCCTGATCTAAACAGTCCCATGTGGACCCAGAAAGAAAGAACAGTCTTCCATGGAGTTATTCTAGTACAAGGGTCAAAGAACTCCTCACATATGCCGGTGCCACCAGATTCAACACAAAACACACCAGCCACCGTCAGTCACTCTGATTGATGAACGTGATGTAATTAAAATGCACTAATCACAGAAAAGAGAGTGAAATTTAAAATATGCTACTATGCTAATTTTTCTTTAAAAAAGTAGCTCCAAATAACTTTCCATTACGCGTCATCTTTTTGCCTGGCCATCTGAAGGATAAACCTGAAGGATATCATGTTCTCAGTCACCAGTTAGGGCTTCCTCTATGTGACCAAGTTCCTAAAACTTAGGTACAGCAATGCTACTTTAGGACATCATTATTTATGACCCCAACTCCCCAGGTCTGGAAATAGCTTCCAAACTCTCTTACACTGTTTTTGTTTGTCCTTAAAATTAGTCAAGAAAAACTGATACACTAAGTCAGACAACAAAGTTTTATGGTGGTAGAAGAAAACATAAAGACCCAACTGTAGACTAACAGTAAAGGTTACATTCCAATGCTATTTGCCACTTCATTTGTTAAAAGGGGTACAAACCTCTGCTTCTAAGGAAATAGCAGGGATTCAGATGAAAAGTGAGAGGAGTATAGGAGATGTACAATACACATAATTTGGGATTTGTTGCACCAGACCAGCGACTGGTTTAAGTTAATTATTCTATGTGCCATTTTACTAGGTGGCACCCATTAAATACTATGACTTCTTTCAGTTTTCATAACAGAGGTACTATTAGAACAGCTAGTAGGTTAGGACGTTAGAGAACTTTAACCTGTATTGCTGCTCAAGTATAAGTAGTTTTCTTCATTGTGCTTGCTTTCAAAATAAAATGGAACTTAAAGAACTTGTGGTTTACCAACATGAAAATATAGCAATATCCAAGCAGCCAAGAGCAGCTTTTGCTTTTTCTCCGATATCCCCACTGGTTTAAAACAAAGGTATAGGCAACACTGTCATCAACTTCTAATGATCTTTCAAGCTAACTGCAAAAAGAAAGCAAATACAATTAATTCACAAGGCTTTTTTTTTTTTCTAAATAAATTAATAAGTTAAAGGAAATAGTGAAAAAAGTGCTCATGGCCTAAGGAAAAATTCAAAGTGATAAATACGCAGCATAAAAAGCTCCTGATAGGAAAAGTCATTGGTTGGCTAACCAAGAAACAGAAAGTTCTTTCTATGAGTATTTGTTAACATTTGTTCATTCCCAAATTTTTTAAGTTTCAGGTTCAGTTCAAATGCAAATATAACACACACTTCTTCTTCCCACAAATACACTACAGTATTAAGATCTGAGTTGTATTGGTGGTTATGAAAATGATGGAATCAAAGTTGACTCATGAGCTCAATCAAAAGATGTAACAAGGTCAATGACCACAGTGTGGCTTGTGAGATTTAGTCTGGTCATCAGAAAAAAAAAAAAAAAGTCTTTAGAAGTCTAAGTGCAGCACTGAAACCTTGTCCAGAGACGTAGCGGAACCTCTATCCCTGGAGGTCTTCAAGAAATAGACAGGCAGTGCCACAGTGGACCTGATCTATCCCCACCTTGAGTGCAAGTCTGGACAGGGTGACTCACAGAGGTCCCTTTCAACCAAAATTTCTATGATTTTTGATCATACCATATAACTTGTTTGGCTTATGTTCATGTTCAATCTCTAATGCAGCAAGACCGAGATCTTTGACAAATTCTCACAAAACATAAATGAGTTGATGAACTCTAATTTCATCCTTAATGTTTTAGTTGCCTGGTTGCTTGCTAAATTTCAGGAGACTAATTTTTTAAAAAGCAAGTAGTTATTCTAGGATGCTTTCTTTGTATGTGAGTGAGTAGACAAACAAGTTGACATAACAGAAGTTATTTGTTTTATCAGCTACAAAATATGTATAAAAATGATCAGAAGAATCCAAATGGCATATTTTTTAAAATGTCATATATATTAAATTTGTTTTCTTGCATTATTGATGAATTCCCTTCATCTACTTTTATTCCTTTCCTTTGTACTAACAACCTTGTATCCACATATTTTCAGACATATTTTACTACGCTTCTGTATCAGGCATCTTGTACTTATAAGTAATATGGTTCAGTATGTATAGCTAAAAATTAGGGGTGATGGCACCAAGCCAAAGAGAATTGCAAATAAAGCAATCTTGTTGTCTGAGTGTTTTAGAAAGATACTTGACATTTCAAAAGCTAAAATGATCCCACTAAAATACAAAACCTAAAAGCTACTTTGAGACTAATGTTTCATAGAAAACTCTTCAAATCTTTGAGGTTGAGCAACTAAAATTTTTATGTCAATTTATTAATTTTTGAAATCATGATAATTACTTGCCTTCCAGATTATTTATGAAGTGAATCATGTCCCCTACATCAATAACAGAACAGTTTCTACACTGTGTTGTACTACTGTGTGGAAAGAGTTTATAGTTTACAAAGACAACATGAACTTGTGTACTTATATACAGCATGAACTTTGTATACTTCATTATAGAGGTAAAAATCAAATGCTTTTGTCACAGCAAAGCTAACCCAGAATCACCACAATTAAAGGAATGCAGAGCAGAAGTACCACTCATTCCACTTCATTACCTAACACAAAATATATTTTGGATGCATCCTCTGTTCTTAGACAAGTTGATAAAAACCCATGCTATTAGAATTTTTGTTACTGTTTTTGCTGTTGACTCATAATTCATGTTTCAAACTAATATGAATTAAAAAAAAGTTACAGTCCCTACTTCTTGATATTTAAATATTTGGCCACAGAGGCCATACTTAAACATAACAGATCTACCCATGTACATACATAATGAGGCTTCGATAATATGCCAGAAGGCAGAGATGCATTAGATTTAGAATTTGAATCTCCTTTCCAGTCTTAAAAACATTTAACTATTGAACTGTTTTCATTAAGCGTTTTAAATTTTTATTAAAAATATAAGTATCTAAAACAATATTTAACATATTGCTGTGATATTAGCCATTCGCTTTTATTTCTATTCTAGTGAACTACATCAGTAGCTTAATCAGTATTTTTTCAGGCATTTCAAGAAAAATATTGTTTCTAGGTATTCAGTCTCTTAATGCAATCCGTGAGACTGCAGAAACGATTCAAAGAATAGAATAATTTTTTTCTTAAATTTAGGCATTCAAAATAACTGCATTATTAGTACTTCCATGAAGTAGTTCATATATTATCTTTAAGGCAGGCAGACAGATTATGGTCAAAATGAGCGTTCCCTTCAGTAATCTGAGTATTACTGGAATTCAACAACTAGCCAAGAGAAGTTACAAAATAGAATATAGAAAGACAATCCTACCGCCAAAAATTAATATTATAAAAGTCTTAACTTAGTTTGAATAATTATGGTGAAACAACTATATTACTTGCTAAGAACTTTAAAGAACAGTTACCATATTTAAGTGCTCTGAATGGAAATCTCCCTTATGGATGCTGCCTGAAGAAAATAATCAGTTTTACTTAGGCAACACTGAAGTAACATACTAATTCTAAAATGTAATTTGCTAAAATATATTTTATAGTGCATTAAAAAGGGGATCATAACACTGGCTTCTAGAATTTAGAAGAAACAAATTGCAACTACAAACTAGCACAGTCACTTTAAAATATGGTGCAACTCTTCACTTGTATGATTACATATATCAACCAGAGTTTTGTATCATAACTGATTAAATGGAAAAATACTTAGAAAATTCCTTTTTCTCTCACTTAAGAAAAACACAAGTGCTGCTTTTAAATTTATAATTATGAGAGGGACCCTTAAATAACCCCCACTGAGACTAATACTAGGTTTTATAATAATAATTTTAAATATAGCTAATGTATGGATTTTTTGAAGTATACTGGTAATTGCTACTCAACAAATAAAGTGGTTAGGGGCAAATTTAAAATGAATTCAGAAGTTCAATGTATTAAATCTAAAACTGGACTATAGCAACAGTGTGTTAATATAAGT
>VFFE01007247.1:1102132-1148476 GCA_008921705.1 Burhinus oedicnemus
CTAAAAGAACCTCAAAATTTGGCACTAAACATCAACAATCCTGCTGATTTACTTTCGTGAGCTCCGGTTTCTGAATAATAAGTGACAGAACAAAAAGTAGAGAGAAAATGCTTTTGTGGAAAGGAAGAAAAAATAAGTTTATAAGAAAGCAATATATATTTTCTTTTTCTGTCACATGTATATAGGAGTAAATATATAACATAATTAAGTAATATAATACTACCATTTTATACACACAGAGACATACATATATACATAACATATGTAACCACTAAAGAAGATAACAGAGGCTCTGGTCCTTAAAAGATTATCTGTACACTTATCCACAAGCATAAACATAGTTCTCAGTATGATTACTGTTTGTATGCATTGGGTCATTAAAAGAGTACAAAAGAGAAAGAAATACACACAGAATAGGAAAGCATAATAGGGGAAAGATTGATTCTGAGAAGCAGGGAAACTTGGAACTCAATATAGCAGCAATTCAAAATAATTTTGAAAGAGAAAATGAAAGCTATATTTAGTAAAATAATAAAATTTAAGTAAGAGATTGCAAACTAGTAATGTGTGAGGATGAAATCTTTTTAACTCAAAAATGTATTTACTACCTCTTCCATTCTGTCTATCCATAAGTGCTGCATTTATCCCACAAAAAATGTATTTCCCTTCCGAACAATTCTGTGCAAAATACATGATGTTTTAAAGAGATTTAAAAAGGCTAAAACTGAGGAAGAAACAGTTTTAGTGAGATCAAGGATTAGAGAGATTTGCTAAACCAAGTGAGAAGCAGAAATGAAACATCCTTTTACGAGGAAATACCCACGGTATGCTTATTCTTTTATGACTTACATGACAAATGCTAAATATTGGAGAGGAAACTCAAGCGACTCTCATGGGATTTATCTATATTATTCAGTAGGAAGATCTGATCCCCTGATAATTAACATACTCTATTTTAAAATAGAAGGCATATGTAGCCTAGATATTAAAACATTAGAGTTTAACAGCATCTTGGAAAACTATTTTAACATTGTTAGCTGTATCTCACTTCTCAGAAAAGAATCCATAATCTATCTATGAAGAAAAAAATGCAGCTTACACTTATGTTTTGTCTCGTGACAGTTGGACTTGACTTAGTATAAACACTATCTTATTCCTCCAGACATCTACTTGTAACAGCTATGCCACATCTATAACATTTTAAAATAAAAACTATATAATTCAATTATAGTTTGCTGAAACTTGTTTTTTGCTTCAGCAAACATCCTCATAGAAGGAAAATGTTTTAAAAAAATCTTGTGTCCTCAGAGGCACTAAATATATCAGTAAATGATGAAAAGGGCAATATGAAAAAGGAATACTCACAATTTTAGAAAACAAAAAGGCTACATATCTAGAAAGCTCATTTTCAATATTCAGAATTTTTAAGCTATCAGCAAAATGCCACAGTTCACCTCAGGTCCTTGTGCCAAGCATTTAATCTGAAAAGCTTTGTACAATTACTTTACAGCTAGAAATAGAGACTTTTTAAGTTAGGCAAAATCCAGAACTACTAGGTAATGGAAATTCTACAAGACAGCTGTTGAGATAACTGTCATCTTCTGCAGGTTACTTGACAGGAATCGTTATGAGATAAACATATTCACCGAACTGTGCTAACTGCACTCCTATTAATAACACTTTGGGTACTTTTATTTTTCAGATATTTCTTAAGTGATTTCTCACAGTGCAGCTGTACAAAGTGCTGATTTTGAACACTGCCTTCCAAACTTTTTTGAAAACTTGGGGGTTTTCTTTGGTTTTTTTTTTGTTTGGTTGGTTTTTTTGGTGGTGTTGATGTTTGATTTGTTGGGGCTTTTTTTGTTTTTCTTTTTCTTTTTCTCTTATTGAAAGCCTACAATTTAAAGCTTGCCTTGAAATGACTTTCTGCACATACAGACAAAAACCAATGGTCTGACTACATTTCTGAAGTGGAAGTAAAGCCTTAGAGATTTTAATCTTTCATTACCGGTAATAATGCAGTTTTTAAGTAATTCTTAGTACATTTACACTTAACATTACTGCAAGATCAGACCCTTAAAACATCTCCTCTTGTTTCACAGGCTAGTTTCATCAAATCTTTTCATCTTTGAACACAAAATCTCACGTGTTTCGGAGTGCATAGCTCTCTGCACCATTACAAACTTTGTAAGAAATAATTTACTTAAAACAAATTCCCAGCACTAAGGATACCAATAAAACCCAGAACTAGAGCATAAAATTGAAAAGACAGTTGCACAATTTGTGTGCTGGCTGCCCTAGCTCACCACTATACATCTTTACGTCAACCTAATTCATTTGACACAGCCTCCCCACAGCTGAGAAAGCCTAGCTTTCTTACTAGTTCTTAGTAAAAGCTTAAATACAACCCCGCAATGTTTAAGTAAAGTTAAGGTTGTGACACAAATCAACAAAAGGCAGGAAATTCAAAGATAACACTGACAATTCATGCTTAATTCATGATTGTTTAACAAAAGAGCAAAATGATATGAGGAACTAATGTCAGCTTTAACTTCATTCTGTCTGTGTTCTTGGGCAAACAGGTGTTTATCTCAAAGATTATATACTAACTCAGTCTCTCCTGTCAGTCTAGGTAAATTCTAGTGATTATTTAGCATTTAACAATGTGCTGGACGTAAAGAAACTTTTAAACTCATTTTCAGCATCCTAGCATGTTACACTGTAACAAACATCATTAATTAATAATGGAATTTTAGAAATCTATGCTAGACAAACATAAACAAAGATATAATCCTATAAATCTTTCAGAAGTAAACAAAATACACTTTTTTGTATAAAAAAAATTTACAGAATTAACCATTTTGTAATGTAACAAGAAATAGAGCAATACATTATTGTCTTTTTTACAAGTTAACAACTCTTAGTATGTACACATACTTCAAAACCTCTTTGAAACCTCTTCTTTCTGTATAATATAATAAAACATTTTTCTGGACAGCAAAATGTCAGAGAAAGTAATGCTGCCTATGGCTATATTATTAGGGTGTAGGGGATTTTAATTAATTTTTTAGGCTTCAAAATACGCTTTAGTATTTTAGTGTGTTTTAAAAATACTAATTGCATATAAGCATGTCTGCCTGGTAGTTTTGCATACTGTCTTATTGTAGAAATTGAAAAACAAATTAAATTAATAAAATGATGAAGTTTACACTTCATAGTCTTTGCTAGAGTACATGAAATTACCTCACACATACATACCTATAGCATTAATTGCAGGGCAATGGTAACAGTTTTTGCTGTAAATATTTCCTTTATTTACTGTAATTATTATTATTATTTTTGCTTAATTAATGTCTCAAATGATTACAAATTTTGTTGCAAATTAGCAATATCACTTATTTTTTTCCAGTTGAATTGCTAAGCAATTATGGTCTTGTCCCAGAGGTCAAAACACTGCTAACTACTGTGGCATCAAAAATTGCTGAAGAGTTTCAAAGAGGGCTTTAAAAATCCTGCATCTGTAGTCCATGCCTGCATCTGAACTCCATCAAGCCACAAGAAATCTGGTTACCAGCTCTAGGTATGTTTTAAAAACCCAGTGAAAAAAATGTGTACAGTTACTATTTAAAATGGTTGTCAAGATTTTAATTTCCAAAGCAAGGACAATTATGTGTTTCACCCTCAGGATTATCAAACAAAAAAACACAGTTGCATATGGCTGCATACCCAGTCATGAACTCAGAGAGCTTCAGATACTACTTAGCTACTTCTTGGTGGAGCCTGAACAACTATGCATGTAAAGTTGTAAGTATTTTTAAGACCACGGGAGACCACCTGAATGAACCCACAAGAAGTCATGCACATGCTTCTCAGCTGATCTCCTCTACTTGCCGCAAATACAAAGGTGCTGAGGACATGAGGGCTTGAAAAGCATCTGAGGAAGAGAACAGCTGCTCTTTTCCCTTTGTAGAAGAGAGGCAGCTTCTTTGACAAAGGAAGTTCAACAACAAATTGAGCTCACAGCACTGTAGAGAGCTCACTTTTTTAACATAACAGCACCACAACCAAATATGGGAAAGTCTTCCACTGAAGTACCATAAAATAAATGAAAAAGGAAGAAAGGAAAAGGGTGAAGCCTGCTCCACCCAGCAACATTCTTGTTAAACTCATTAATATTCACTTACTATCACATTTTTAATCTAAGGCAGTTTTGACTTCCTTACAAAGCATAAATTATGCTCATAAATTCTACTTTGCTACAGTTTATTTTGCATTTTCAGCTCAGATATCACAAGCAGATGAATATATTTGTCAGGCTGGCATGCTGAGATATGCTGAAGATTATAATGATAATCAATTAATCTTAAGAATGTATCAAAAATCAGTCAGTATCACAGCTGTTTCGCTGGATGTGTTACTGATCCTTATTAGCATAAATAGACAAATTTTAAAGTGACTATTAAAACCTAGTATCAACACTATCAACTGAAAAATGTTCTCAGAGTCCCAGCAACTGACTGCAATAATGTTGAATGACTGCAGAATCCAACACATTAGTGACAGGTAACCCTTAGTACACAGAAGTCAACAGCTCAGGTTGGATGACTGGTTGCCAAGCTAATCATCCAAACTCTACATGTACTCTCCACTCATTTATTCTGTGGAACACACTTCCCACTTTTCATCTAGCCATGGACACTTCCTTTCCCTTTTCCTTTCCCGCAAGATTTTCCCTATTCTTAGTTGCTTTACTTCAGTAAAAAAAACTCAGTAACTGCAGCGAAAAAAGGGTGAAATCAGTTTGTGAAATTATCGTTCCTCAACATGTACATTCCATTATTCCCATGATAATTCTTTCTACTTGGGTTATCGAAATCAGAAGGGACAAAAGTACAGCTAGTAGATTTATAATACACAAATGTGCAGTCTCACTTCCAACTGAGGTCCTGCAGCTCTGACCCTATAGCAGTGACAAGAAGCACCTTCATTGTCACTGTGTTCTACGGACAATTCCCCTCCTGAATTTCCAGCAGACAGTTTACATTTCACAAATTCACAAATTCATCTTGGCCAAGTGGTATCAAGCCAAGAAAATCTTTGGCAAGATCAGTTCTGCACATGGAAGTACAAACAACTGCAGATGAGAGAAAGTGGTGGTATAGGCCCATGCTCCCTCTCCTCTGCCATGCCCCAAAGCTCCCACAAGTGCTACAGCCGTAGTGTGAGCTCATGTTCAAATACTGTCTCTCTGCAGACCAACATACTCTTGAATGCACCCATGCAAATCCCAGTGAAGTGCAAAATCTGAAGGGGAAAACAAAGGAATGAGTTTGTGACCACTGGAAAGGAAATGACACAGTAATTTTTTTGTAAAACCTATGGAGTATAAAGTTAAAATAAAAAAATCATGAATGAGAAACAAAATAATCAGAAAACCTGACATGCACATCTCAAAGGTACAGTTTGTAAATCCTACTGAAATTTGGGCATGTAAGTGGGAGATGGACATTTGAGAATTTGGCCTTATTGCAGAAATAAGCGTCTTATTTGAGGTTAGTACCTTATTTGAAAAAAAAACCAAACCAAGATAAAACAAAGCAGCGTCTGCACACACACTCAAGTACTAAGAAGTTTCCATATTCCAAATACAAGTTCTGTCTCTCTATGTGGCCTATGAGACAGAAAGCCGAGTTCCTAAGGTGCTCCTCTCTATTTTATCATAATAGCATTTTTAAGGGATCATCCAGTCCATTCAAATTGTATGGCCTACAACAGGCAATCAATCCACACTCATAGTTGCTTAGCTATGCTTTTACAGCATCTAGAAATGCACATGTATTTTTGGATTTTCTCTCAAATGCTATTCTGGTCTCCAGGACAATTCAAAAGGCACTCTACCCAGTTTGTCTGGTAACTGTCAATTGTATAAGGAACACTTTGCAGCACATACATACACTGACTTTCATACTTCTAACCACTGATGTTTTTAAGCATGTCAAACACTTTTTGTACATTTCCTATTTTTACAGATAAAGGTTCTGGAAATTTTTATCTATACATTTCCAACACTTTTCTAAGAGTCCCTGTGCAAAGCTAGTAGAACTCAATCTTCACAAAAACAAAGATATAGGTATATTACATACCATAGTCAGTGATCTTACATGATACCAAATACAGCTCTTTCAGATTCCGGCCTTCTTTGGCAATCACCTCCACACATCTGGAAGATACATACAGCAAAATCACAGTTAAAAGACCATAGATAATTTTTAAATAGCAAGAGTGCAATCCACAAGTGTAATGTACTGTATCTCAATTTCTTCATTTTGTGAATTGTTCCATTCAATCCACTAAAAATGCATATGGCTACATGTATACACTGGAGAAAAACATTATTTTACATTAAATGCTTTTATATCAATATTCCCATAAGTCTTTGAATATGTGAGTTGCTTGAAATATATACAGACAAGTCCTTTGGAAAATAATACAAATGTGAATTTCCATTTCTTCATTACCGTGTAACTTCAGCAAGTTTCTATTACAAGACTTAAGCTTTGAGAGTTTTCTTCTAAAGAAGAACTATAAATGCACTGTAATAAGGACAGAAGATAAGAAAAGGTAATATCAAATTCATGTTTGTATTTCTTCAGTGATTATTGCAGGAGTCAGCATTCATCAGGTCATGAAATGCTACATACCATTGGTGTTCCAATATGTTGTATAGACAAGAAGACAGCCCATTTGTTTGCCTTGTCACAACTATGATGAATTTGCAATGAAACACACAAGTATTTTTCTGTTAATCTCCTTGTTTGATTTCTTGTAAGCAAGAAAATTAATAAGAAAACTAAAATTGTCTTGTAAAATACGAGCTTATTATACACTTGCGACCAAGTCTATATTAATGTTATGTTTACAACTGCATTGTTTATAGTGTATCACTCAAAAATATAGTTCATAAATCATATTTTCAGTCCCATTAATGTAAAATGCACCATTGTTCATCAAATCAGCTAACATGACTATTGCGCTATCCTCTACACAGACATTTTAAAAAGTGTATTTTATAGGATAAATTGTAAGAATTTCTTCTGATCCAATATATTCCTCTTTAATTTTGAAATGAATTGCCCAATCATCTACTATGCATCTTAAATCAACCCTCCTACAGTATACAAAATGAAATTACTTGCCAATTTTGAAAAAAATCACTACTGCTAAATTTATCATAACTTTTGGAAAATACACCTACACCCTCAGGGACCTTTTTCCTCCACTTACCACCACCAGTAGATTATCTCCCAATCTGATTTAACTGTTCATGCTGCCAATTTTAGATTTTAAAAGCAACCACCTAATTCTTACAGTTTACGATAACACAGTAACTGAATGATAGCCCTCCATATCTATTTGTCCTCTCTCTGCCTCTGTATTCTAAAATCTAGAATGAAAATTCACTACTATTAATAAAATAGCACGCCTCTGACAGAGTACCTTAATCATAGTTCCTTTACCACTACCATAAATTTTCAATCCTTGAAAACTGTGAAAGCCTAATATTTAGAAAATTTTTGCAATGCTTGTCATTGGGAAAAGATGGCCTTACTTTATGAACAGACACAGAAAGGAGAGAAATATTTAACATGGTAACCCCTGACATGGAAGAAAAACAGGGTGAACATCCAGATTCAATACTTGTTTAAACCCACAACTTCTCTGCTAAGAAGATTAGCAAGCATGACAGTTATTTTTATTTTAGAAGTTACACGAGGACTATGCTTTTAATATAAACTAACCTTAGAATTACACATTTTCGTCAGGTTATTTTCCTAAAAATCAGATAAGATCTAGAGCATTAAACACATTCTATGTATGTGGAAAACTTCTGTTCCTGTAAGACATGATTTGAACAAGATACTCATGGCTTATCGAGATCAACTAGGCTGCAGAAAGATTTTTTATTATTTATTACTTATTCCAGAAAAATACTTCCTAATAATGAGATTTTATTGCTAATATTAGTAATATGAATAAATAGAAAAACATTATCTTGTATTTTATTAGGCAGTATGTTCATTAGACATTTCAGAAAATAAGATAGAATTGAAAAGTGAATGGACATCGCAGTTAAAAAAAGCTTTTAGTAATTCTTATTGCATATATCATTTAGCAGTGTACTGAGATTATGAAACACTTCTTGGATAAAAATTCTGAATGTAAAAAAATATTTTGAAAATTTTATCTAAAGACTCTAGAAGTTTTCAAATTATTTCTGGTAAGTTTTACTTACTGAAAGGCAATTAATTGATTAAAAATACAATATAGCAATCAGCATCTAACAATACCACAAGACAGTCAAGAGGACATAAAAGACTCAGTTACACCAATTTTCAATCAATCAGGGTCAAATTTGTATTATCTGCACATAGACATATCTGCATGTGCAACCTTCAGCATCCTTGTATACTTAAATACCAGGATGTTGGCCATTCTCTGGCTTCAAAGAAAATCAGTTCAACTGTGAAGAAAGGAAGTTGTAGTTTCTGTCCCTGCTCCCATAAAGAGTGCCAGTATATATTTACAAGCTTGTCATAACAAATAAAGAGTGCTAGAAATGCAGTGCTTGAGAAGAAATTTTAGATGCAGTCAGTCACTTGATTCCAGGAGCAAAGGACAAAAGTATTTGCCTGTGTGGCCTTTATAATTATAATCTTTAATCCTTTCAGATAGTGGCAGCTCTAAGGGTGAAAGTTTTTTCAAGTGGCTTGAGTGACTCCAATCCTGTTCTTAGTGACATCTTGGAGTCTAAATGAAATACTGTTCACTTTCTCCTAATGGGAAAAAAAAACCACCTTCACAGTCTTTAGCTATTTCCATTAAATAGGAAAAAAAAGGTAAAAAATGTAGCTTTGAGTGCCTCTTTTTTTTTTTTTTTTTTTTTTTTAATATTAAAATCACCTAACATCTAAATGAATAAGGTAATCATACATCTAGTTTGGAGATGAAAAAAATTAAATACAGCTGAAGTATTGAATTTATAAATTTTTTTTTCTGCCTTCTGTAACTTGCAAAAGTCAATCTAATTTCAGTTTTAATTTCTATTATCCTTTCTGTAGATCATCCCAATGTAAATCAGCTTGCAGAGACAGAAGAAACACTTTAGCCTCTGAGAGGCCTCATTAGCCTCTGCTCTGTAGAGGGTCACACAATACATAATTGTGAGGAACAACTGATTTCTTTGCAACCAAAGGAAAAATAAGAGTAGTTGTATATTTATTACTTTTACCTTTTAATCTTTGTTAAATATGACAGCAAAGAACAAGATTAAAAGAACAAAATGAAATTAACCTTTTCTAGAAAGTAAGGATCAAGTCACGTTAATTCTGTTGTAATAATCCATCAAAATTATATAAAAATATTGCCATGTCTATCTTTGGAAGTCTTTATATTTACAATGTTCCTGAATTAGACAACAAAGAAGCCTAACATCAGCATAGTACAGAGATAAAAGAAGCAAAGTTATTATTTAAAGCAGTAGCAAATGACAAAAGTGAGCAAACCAGATAACTGAGCCCTGAAAAACTTGGGGACTAACCCCTATCTGTCAGGGAGCTAACACGATGCCTGTTGGACATGGTAACAACAGCTGTGTGCCAAGGCAGAGAGAAGATCCTTTTAAGTCTTCAGTAACCCAAGGTTACTGAGCATGCTTTTATCAGCTCATCCTACTAATTTTAATAACAAAAAGACTTTAAACGTCTAGCTGAAGTAGTGAGTATTACAGGGACATAGATATTTCTTTTACATTTTTCCTTCAAATGTATTAAAATATAAATATTCTTTCAGGAAGAAAAGTAATTTTCACACTCAAAATAACTTATTATCAAAAATGAGACAAGGGTTCATTAGCCAAGGAATAAAGAAACAAGACTATAATTACAGCTTTGATAATATACAAGTCTGGATCAGAGCTGGCCAAAGCTAAAATCTCTTCACTTCTTACTTTGTAAATGAGTATTATTTAGAACCATGTAAAATATAAAAATATCAAAACAGAGAACATGAAACACTTACTTTAGGAAGAAACTGCTTAGTCATTAAACATGAAAATACTAGCTAACAAATTCTTATGCCAAACTTTCCCTAGATCTACTCAATATTTTATGAATGCTATTCTCTGATAGACTGATGTGCAATTCAGTTTTATTGCATTTGATTCTAAAAGTAAGAAATTAGTATCACACACTATGGAATTTACAGTGCAGTCAGGACCAAGAGAAAGACAAAGAGTAGAAATTGATTTCACATAAACAAGCCAATCAAACTATTTCAGAAGCCAAGAATATAACTAAAACCATACCTGCCTACTGTTAATAGAAAATAGTTACAAGTTGTTTGTGAGACAACTACAGCTTGTTCAGTACTGTGATGTTAACACATCAACATTCCAACACCCTAAAGCTGACTGTGTTCAGGGACTAACAAATCTAAGATTGACTTTTACTGTTATAATTTCTAAAAATGTCTTCTTACTTGAAAAGCTAAACAAATCTTAAGAAGAAAAGGATGTAACTATAATGTTGTTAAAATTCCAGGAATTAATATCAGAAAAAAACTCTCAATCTGGGTTACAAAAACTATGGAAATTTCTCTCTTAACATGTACTTGCATATATTGCTCTTCCCACCTCGTCTGTATACACGACCAGGAAAATTACTGAAGTGTACAAAGATTTACTGGTATAAAGCTTTTCTGCAAACAAGTACCTTCTTCAAAAGTAACGAGACTTCATGATGGAAACATAGATATGTCTACTGAGAACTTCAAATTTAGGCCCCTCTTCTTGACAGGTCCCACATGTAATCTGTGCAATGAATTCACAAAGTCAAGGTTTCTGACTTTCCATGATATAATGCAAAATATAAGAGCTTAAAAATGATAAAAAAAAAGACGAATCAGAAAATAAGTTGTTCAAAACCCTGTAATTTTCTTTCTACATTCTTTGACTTAAATGAAAGCTTAAGGTTAATGAATTAAACTGTGCAAGCTTCTGCCTGTAAGAAAAGATACAAAAGATCCTTGAGTTATGGAAAATAATTGACTTTTCCATACACATGGAGAGCTTCTATGTTTTCAGTGTAATTCTAAGAACATTGGAAAATCATATTTGTGACAACCAAAAGGAACTAATGAGAAAATATTACTACAGTATTTGTGGTATAAGTGGTCCTGGGAGACCTTGTTACAGTCTGAGAAGCTCTTCAGCCCTGAGTGAAGCTAATTGGAGGTTCCATATACTGGTTAAGAGATCACAATTTGAGGGAGTGAGTTTCACTCACTGTAGAGGAGCAAACCCCCAAACACACTCCCTTCGTAAGATTCAAAATGAACATCAGACTGTTCACATGACATCTTTGCATTTGACTGTCATACATTTGTCTCTAAGCAGTAAAGTGAACACCTTACTATCCTTCAAAACATAACCAGGAATGCTACAGGGAACCAAAAAAGAGCTCAGGAAGAACAAGAACACTAAAATACACAATGGAAAAACAGAAACCTTTCCCAAACAAATACATGGAGCTCCTAAAAAATTAGTGGTTCAAAGGTTAAATTCAGGCAGAAAAAAGTAGCTGGATAAAAAATATTACTCACAGTCATTGGATGTGATGACTTAAACATTCCTATGGAAGGCAATAATGCAACATAATAACGAAATTTCTCCCGTAACAAAAGAAAACTTGTTAGCACAGAAGCACATACATCTTAAGAAACTGATGTAATCTGAGGCCTTCTACACTTAGAAGGAATAACTGGAATGCCAAAATAGCGAAAGGACTAACATTTTACTGGGAGACCTATAAA
Source organism: Burhinus oedicnemus (assembly GCA_008921705.1). Lineage (NCBI taxonomy): Eukaryota > Metazoa > Chordata > Aves > Charadriiformes > Burhinidae > Burhinus > Burhinus oedicnemus. The sequence continues at coordinate 1,114,001 of VFFE01007247.1, forward strand.
CCCTTGTAAAACCTCATAACAACAAATGATGAACTTCACATACATATTCTTAGTTCAGGATTCTCTTTTACTCCCTTTTATTGATCATTTTATTTAATTATGAACCACGTATTTCTTTCAATATATTTGTTTTCTAACACTAATGAGAGGTATGATTTTTACTTGCCTTTCAGTTATCCTCGTACACAATTTTTACTGCCATTTTAACATTCCGATTACATTCAAAATATGCATTTTAGAGTTTTTTTTAATTTGAACTGCACCAGGAACTGCACCTATAAGAAATAATATTAATCACAGAGCCAGCAAAACAGGGTGAGATTTTCGAGCAAAATCACAAACTGAATTTGAAAAGCATTTTTTGTCTGGAGCCAATATGCAAAGTGTCAGTAGTTATACAAGTTAACAGCAATTATCTTAGGGCAGTCATTAAGTTCTGATTAGCAGGGAGGTATTCTTTAGAAAATCAATGTAACTTAAAATTAGGTTTACCAAACAGTTTTGCCTGTTACAGCACGGGAAAATAGACAAGCTTTTTTTCACACTGGAACTCACAAACCACAGAGGTAAGGGCAGACAAGTCCCACAGTGTCTGCTTGTGCTCTGAGCTAGTCAGATGCAAGCAAGCTCCAATCAGAGAGCTGCACAGATAAATTAATCAGCACTGTGCTTAAGCTATTATGCCCTGTCTTTCAGCAATAAATATCTATTTTCAAATATTGATTAGTGGTCTTATCTAAAATTAAATGCCTTTATAATTCCTGTTACGCTGACTGCATGTAAATCCAGCAAGCAATTAAGCCAAGAAAGGAGATTTAGCAAATTGTTTAATTCCACTATCTGACATTTACATGTAGTAGTATACCAGGTGGCCTTTGCTTCCTTTCTGTTTGGAGGAACTAGATACCATAATGGATTTAAGAGAAATAAACAACTATGAAAAATAATTTTATTTTAAAACCCTCATGGATCTGATTTTCCACAGCTAATCACGCTAAAGTCCGGAAGATAATTAAATGGTATCTCTTATGTTTTAAGAACTTTGAAATATTTTGGAATTCAGATTTGAGATTAAAAAAACCCATTTGATACAGCACTTTATTTGAAGTTTCTTAAATCCATTATGGCAACTTGCCTACTGTCATAAGCAAAAACTGGGAACTGTTAACTACCGGCAAGCAAATGTACATTTCTTCACAAGCATTATGGTTTATATTACACAAACAAATAATGGATTCCTTCCTGAACTGTTTTGGTTGTGTCTTTCAACTAGAAAACTGGTAAAGTACTTGCCCTACAGGTATGATACAGCTGGATTACTCTACACTGTGCTGGTGTAGAAAAGGAATTGCTTACATACGTATTGCTTCTTCGCATAGATAATGTCATGATGGCTTTTCCTTAGACAAGTGTAAAGGTAACTATCATAAAGTTATCTACTTGTAAACGCAAAAATGTGTAGATTTAGAAAATAATGACTGCACAGTAGCTATAGACACGATCAGGAGTTGGCAAATTCTAGATTGTATTTCTATGCACATAAGCAAATCCTTGTGAATTCAAACAAGACACTTGATGTCCCATTACTTCATTTTAATTTACATAAAGTGTACTGCAGTGTCCAGAGAGGGTATAGTGACACTCAGATGCTGAATGTGTGTTCTGGCCGAATCTTTAGTTGAGTTGATGCTGCACATGGGAAGAAGTTCAGTGACAGACCACCACACATGCTGCAACTTCACAGGAGTGCAAAGGAGAAGAGACATTCAGGAGAAGGAAAGCCTGAAGTATTGCTGTAATTCTCTCTCCCGGTACAAATCATACAAGGGCATACAATGGCACAGTTGCAACATTTCTTGCATGTAAAGGCTGGGCTTTGAGCAGCGGTAGCTTTGCTTCTTCCTGGCCTTTCAGAGATTACATTTACGTGCTTCAGGCCTCAAGACTTTTCTTGGAGTTACAGTGGCCTCAGGCTTGACTGACTTTTTAAAGCAGTCTTGTGCCATCCCATTAAGGTATAGTATAAAGAGTAAGAGTATTCATAATCAATTTGTTTTTATTGTATGCATAATGGACTTCTTTCCTCAAAAAAAGCTTTCAAGTTTAACAGTAAAGATAAGAAATGGGAACTGTACTGCTGTGCTCTAAGTTCCCAAAAGTGTCTTTAGACTGCCCTTTTAGAATGCCTGAATAAACTTCAAAATACTTCCATAAAAATGGAAAAACTTCACCTGATATTTTGAAAACAAAATATTCAGTGTTTATATAGCTCTGTACTTCCTGATCTCAACAAGGACTGCACACATATGAAAGATTTCACTACATCCACTCCTTCATTTCATACCACAGAGGCTGACATATGTGCTCCTATGGCTAGTATTTCTATTATTGTACACTGCTTGGAGAAAGCAACAAAAAAACCCTTGATGGTACTGTCTGTGCTTTGTATGAAGTAAAATTACCTCCTTTTAACTCAGACAAGATACTAGCAAAAATATTTATTAGAAACTGAAAGAGCAGTATTTCTTTCTGTGTCATAATCTGAGTAGGTTGCCAAATATATTCTGTAAATACAGATTTTAATACCACCATGTATGAAATTCACCCGATATTATTCAATTCGTAAAGGTACTTAACAGAGTAACTCCTCATGTAATCTTACCAGAAAATAATCTGGCTAGACAGAATACTAGGATATTCTGTGCCCTTTTAAACTGCAGTGAGAAAACATGACAGTTTTCAGTAGCTGGAAAATTCATAACTGAGAACTACAAACAGAATGAAATGAAGGAGACGTTTGTTTTCCTGATTTAAAGTATTACCAAAAAATCAATCAGAAAATTAGTCTAAATTGCTGTTGTAGGTAAAAATAGAAAAGTTTCAACACGTAGGTTAATTAATAGTTAAAATCTGTAAACTAAAACTAAACCTTAAAAGCTGTTATATCTAAATCAAGAACCTGCATTTTTACATGGCATGTACGTCATTTGTAAAAATTTGCTTTATTACCCAAGCCTGAAGGCTGATCCATGTGACTACTTTGAATCTCACAGAAAATGCAGTTTCCCAGACAGTTACGCAGCACCAAAACAAATTTTGGCACCTTGAACATATTTGCAGAATTCAGTAGTCCAAAAACACAAGATTATAAATTAGCTTTATAAAATGTGATGACAGATGCTTTACACAGCAAGATATAAGTGAAGAAACTTTTTTCAGTCCCTCTTGTCTTAGGGCTCCCTGAGTCTTGTTGAGACGATTCTGATTTTGTTAGGGCATTCATTGAGCATGCTGGTAATTATCTACATTTGGTGTATCATAGCATTGTTTATATTTTTGTAGAAGAAACATCACTTAGTGTTATCTGTCTGCACTTGCATCTGCAGACAGTGTTGTCTCACTGCCAACCCCAAAAGCTATCTAGTTGTAAAAATGTAATAAACTGCCAGCCAAAACAAGAGAAAAAAAACTTAAGAACAAGTAGAAAGATTTTGACTGAAATTTTATGAGTTTGATAATTTTTTCTTCCTCATCTATCAGAAACATTTAACAGACCATCACACCCAACAGTTAGTATCATCTTCTAGCTGATTTTCTCTGTTCATTGATGCAAATATCCTAAATCTTGACAGTCTAGGATCAGGTGTCTTTCCGGCAAGCCTCAGCTAACTTTGCACTGAAACAGAACAGAAATAGTCATCTAATTCCTTAATGGCATCTCAGCTATGACAGTGATTATTATGTTCTTCTGCAAGACAATCAGAAACAGCTTCAAATGATTTCTTAAATTGATCCAACTGGACCCAAAAGGGTACAACTGTCTAAACCATTAGAAATTATGGAGTCAATTAAAATCTACATATTCAAAAAGCCAAGGAAATATCCATGGGTTGTATTTTTGCCTCTCTGGAGAACTCAGGCAAGAATTCTGTGATGTATTCATAAATCATTATACATAACTATCATTCCATAGAATTTTTAATAAATGATTATTAATAAAATATAAATAATCTATGAAATCACTTAACTGCAGATGCGTCTTTCCCTACTTTCCAGTAGTAATATATTTAAATTAAGGTTAGAGCAAGCCACATTTATTTCATTCACAACTTTAAAGATATACCTTTTCATTCTAAATATATTCCACTAAAGTAATAAATGTTGCTGATGGTTGAAGCTTTCCAAGGGCAATGTTACCACATCAGTCTTAGCTCTAAAACTTGGCAGTCACTTAAACCAGGTCAAACAGAGTTGGAATTGCCAGTCTCTCTGTATAAGAAGTCATTTCTCTATAAATGTAACACAGGCACATTTCTTCACTCACCAGGGAAGATAGGGGAAAAGCAAAGTAACTAGTGTGTGTGCTTGATAGAAACAGCGGGGGGCAGGAAAATGTTACATATTTTCCATATGTGCAACTTTGAGAAACCACAGAAGGAATAGTACTACGAAGACATAAGCTCACTTTGCACTTTTATTTCCAGACAGCTAAGCAACACAGACAGCAGAAGCATGCTGATGGTCAGCTGGAGCAAACATGTCCACCATTCAACTCAATGTTTCAGGTTATTAAGAAATTAATTCAAAGCAGATAATGTTTGCCAAACTGTTCTGACATCTGTTGTGTTCAGAATTTCTGTGGCTGCCACTGCATTTGCTGTACCTAATTAGAAAAATTGTAAGAAGAAATCTCTGAAATAACATAAGCACAATCTGTACTTCAAGAATAAATACTGTGTCAGAGGACACCTTGTTTTCATTAGCATCTACCGTGTACTAAGATATTCACAGGTTATACTGACAAAGATAATTGGAAAAGATTATGCTCTCACTCTCTTAGTTCTGATTAAATTACTAGTTTTCAAGGTTCACATGGAAGCCTCAAGTAATTCCTGGATTATTGGCAGAATACATAAAGGAGTTTGTTACTTATTGCTAGACTTATCTAGTAATATATTATAAATTCAAATTGTTATCTGGATAAAAGCTTTCTTTATATTCTTACTAACCGGCCTGTACCTAAGACAGACACAGGTAAATTGGAGTTTCTATTTGTCTTTAGATCCCAAAATTTACAGGAGGCCTGAAAACTTGTTTTGTAAGTGGAGAATTGGAATTCCATTAGGAGGTGAATAGGCAGCCAAGGCAATTCACAAAGCAGAGGCAATGTGTTCACATTGGACTGAAAGGTGAGTTTCTACCTGTTGCTCCAATTTCAATTTTTGCCTGGTACTTGTTACTTTCAGCATCAAGTACACATGATGAGTCTGGTTTAGAGAGAATGATCCTCCCCATGGAAGAAAAATCATATTTCTCCTTAAAACATAAATGCAAAATTCTTTCCCATGGCAAGTAGTTTTGAACCTGTAACTCCAGGTACAGATTCTCTGTGATGTGGCCAGAAACAGTATTAGGCCTTCAAACTGGCTTGATGACAGGCTTAATTGTCTCCGCTACTGGTTACTTCAAAGTGTTGACAAGATCTTAAAATATTTCCTTTACTAATTAGCATCGTATGTGTTTATGGAGATGCATTTTACTTCATGTTGGTCTTGGACATAACAGGAAACATGCATGTAGTGATATGGCAGGCTAAATCTGTTGCTTAGGGCCATGAATGGAATGAATTAGCATTATTTAACTGCTCAAAGATAAGATACCAGTTTCTTCTAAAACAAATAAACAACTACCAAATTGTGCCACAAAAAGCAGAGCCAAACTCTTCATATTCACATTCTAGCCAGTTTTTACACAATTGCATTTATGAAGTTTTCAGTAAGGGTACTCCATTAATAAGTGGAATCCTAATGCCTTTTTTGATTTCAGTGACTTGGGGTTTAAATCTAGATTTAGAAGAGATTTTACTTATTATTTCGTTCTGGTATCAGGATGAACTCTTCACATATGTGGCTAAACTTCTGTACAGTATCTCTACTGGTTTTGCTGAGAAAATGATGACAGTTGCTCTGCTTATTTCTCCCGTAGCAAAATCAAGGGGAGTATCAGTAAGCAGAGCGCATACGCCTAGAGATACGCCTTTCTCCTCCGTTGATTTTAATGTGATCACCCTCTCCTGTTTGCCTTGGTTTTGTGGCTCTGGCAGAATTAATCACTGTATCCTAGGCACCTCAAGATACAATTTTATCAGCATGATGAAACAAGGTATGAGCATCTTCAAGATAACTCCATCCCCTCTAATCTACTGAATAAAATTTACCTACTCTGTGGTGGAGTTTGGGACAGCAATGAGATGTAAACTAGATCAATGTTAAAAAATGTTTCTATGCTAAATGGAACAACCAGCTGAAAAAGCAGATCATGAAGAGTACACGGTACATGTCACAGGAAAACCAACATCATATACTCTTCTGAGACTACATCAGTCTAGTATAGACCCAAAAAGACTAACAGAATCAGTTACTCGGGCTGTCAGCAGTCATGTTTTTCAGTTCAGCAGGTTCCCAATCTAATATGTGGTCAAACAAGATGGTGACGTCATAGGTACAAAAACAGATAAAGCATTTGTATCTATGCCTTTAATTTGTAATTCAGACAGCACTAAATTAATTTTATACCTGCACCTCGTAAAGAAGTTTTTGAAATATTTGTTTCTCACAAATACATTGCTTACATATTTGAATCTTACAAAGTAATATTTTCTGAACCTGTCAAAACTGCAAATAGTGCAGAATGTGCCTGACTGTTTCCTAATGGAATCTTCCTAATAGACTTTTCTTGATTGCTGGTTACGGTTTGTATTTTCACTTAAAAATTTATAATCTATGAATCTTGGCTGACAAAGATTCCCTCCCATCGTATGATACAGTTACAAGCATGCTTATGTTAAGAACACTAGCTTAGCAAGGTACAAGAAGGTAAAGATCTTCAAATTAGGTATTTATATTTCACTTGAATGACCTGCATATGAGGGTTAACTTGTTTTGCTAAAGATACGGATATTTCTGATAACATTAAAGAGTCAGCTATGATCACTGCAGCATCAAGACCTATAAACTTATATTTAAATAATTTCAATAATAAGCAGGCATCAATTTAGATAGAAATGATGATTATGACATAGGTTGCTGTCTTTGTGATCATCTTTAATGCTAAGTTTTTCAGATAAAGATTTTTGTATGTACTGTAAATATTTCAAGGTTAAAATGTTAGGCCTTTAAAGATGTATTTAAAATATTTTAATGCATCTATATTTCTAATTAATAACATAGATGAAAACATACCAGATATACATATTTTTCTATACTCCTGTTAATGTAGGATTTTCCCATTTCTTTGGTGTAAGAATATGAAAATAATGCTAATGATATTACAGTAGCACATTGTGTGCAGATATACTGGAGAGAGGAAAAGGTTTTACAGGATCTAATTCCACCCCTTACTATCACCCCCAAACAAAGCACTGCCACCTTGTGTATATAAATTAGCCGCATATAATGTGAGTATAAACCAATAATGCTGGTTTTGTCCTATGGACAAACCCCACAAGTGTGAATACAAACTTTTTGATGTCAGGGATGGATATGGTTGTAATCACACTCTGACTACAGCACAAAGAGCTGTAACTAATATAGAAGTTAACAAGAAATGCTTTTTGGAGCATTCCTCTTAGCATTCCTCAGTAATAATTAATTTCAAAAGTATATGCCTTTCAGTCACTCTGACTCAGACATTCTATAGGATTTTATAATTCTTGGAGACAGAGCAAATCTGTCCATAGGTTTCCTTGACTTCAAATCCAGATAATTAGCTAATATCAATTTGTCAATGGTCAGTGTTTAATAGCCCCTCTTTTAAAATTAATTTTAATTAATCTTATTTTGGATATAAACAACAGTTATTAATGGATAATTCAGAAGAATAGTGTTTCAGTGAAATGGATGCAACATAAAAGGCATCCTAAAATTACCCATAAGCCTTTATTACTGTACTATACTGTTAGAATAACAATCCACAATCTTTAGCATCATGATGTAAGAAACTGAAATGGCATACGCAAGAGAGGCATCTAACTGAAATCCAGGTATCTCCTCAATTGAATTCGGATTCGAAGACTTTTCTGTCCTTTAACAACTTCATTAGTGTAGGAATAAAGAAACAGCTATAATTCTTGCCCATGAGCTGGCATCAGCTACCAGAACTACCATCAGCTCCCAATACATTATTCTGAAACATTTTCACTCTCCTTCAGTATGAGAAATTATTAAACCAAGTTCTGTCCCTACACAAAACACCACAGTGATTACAGTAATCTCAGATCTTGGATTCTTGTGTGTTTTTCTTGTAGGCAGCTGGAGGCAGAAAGAAATTTCCCTTTTCCCCTCAGCCAGTTTCTTTTTACCAGTGGTAATCTGGTAATTTCTAAAATGTCTCTGCTTTTCCGTGTGGCTCATCTTTGTGAGAAACGCTTGGACAAAACTGCATAACTTTGCCTTCACTGCCACCCTCTGGGCTCCTTACTTCAAAAATAAGACTATGAGCTGTGGCACAGGGATTTCAGAATGCCTTGACACATACCATCTTGCACGTACTTATTAACCATAGTAGTATCTACTTACATAGCACCTTTCTCCACTGACAAGATCTCTGTCAAATGGCTTCACAGATCTATTGGCTGGATTTCAGCACAAATTCAAAAACAAGAGCAGTTAGAATTATTTTAATCCCAGAAATTAAGATAACCCTACACTACCATATAATCTAAATTTTCACAACTGCAGATGAGGACAGGTCCTATTGCTAAGAGGTGACCATTTACATTCCTATTTCAATTAAAAGTATCAAAAACTTACTGACAAGCCAAAGTCCTCAAGATCCATTTCTATTTTACCTAGTTATACAGTTCCACCAACATAGATTCCCATACTAAATATGTGCCTATGATACTCCTTGACAAACATTCCAGAAGCTTAATTGGTCTGGTTTTTTTCCACATAAAAACAAAGAGGCAATGGTAAAGGAGACCACGCAGACTTGGGCTGCAACAGAGGAATAGCTCTTGATATGGAACTCAGTGCCTGTGTCCACTTCCTTCTGTTGTCTTAGATAATCATTGCACACTGTAGCATGCTACCTGACAATGAGGAAGGCAAGTAAATCACTGCACACAGGTGGCTATGGTCTGAAATGGTTAGGATGGGTTGGCAACTACTCTGAGGAGTCAGGATGGGAAACTAGTCATTGTCTTTTCACCTTCTTAACCACACGGTCTCCCTCCAGTGTCCACCTGTGTGTTGATTTACACTCAAAATTATTTTCATTTGTACTTATCCTGACTAATTTTGCTTAACATATGAGATGACAAGTAAACAGCTCAAGTCAGGTTTGAGGGTTACTAAAGGTGAAAACAGTGATGTTTGCCAAACACAGTGGAAGAGAATTTTCAGGTTATGGTTGTACAGTAGGAGTATTTGACACAGTTTGGAAAATTTCCTTAACCTGCTAGGTCTGTTGGAAAAAGAGTCATAAAAGAAGAATTTATGCCTACAATCGCTTAAAGGAAATGACAGGAAGATAGGTAAAGTTCACTGTACCTGTTGTTACTGCAATAAACCCAAAGTATTAAAGCTTTTCTCCGAAAATTCTCAAAGTATTGGAGTCATGGGAAAAAAAAAAAGATGCTTTGCAAACTTCCAAGAACTTCTAAAATCTCTTTTTCCTCTTAGCATAACAAAATACAGGACAAAAGGAACAAAGAAAAAGAATATACTCCGTGGGTTTATATATGATACAGTTTTAAATTTTGTTTACGCCTCACATAAAATGATTCAGCTATGATTTCAGTGATTTGTGTAAACCAGCAAAACCTCAGTCATTCAAATAATTCTTTGTTGGTCTCTCAACCCAACAAGATCAAGGAAGACAGAAGTGGCCACTAATCTTAAAAGCACTCAATTTAGGGTCAAAGGCATATAAAGGTTCTTGATAAGCTGTTCTTAAGGATTCTCAAATACTTCAGCAGTGGTCTTTGAAGACAACCACAATGATGTAATTAACAACTTATTATCATACTTTGTAATCCCCTACAAACTCACACTCAAAAACTAGCATCTGAAAGAAAATAAAAAGGGGATGAGAAAAAAGTGATTTGTCTTCCGCTTTCATAGAAAAGGGAAAGAGAGTAGGAGGAGAGATATAATCCATGAAAAGCTTCCAAAACTGCAGACTGAGGTAAATAACACACTATAATACATTAATCAAGTGACAAGAAAAATAAACAAAAAAGACTAAATTAAGGCATCAGGAAAAAACATATTTCCTAGTATAAAAATAAATGAGCTAGATAAAGTTTTGTGTAGGAAAAAGAATCCTCTAGGTTCAAAAAGCATTTAAAGAAAATCATGTTTAAAAGAACACCTTTGGAAACAGTCATATTAAAAATCAAAGATAAAATTAGACTGTTTAACTTGTGTGTTGAATCTACCAGTTAACAACCCAGATGCTTATACTCTATCTTATATCTGTGGAAAAAAGGCAATGGCATAAAAGTATTGTCAAGGCAGATTTTTCCCTGCAATTACTTAGTATATCCCCATATTTCCCAAACATACTGTGAGGCCTAATTAACAGTTTCAGGGTTCTTTTTAATCTTATACAGGGCAAAACATAGTTGCTCACAGTTCTGTGCAAGCTCCTTATATTAAGCATAAATGGATAAATAAATAAAACCCCAACAGCATAAAGCACCCTCAAAAATACTATAAATAATTCCAAGAAGGAAAAAAAAAATAATCTCCTATCTTTAGGGAATAATGAAAAATGAATTTACAGATCTCACAAATAAATTGTTACAGTTTAGATACTTTGAAAAATTAAAACAACAAAGACTTTTGTTGTTGAATGAAGTTCAAAATAGTTTTCATTTTCTGTGGAATTACAGAAAATCAAGGAAAAAACCAATACAAGTAATTAATATAACCACCGCTGAACAGTAAATACAAGTAGTTATAATAAGATATGCTATGTAATAAATACTACAGAGGCCTTAATACACTAGCAGTCCATGTTTTTGGACAGCAGTCTGAGCTGAGTATTACTTTAACATCTATGTTTGTACACACGTGACTACATTTGCAAATAGATACATATCTTCCCAAGCAACCCTATGAATAAAACCCAGATAAATTTGTATGACAAGACAATACAAATACAAAATATTGAATTTTGTTTCTGAAAATGTAAGTTGCTACATAGTCACATGGAATAATTTGTCAGAAGTGACAAGGTGCCAAAAAAAAAGAAAATGTGCACAAGTGGGATGCAAAATTAAATTTATCTCAAGTATTTTACATGAACTTGCCTTCCTTTGGCATTTATCTACAAGTGAGGGGCAGGAATGGACACTTTATATTCAAGTTCAAAACTTAGAAAATTGCAGAAAACTGACACATAACAGCATCCTGAGTGAGCTTTTATTGTTGTTCAGTTCACATGTGAGTAAGATTTCCTTCCAGTCCTCCAGAAAGATGTCTCAACACTTCCTCAAGTGTTTCATGCTGACATTGATGTTTCAGAAAACTGTGGCAGCAATCAGTAGTCGTGAAAGCAGCTGAAATTCTGAATCTTAAAACATCTAGTGGGAATGCATGAGACAGAAGAAAATCAGTCTAGTTTTCCAAAATAAGTGGGAAGTTCAATATAAATGATAGAGGCTCCTATCTGTATCAGATCAAAGGGCTTCAAGCCATGAATTAGAGGTTGCCTGCTCCATACAGATAACCCTCATGCGGGAGCACAAGCACCCTTTATAAACCTCAGGAAAAGTCAGTGAAAATGAAGATTCCAAATGAACCTCTGCACATTGTGTATCATACATTTAGACATGTGTCAGAGCCAATACTAGTTTACTGCAGGAATAAATACAGCAAATATGATTTCACTTCTACACATGCCTTTTTAAAAATCACAGCCGCTTAACATCAGTTCATTTATTTCAGATATGAAAAATACATATTCTTTGCTCTTTCTGCAACAAAAACACTTTTAAGCGTATTGAAACCAGATGCTTCAGCTGTCCGGTTCTGGTTTTTATAAGTAAGAAAAAGTATGTCACCTTATGTACAAAAATAGTAGTATTTCTAACAGTACAGTTTTTTGCCAGCTGAACTAAATAGAAAGCCTCTTGACAACAGCAGTTCATGGCAACAAAATTAACAAGATAATTCAACATACAATGCCAAGTAGGAGAACACTCTTGAGCCACTTTTCATGAATTTTTGAAATCTTAAAAATAACCCTATCTTTAACAGTAATGTCACAATCGTAATAAGCCAGGGCAGATCTTTTGCACTGAAAAGAAGAATTAATAAAACCTCATATAAGTACAAACTGTCCCAAACTGTATTTCAGAACAGGACTGACAACTGGCTTTCATTACAGGAAGCCATATAAAAGAAACTGGGGATGACTGGAGAGATCTATGCTCCTGAGGAGATGCATTTTGCCTGAAGCTGGGTATTGAAACCACCTTGTTTTCAGTGATTCATGGTAATTATACAAACATCAAATGTTTCAAACAGTTCAGGGTACGTGGGAAAATGTTACCTGAAGGAAGCAGGGTATCCAGCTATAAATATATACTTTTAAATAGTTTTATATTAGTGCTGTTGAAAATCTACAATTATACTGAGCCTTGTGTTTCAAATAAGGTAACTAGACATTCCCCTTTAGGCAGGACATTCCCAGAAAACTAAAAATGACTCCCGACACCTTGTCAAAAATATTTGCAGTAGTATTTTGTCACTGATTTTCAGCAAGAAATAGTTTTTTCCCTTTCATCCTTCTACTGCGCAGTGTCTCGGATGTAACCATCTTAATGTTTTTCAGCATCACAGAAAGAATAGACATGACTCTCACTTTGACTCCCACACCTGACTCCTGTGTTGTGTTGCATATGCTGATGCAAAGATCCTTTGGCATATGATCCAGGGCACGGAACATGTTGTATGCATACTTTTGTTCTCTACTTTCTTACTCTGTTTCAGTGGCTCTTTTAGTTTGATTCTCAACATTTCTTACTTTTCATTACCAGAAAGGGCAACAACGTTTGCAGACAAACACAGTCAGCTCAAAAACTGTAAGTATAGCAGTTATCAACCTAGAAATCCACGGTACAGAAATCCATAGGGTACAAAACAAGATATAGTACGTATTGGCACTGATTAACTTTGATACCAGCAAAATCACAGAATCACAGGGCTTGGAAGGGACCTCTGGAGATCATCTAGTCTAACCTACCTACAGCAGGTTGCACAGGAGGGCGTCCAGGCGGGTTTGGAATGTCTCCAGAGTCAGAGACTCCACCACCTCTCTGGGCAGCCTGCTCCAGTGCTCTGACACCCTCAATGGAAAGAAGTTCCTCCTCATGTTCAGATGGAACTTCCTACGTTCAAGTTTGTGCCCATTACCTCTTGTCCTATCACGGGGCAACAGTGCAAAAAGACAGGTCCCATTCTGCTGGCACCCTCCCTTGAAGTATTTATAGGCATTGATGAGATCTCCTCTGAGCCTTCTCTTCTGCAGACTAAAAAGACCCAAGTCCCTCAGCCTTTCCTCATAAGAAAGATGTTCCAGCCCCCTAATCATCTTTGTAGCCCTTTGCTGTACCCTCTCCAGCAGTTCCCTGTCCTTCTTGAACTGGGCAGCCCAGAACTGGACACACTACTCCAGATGCGGCCTCACCAGGGCAGAGTAGAGGGGGAGGATAACCTCCTGCGACCTGCTGGCTACACTTTTTTTAATCCACCCCAGGGTGCCATTGGCCTTCTTGGCCACAAGGGCACATTGCTGGCTCACGGTCATCCTGTTGTCCACCAAGACTCCCAGGTCCCTTTCCACAGAGCTGCTTTCCAGCGGGTCAGCCCCTAACCGGTACTGGTGCATGGGGTTACTCCTCCCTAGGTGCAGGACCTTACACTTGCCCTTGTTGAACTTCATGAGGTTTCTCTCTGCCCAACCCTCCAGCCTGTCCAGGTCACGCTGAATGGCAGCACAGCCTTCCGGTGTGTCAGCCACCCCTCCCAGTTTTGTGTCGTCAGCAACCTTGTTGATGGTCCACTCCATCCCTTCATCCAGGTCATTGATGAATATGTTAAACAGGACTGGACGCAGTAGTGACTCCTGGGGAACACTACTTGTCAGAGACCTCCAACGAGACTCTGATAGCATCTACACAGAAATACAAGACACACTGAAAGCCACCACTGTAATTAACCAATACAATATGCATTCAAGCACCATCAGAATCTACGTTGCAAATAAAGGACCCTTGACCTTCACTTAGAGATCCCAGTCTGTTTAAGAACCATGCCGAAAAAAGGAGGATCCCGGATTAACATCTTCCACCAGAGTTAAAGGTTCCCAAGCCTTTTACCACCCTTTTACTTTTTCAACTATTTGGCCATGCCAATGAGTTAAAGACGTCCAAGAAAACAGTGGGTTTTTCCAGCTTTTGATCAACACACTATTGAGCCTGTTGTATTCTTTTCTTCTCACCTTACCACCTGGCAGTTTGCCCTTCCCTAAAGAAGCTCTGGAAGAAGCTATTCTATGATTCTATGATATACAGTGGGGTGGAGTAGAAACATGGGGAAGATAACTGCTGATAAGTCTTCCTGCCAGACATATAAAAAGAATGCCACAATTTGACCTCCAGAGCCCCACGAATTTACTTCGTTGTTAGTTCAGACTCATGACGAATGATAGAGAAGTTTCCTCTGTCCCAGTGAAAACAAATATACAGTTCATCCAGCTTCATACTGGGATGTGCAAACTATTTAGCTGTACTGTTAACAAGCTGGAACCTAAAGAACAATTAAGTGGCTCTTTCTATAAAGGAATATGGAGCCCACAGTAACTCCCAAGGCTGCTAAGCCATTCATTAATACCTCAGAAAAAAGCCATCAAATGCCCAGATCCTACACGAGGATAAAAACTGTTTTCTTCTTTCGTAAGTCTTGGACAACCTACAGAAAATCCTCAGTAATGCAGACATAAAGCCCAGCTCAGTCAACCTTCTTGCCTTGAAAGTTTGAAGAATAAAGCTTGTCAGGAGACTAGTAAGGCCATTTAGAAAGAAATTTTGAACAACTCTGAATTATACTTTGAATTATAGCTGCAATTATCCAAGCCAAAGTAAAAAAATACCCCTAAATATCAGCCATCAAAAACTATGTTATCCTCTTTGCAGACAACTGCAAGAATAAAAATATATCAGAACAAAACACGCACAGTCCAGATGAAACATTCTTTCTGAAAAACATAGCATATAATGCATCACCTTCAAAGGAGAGGACAATCAATCTACAGGTTCTTACCCTTTAATAACTCCTTTAAATGCCAGCTATACAAATAAGTCTTTGGATATGAAAGCTACCTCCACTATTT
The DNA here is from genome assembly GCA_008921705.1 of Burhinus oedicnemus. NCBI lineage: Eukaryota > Metazoa > Chordata > Aves > Charadriiformes > Burhinidae > Burhinus > Burhinus oedicnemus. The sequence goes on from VFFE01007247.1 coordinate 1,129,403, forward strand.
GCACCCAAGTTCCTTGTGCTGCCCGAAGACCACAGGTGCCAGCTGTAAATCTGTTATTTTGAAAAAAAAGAAAACACGCATAATATTACAAAATTGAGGCCTAGAATGTGAAATGTTTTGAAAAGGAGTTTAAAAAGATAAGCAGTGAAAGCCGGAAAGAACCTCACTTGGTTTAACACACTGAAATGTTGCCAGCCTATCCTCCCTCCTTAAAAGCTTTTTTCCCCCCTTAGAATCAGCAGTCCAGATGAATTTACCAAAATGCAGTGGAATTACAAAATGATGAGTCACACACTGCTATATATTTTCTACTCTTACAAAATAAATTTGGCACTCTTTTTGTACACCATTACTACTTACAATGAATCCCAAAGTGCTCAAAGCCAGATAAAGTTGATAAAATAGAAATTTTCTCTACAGAGAATTAATTCAGCAGAGCATGGCAAACTTGCCACAGAAATGCTTAGAGAAAAAAATCCCAACCTGCCAGTAATCCTTCATTCACTGAGTTAGACAAAACCCTGTTTCTCTGATATTTCAAGAATTGCTGCAAACACCATGCTCAGAAGCCCTTAGCAGTTGAACTTGACAAGCCAAACAATACTTTAAGATGCCTGAACATGACATCCTGGCTGATTTGAATGGCCCTCTAAAGGTATCCTGAACAGTGTATTTAGCTGCCACCTGGTGTGCATGACAGCTCCATCCATGAGTAAGTTTTTCCACTGCCAAACACTGTCACCAAAAGACCCTTCCACTGTATTATGATGGGTATACTACGATGGCCACCATGTTACTAAAAGAGCTGTTCCGTCACTTAGACAAGTCAGCGTCTCTGGGAGATGACTATCTGCACCATGGCTCCAGTGTAAGTGGATATCTATTCCAAAAGTAAGTGTGTAATACAAGTCCCTCTTTGTCCCAATACACAGAGCCTATGATGTGCTGAAACTCAGTTACAAGGCATTGGCTATTTGGCTAAATCTGGAGAGCTTTTTAGCTCTGGGCTTGGGGATTCGATTCCCTTTATTGTCAAGGGAACAGTTAACCACAAATGCATTTGTTAAATTAATGCATCTGTGAAAGCTGCCATAGCTCATTTAATAGTGTGTAAATTTAACCCCTCAAAACACACAGACATTTTGTAATATAGTATCTGCTTCATAAACCAAAGCAAAAATAATTTCCACTAGGACATAATACACATGGTCACATTTAAAATAAACCTCAAACATGCATGTGCCTTCACTAATTTCTGTGACCTAAGAAGTGCTGCCCTTTCTCATTTATACCTCAATAAGCTTTATCGTCAGCATCATCAAATAGCTGCATAGGAAACTGGGAAACAAAATCCTGAAATAAAATAGCAGTTCTGTTCAGCTTTCTTGCCTGTTAAAAATGTAACCATAAAAAGCATGAAGAGGAAGGGCAACTAGGTTTAAACGTGACATATCCTCATTTCTGGTCAAGTGACAATACAATTATTTCCTGCCCCAGACAGACAACAGATTAAAAAGGGCTAATCTTGCCACAAAGATTGTAGTGGTTAATACAGATTATACAGGTTAATACACGTTTATATATTCATGAGAAGAAAAATAATTTAATTTACATTACACCTTTTTTTTTAGTTGCTTGTCAATTACAAAACAGCTATGAATGATTATTAAGTCACTGCAGATCACATTAAAAGAAAATAATACTGAAGTGAGATCAAACTAGAGAAATCTAAGAAATAATGCCAGTATATACACTCTTGTAAACTCACAAGACTTTATATAAGCTGACAGCACCACTGGAATTTCAAGCATATATGGTAATCTACACTGAGATTCTATATTTGTACAATAGACGTCAAAACAAAAATTTTTTAGAATTCCATTCTCCATTCTCAGAAAACTAAAAGTTCTTTAGAACCCTGCCTTGCAACACATCATTACAAATTTCTGACACAATAGTAGAAAACCTGCAATCCTACCCCTCAGATATAGCTTTCATACACTGCTGGGCTAGCAACAGCATTCAGAAACTGTCCCCTTGAATATTAGTGTGAGTTACTGGGGGAAAGGCCACAAAAATAGCTAGAGATTATGTGGGGAAGAAAATTAGATACACTAAAACAAAGCAATTTGTAGACATCACTGTCTGTCACAATGTATAAGGTATTATCCCGTATCAGAAGACGACACAACCATACTCAAATCTTAAAATAATCTTAATAATTTACAGAGAATGCAGTATCAATAAAAGAAGCAGCAAGTATAAAATTAAATAAAAACAGGGCACATGACTCTTGTGGTCCAAGTGATCACCTGAGAGAGATCTCTGCTCATCAATACAAAGGTGTTAAATAAAAAAACCCAACATAACAAACACTGTACAACAGAAAAGCTTGAATGTTTCTGTTTGGTGAATAAAATAGCTGCTGCTCTTAAAACAACCATATTTACTTCGTGACAAAAGACTAAATTAGGTCATTTGTTGAACCTCCTGTATTGCCTGAAAAACAGAAAGCATAATTTCATATACCCATCCTGATTGTCTCCATTCAATATTTTGAGTAAATTTATAGTAATGACTTTATTTTCAAGCAATTAATTAACATAAAAATGCATTTTTTTTAATCACTGAAAGTCCATGGAAACTAAATGGCAGAATCAAACTGTTATTTATGCTCACATTTAGAAAGGTCAATTTTGCTTATTGGGTTAATTAAAACTTTAAAGTGGGGACTAGAAGATTGTATGAAGAATGAAAAAATAATACTTGCTGCATCCTCCCTTATATTGTCATGACTGTAAATGTACCTTGAAAGCAGGACAAGATATAAATGATAGAACAATATGATTATAGGACAGAAAAAACGTAAATTAGAATGAACCTACAGAAACATATAAGATTAGCACCTCCAGGTAGCAGTAAAAAATATTTTAAAACTGTAACTATATTTTTGATGTATGTGATATATGTGTTGCACTGATATATATGAAAATATGATAATATTTTTGAGATTATGCATTAAATTATAAACCCATGTTCTAACAGACGTTTGTTCTAAAGTCATCTCATTGAGTAAGGGCTGGAAGTTGTTCTTTGAGTTATTTAATGGCAGACATTATAAGCAATCCATACTACGCAGGATGGTTTAATTTTTTTATAATAATAATAAAGCTACTGGATAAGACTTGGATACTACAGCTGTTTGATTCTTTAATGCTAATTGAACTGATTTATTACCATTAATATATGGACACCTTTTTCATGAATACAATTTTTATTCACATAATTTAATTCCTGTGTTAATAATATTTTAAAACATTTAATTTGAAAGGAAAAAAAAATTAAACCATGAAAGAACTACAAAAAAGATGATGACTTAATAAAAAATACCAGGTACCGAAACATCAAGCATGAAGAAAATATCAAGAATAAACATGCAAACAAAGGTTTGCAGTTGTTTTTTAAATCATCCGTATTTATATAACTTTATTTTTGCTTCAAAAAACTTGAAGATTTCTCCAAGATAAAGTAAGCATAAGAAGGACAGCTGTACTCAGCACCACAAAAGCGCTGCCCAAAGGAACAAACTAATATATGAAAATTAAGAAGCTTTTCTATTTTCAGTGTTCACAGCTTTATAAATACTGTGTAAATAAAAAAAGCAACCTATTTTTAAATAAAATACTGTATCATATTTGTTTAGTGTTACAGACTAGTGAATAGTTGAAAGAATACAGGCTTTTCAGTTATCAGCTTGGTATCTACTGATTTCCTAAGTAAATTTGAATTGATCAATGCGGGCAGACACATACCTGAAGAATATTAAGTCTTGCTTTGCCTTGTGCTTGCTTCTATATCCAGCTTCGCTTTTGCCTGGACTAAATCTCTAGTTAATTGTCATTTGTGCTTGCACTTCATTCAACCCACAGTACAATCATTCATACTGAAATCACCACAGTCCATGTTTGCTTATTTATTCATGAAGTGCTTAATATCGAAAAAAAGGCATCACAAGACAGAATCATGCACAAAAGCTTTTCAAGAACTTTTTCATGAGCACTTGCCCATTAATCTCTAAGACAAGATTTAAAGATAAAAACATATCGAAGTTGTTCCCTGTCCTTCCACAGACGTGATTTGTGGATGAATCAACAATATCCAGTCAACAGTACAGAAAGAAAAGACACATTTGCTAATTTCAGCAATTTAGCTGACCTCTATCAATCCTAGAAGAGATCATCTACAACAGTTAACAATACAGTACCCCTTCCATGCCTATTTCAGTCTAAACTTATGATTATAAAAAACATTTACAGGCAGCAATACCTAGCAGGAATTGTCTCACTACAGCCCTTCCAATGCTGCAAATCAGAAAAACAGTGACGGGACACAAGGCACTAACCTGCCAGGGTGTCAATGTCAAGTGACAGTACATGAAGCATCAATAATATAGAAAAATTTTTACAACAAAAAGTAAAACTGACATGCCCCAAGAACATACTGACAGAACTTGGCATTTCTTAGCATAACTTTCTCCAATGAGCAACCACATGCATCCTCAAAACCTGTTAAGGATCACAGACCGATTAAATAACTAACTTTGTAAATTCCATCATTAAAATATTAAACATAAACTATCTCAGGTTTCACATCTCTACGTAAGACAGTTCTTTCTCTTGAGTGCATTTCTGTCACGCACCATGAGCATCCCACAGAATGCAGTACTTCTAATGGTAAAAAATAATGTAAGAGCCAGTTGGTTCAAATTTTGTTTAAAAAGCAGTTTTGTTCCCTCCCCATTTGCAGAAAACACCTTTTCTAAGAAATCTAAATAACTCTAAGTTAATACTTAATGATTCTGTTCAGGGAAGCCAATCTTAATGCGTCATGCAACTTGATACTACGTGATTTTCCTTAATTTGGGCTGAAGGCTTCTATGGATTGTATTTTTCAGCCTGGGGAAGACAAGAAGATTTTATTTAAATGTTAAAATATATTTAGAGAGATGCATAGATAGAAAATCACTTATAAACACACATCTCAAATTATTTTGTCTGATTTATTTAAAATGTAATTATATGCAACTTTGCATCAGAAATAACACAATTTAAAGTTAACTGTGAATATGTGACATAAATCAAGAGCAAAATTTACTATAAACTATTAACTACATTAAAAATTATCAGAAAATGTTGGTTTGTGCACTTCAGCCAAATCCAATGCTCATCGAAATGTAGCTTCCCACACACTGCCAGTAAAGAAAAAACCCCTCATGCCTAATCATTTTCTAATAAAACGTAAACACTAAGAATCCAATTCAATGTATATTGAGTTCTGTGAATATTTCAGTATGTATAGACACAGTATACCTTCCTAACTCATGAAGCAAAAAAAAAAAATTATGTACAATCTAAACAGCACAATGCAGTGCTGTGCAGATGCAGATAACACTCCTTAGTAGGACAAATCAGCCACGGAGAAGGGCTGCACTAATGTCGGATGTGTCCTAGCTTACTTGGAGCACTGCACTGTGTCATATAAATATAGACTTCTCAACCATTTAGTTAGAAATTGTCATGCTTTAATGACTAGTACCCAAAGAGAAACATCAGGTGAAAAAGTAAAAGCACAAAAGTAACCAACAGTGCTTGAATCCTGGCTTCCTGCTTGCTAATTTAATTTTGATAAGCCTGAACTGGTACCATCTGATGAGAAAGTGTACCTTGTTGCCTTGTTCTGCAGATGATCTCGGGCATGATGACTTTGCCTCAGTAGAACTCTCGGTTCTTATCAGAGTTGGGAAATCAAACTGTTTTTTCAGTTTTCCCATCTCAACCCAGCTCTGAGCTCAACCTTTTAATTTTACTTAAATTCAGTAATTTAAAAGCAAGAGTAGTTTTTCACTTGGTTTTGTTTTTCCTGGTAATTTATTTGTATGAGAGCTACTTGCATTTCATATTGCAAATATTAAAAAACCACCAGAATTTCTGACACTTTCCTTCTGCACTTTCCACAATCAAGGGTCTGAAAGTTGCTGCTGTACTGCTGAGTGTGCAGCAAGAGGGCAAAAAAAGAGGGGAGAGAAACAGAGAAAAGGGAAAAAAGACGAAAGGGAAAAGGGTGGAGGGGGAGAATGACAGTCAGTGAAAGAGAGATAAGTGAGGGAAGGAGACAATCTGTACAGTAGGAAAATGGAAAGGGGAAGGTTGACAGCTGTAGTAGCAATATATATTCAATAGATATAATATTAACAACCATGTGACTCAAGATTTCTGATTAGAAACTACTTAGACAATTTTCATGCTCCACCACATTAATTTTCCCAAAATTACTCTTACACACCCCCTCACAAGCAACTGACAACAAAACTTCTATTAATCACATCCTTCCCCTTTTCGGTTATGGAGTTAAATTCTATATTTTATACATGATGAAAAACTGTAAATATTATTTTTGCACTTTTCTTGTAACTCAGATCGTGACGAGAAGTACTCAGGAGTTCACTGGCAAGCCTTCCATAATTAAAAATAATTTATTACTCATGATACTACCATATAAAACCAAATTGTGATTTCAAAATCTGTCTTCTTTCTAAATATACAGAAATTTAGACTCCTTTGCAGACTAAAGTAGAGAAAAAGAACAGACAGAGATTTGCTTTTTCCACTTTGGTAAAGATAAAAAGAAAACAGCAAAGATCGGTAGAATATTTCAGCTTACTAAGGACTACTCAAGACTCAACAGCATGATGCAAGTGAATTGTCATTCAGCATTGTATTAATAAAACTAAGATGTGTGAGGCACAAGAGTTGATTTCTACTATTGACTTGTTTCACATTGCCTTCTGTTTCTAGCTCAGGACCGTCATTTCCAAAATGGACAAAATCAGTTCTAGATAGATTTTTAGCAATTAAATGACACGTTGAAAGTACTGGGTTTAGGTGGTCTCTTACAAAGGCTACGATGGAGACATGTAACAACAGATTTCTAATATCTCAAATGTAGCTGTTAAAAAAGACATGTTCCTCATGATCTTTGGAAGAAAAAGAAATCACTTGTAGCAAAGAATGTTTTGCTTATGTTCCCCCACATTCCTAGGAAGTTGTGTGGTATAAGAAGTTAGACATAGTTTTGTGAGGAATATTCCTAGTACACTTGATAATCGCCTCAGAATGGAGGATGAATTTAAAATAAATTATTAGTCTTCTAGATTTACTTTTTTATGTTCCTATGATTTTCATAAAGACTTCCAATTTCATCTCACAAGATTTGGTAACTGCTTTCTGCCTTCCTTTCTTATTATGCAAAATGACACTTGGGAACAAAAGCAGTTTTGTAGACTTTACCAAAGTGCAACACATTCATGTCCAGATAAACTACAGGTAGTACAATGAACAGCATCCCATCTTCTGTTAGTCATCATGGTGATCACCAAACTAAAATTATCACCGTTTCCTCTGTGTTTTCTGCCCTAGTTTTCCCCACCGTATTCCAAAGCCTACGCCATGCGCATAACAGTACAAATTTATATCAGCTAACTAGCATGACACATTACATCATTCTAACTTTGAGGCAAAAAATTATATTTAAGTTTTTGATCCTCCTGTTTTATTTGCAGTAGAAAATAGCAATAAACTAAGATTTTCAATATTTAATTTTAGAAGTGATTATTCTTTATGTGTGTGGTTTCAGAAGCTGTTTTTTTAAATGCATTTAACATCTGACCTCACATTATTTAAATTCACAAAAGACAGTTCCAATCTGTGGATGTTGTTCTCCTTTACAAATTAAAGGAATATTAAAAACCAGTGTAATTGTTTTTAAAGAAGTAAACATTCTCCAACATTAAAGTATCTGGAAATGTGTAACAAACTGAAACAGGAATCCATTGGTACTAAAAGGTTAAAGCTTTCTACTTTTAAATAATATTTGAAAAATCAGATAATGGTCAAAACCAGAAGTAACTGTGCACCAAGCTAGAAATTTTTTATTGATTTAGTTAGATTAAAGCCTTCTTTTTTCCAACTGACAGATATACATTAAGCAACACACATAGCTCCATTATACCACTGTAGCTGAGTCACAAATCAGGACTGTGCTAGTAAACCATCATCAATTTCTAATTAACATAAAAGACACAATGGTTTGAGTTCATCATAACTTGTAATAAACACAGCTTGGAGGAGCTACATGCAAGAACTAATGCACACGTATCCACCTCTTTATCTGCTACTGCTTCTCATTTGAACTGCTTGCAATCCAATTTAGTATGCTTTGTTGCCAGCTTAGTTCAAATTAAGTGGTCTGACAGGCTGCTGTTTCCTGTTCTAGAAAATCCTTAGGGCCACTTTTTTTCTCCGAAGGTTTTGAACACCCCTTGGCATTGGGATTTCAGTGATCATATCTTTTGATGACTTCTCTTTCTTCTAATTTTATTTTACTGGTGGTTCCCACTTCTAACTCTCTGTCATTTTATCCTCTGTTCTTGTGTAAATTCATTCACATGCTGACGATTCTCAAACTTCCTTCTGCACTCTTTTTTTCTTTCTCCTGCTGTAGTTTGTTTTGCAAAACAGAAGTCTGAATCTAGAGATGTATTTTTCAAGGGAGATGATAATACTTTATTCTGCACCATTTCCTCATTATTTGAAGTCAGAGGTTTCAATTCAGTGTTGTCTCCTCCCTGTCTCTATTCACACAATCTGTTAAAATGTCTAGTTGCTTGTTTGGTGTCACTCCCACCTATTTTGAAACACACAGGCTACAATGTACAATTCTGTCAAATTGTATTGTCCTTCAGAACAAGCATCCTCATAATTTTAATCTGCTTTGTCTTTTAAAAGTCTTATGAGGATCTATTTAGCCTAGATGTTGAACAGCTCTTAAAAACAATACCCCTTTTTTCACCAGCAGTGTTGTGTACTATGCCTTTTTTGTACCTATTTCCTTCAGCTTTCATCAGTCTCTCCTCTACCTTCCTGTATGTGTGCAATGATAACTCTGTAAGGGTATGCCAAGCAGTCAATCTCTTCTGTTTTCACCCAGCCTGTCCTCCCTCGCCCCTGAATCTGCCAGTGTTTGCAATCTTAAAGAGAAACAACTAAACCTTCCTATTCTGGTACAAAAGGGAGTCTAAAAGGTCCCAGTCCACAAAGAACTTTGGCCCCATTTTCTTTTGTCCTGACCCGTCTCAGGTCTGCAAAGCCTTTGGGTACACAGGCCTCCTCTTTCAGGAGACATAAGAGTGCCCCTTCCCTTCATCTCCAGTAAGATGTCACAGGGGAAATGAAAAAGGCAAAAAAGCTGTCCCTGAAGTTACTGTAAATGTGAGGAAGCAAACGGTGGCCTTCATTTACTCCTTCAACAGCACACATCTGCCTCCTGCAGCAACTACTGCTCTGGCAAGGCAGATAAGAGAGGATGGCAGAGGGAAAGAAAAGGTAACGTGAGGCAATGCGAAAAGGTGCTCTCAGTAACCAGGCTTGCTTTTCAGAAGTGTCTGTTCCATATGAGTTAGTGTACTTTATGCACTGGTTTGATTGAGACAAAGTTTTTAAAGGCTGGAATAATATATTTCAGTGCCTTGTACAGCTTTGAGCAAATTGCAAGCACTTAAATAATTAATAACAACAACAATAATAAAAACAAACAATGATAAGTGCACTCTATGGATACTGAATCTCTTTGCAGGGTCCCCTAGAAGTCATTAGGTGTCCTCCTCCATAAATATTTAATAAAGATTTGATTTCCAGGCTCTTCCAGTGTCTAAAATGCTCTCTTGAAAAGGCTGTGAAAGCACACAATTGTTAAACGAAGACCAAAGAGGAATATTACTTTTGCACTTTACAAAGTTTGAGCACTTTATGTCAAACGATACATGCTGTTATTACAGCTCTGTCTTGAGTAATGGTTTTAATTTTGTATTTCATCAAAGGAGACAGACCATTTTGTTGCTAGTACAAGGTTAGAAGTGACTTATCTGGTTAATACTTTAGACAGAGATAACCATACTGCAACTTAGACATTAGAAGTGTAAGTTGGTGCACCCATATGTACAATTAAAAGAAGAGACCATGAGGTGGCCTTTAACCAGTATTATTTTTAACATTAACTCTGGGGATGAAAAGTCAATCCCAAGGAAGCCAGAGGGAAAATCAATATTTTACTGCACTACAGAAATATGTTCAACACAAAATGTATCTGTAACTCATGTGGTATATCTGAGAACTGTGTACAACCTTTGGGGCAGATTCTCTTAATAGTAACACTGCCTTCAGTTGGAGAAAATGGTATTATTCTATTTTTCTTTTTATTGCTATATATCAGTGCTATATACTTATGAGGCGGTGGTATAGGAAGTTCCAGGGATACCTGAAGCATTACAAATTTAATAACTATAGAAATAAATTATTTTTATTTTTAACCTCAATGTGTATAAAAATTTAAAGGTTTGAAGGCAATGACTCTGAAGGGGTTTCTGAATACAAAATTATGCTATAGTACAAAATAAATGAAACTACATAGTTAATATCACATTAAGACTTACATAATTATATTCTGTTTATCACTCTGCACCTATGGCACACAATCATAATAAACACAGTGATTCTGCCCTTTATCACCCCGTTTACTATAATTTAAATAAATTTTTGAAACATTGTTTTTTCCCCGTTTCTTATTAGTTCTGCTGCATGAACAGCACAACCCAGTAAGAGCCTCAGTGTTGATCCTCTTCAGGGCAAGGCTTTAGCCCTTGAAGCTTTAAAGAGGGATAAAAGGAAGCCTGCTCCATATAGCACTGTTCCATAGAAACTCTCAAGACTTCCTTAGCACAAGAAAGGCATGACACAAGATAGGTATCAGAGGAAGTTTACAGAATGTGGAAAAGGGACTGGCCACTTGGGAGGAATATAGGAACATTGTCAGAATATGCAGGGATGCAACGAGGAAGGCTAAGGCCCACTTGGAATTAAACTTGGCAAGGGATGTCAAGGACAATAAGAAGGACTTCTTCAAGTACATCAGTAGCAAAAGGAAGACTAGAGAAAATGTGGGCCCACTGCTGAATGAGGTCAGTGCCCTGGTGATGGAGGATGCAGGCAAGGCGGAGTTACTGAATGCCTTCTTTGCTTCAGCCTTTACTGCTAAGGCCAGCCCTCAGGAATCCCAGACCCTAGAGGTAAGAGAGAGAGCCTGGAGAAAGGAAGACTTTCCCTTGGTCAAGGACAATCAGGTTAGACGTCATTTAGGCAAACTTGACACCCACAAACCCATGGGGCCTGGTGGGATGCACCCTCAAGTGCTGAGGAAGCTGGCAGATGTTATTGCAAAGTTGCTCTCCATCATCTTTGAAAGATCATGGAGAACAGGAGAGTTGCCTGAGGACTGGAGGAAAGCCAATGCCATTCCAGTCTTCAAAAAGAGCAAAAAGGAGGACCCAGCAAACTACAGGCCAGTCAGACTCACCTCCATCCCTGGAAAGGTGATGGAACAGCTCATTCTGGATGCCATTTCTAAGCGTGTGGAGGAAAAGAAGGTTATCACAAGTGGTCAACATGGATTCACTAAGGGGAAATCATGCTTGACCAATCTGATAGCTTTCTGTGATGGTATGACTGGCTGGGTAGATGACTGGACAGCAGTGGATGTTGTCTACCTTGACTTCAGCAAGGCTTCTGACACTGTCTCCCATAACATCCTCATAGGCAAGCTTAGTAAGTGTGGCTTAGATGAGTGGACAGTGAGGTGGATTGAGAACTGGCTGAATGGCAGAGCTCAGAGGGCTGTGATCAGTGATGCAGAGTCTAGTTGGAGGCCTGTAGCTAGCGGTGTTCCCCAAGGGGGACCAAGACTGGGTCCAGTCTTGTTCAATGTATTCATCAGTGACCTGGATAAGGGGACAGAGTGTACCATCAACAAGGTTGCTGATGACACAAAACTGGGAGGGGTGGCTGACACATCGGAAGGCTGTGCTGCCATTCAGCGAGACCTAGACAGGCTGGAGGGTTGGGCAGAGAGAAACCTCATGAAATTCAACAAGGGCAGGTGTAAGGTCCTGCACCTAGGGAGGAATAACCCCATGCACCAGTACCGGTTAGGGGTTGACCCGCTGGAAAGCAGCTCTGCAGAGAGGGACCTGGGAGTCTTGGTGGACAACAGGATGACCGTGAGCCAGCAATGTGCCCTTGTGGCCAAGAAGGCCAATGGCACCCTGGGGTGGATTAAAAAAAGTGTAGCCAGCAGGTCGCAGGAGGTTATCCTCCTCCTCTACTCTGCCCTAGTGAGGCCACATCTGGAGTACTGTGTCCAGTTCTGGGCTCCCCAGTTCAAGAAAGACAAGGAACAACTGGAAAGAGTCCAGCAGAGGGCTACAAAGATGATCAAGGGACTGGAGCATCTCTGTTGTGAGGAAAGACTGAGAGACCTGGGTCTGTTTAGCCTGGAGAAGAGAACACTTAGAGGGGATCTGATCAATGCTTATGAATACCTAAAGGGAGGGTGTCAAGAAGATGAGGCCAGACTCTTTTCAGTGGGGCCCAGCAACAAGACATGAGGCAACAAACACAAACTGGAACATAGGAAATTCCGTCTGAACGTAAGGAAAAACTTCTTTATTTTGAGGGTGACGGAGCACTGGAACAGGTGCCCAGAGAGGTGGTGGAGTCTCCAACTCTGGAGATATTCAAAACCCACCTGGGATGCAATCCTGTCCAACCTGCTCTAGGTGAACCTGCTTTGGCAGGGGGGGTTGGACTAGGTGACCTCTGAAGATCGCTTCCAACCTCTACCATTCTGTGATTCTGTGACTCTGGTTCTGTGATTCTGTGACACTGACCTGGGGTGGTTCTCTCACACACAGGAGGAAATTCCACAAGAGGAAAGGAGGGCAGGGACACTGGAAGCACAGCTCTGAAGCCCTGGGGAAGAGGAGGAGGGTACACTTGTGACTAGCAGGACCATGTTGTGCCAGCCTCCCTGCCTATGCTGACAGCACCTTGCGATATCTCTGTTCCTTCACTAACTGCATCACTGAACTTGATGTTCTCCATTACAAGCTCAATACAAATTCTTACAGCCCAATTGAGATATGTTTTGCTTAGTTCCCAGTGTTGTTTTGCCTCCTCACAAACACATACATATAGTTACACTAGAATACATTAAAGTTATTTAGTACATTGAAGCTATTTGAATTATCACGACATATGAACAAATAAATATTCTTCCTGTGCCCTGCTGTCCTGTACATTTTATTGTAACCTATCAGATTCACCATTCAAAATTTATGCTCCCCAGATCAAATACCTGACCTCTGTATGAACTGTAAGCCTAATAATAAACTTAGAAGCAGTATAAAATAACAGTATCAAAATACTGTATTTGCTTTGAAAGTAAGCAAAAAAGCTTCCAGAAAGGAAAAGACAGCAATGATACATTTACACCTCCAGATAAAACTCACTGTCCTTGTTGACTGTAGTGTGGAAATCTGAACTGGCACAAGTGTACCAGTTCATTCCCATTAGCCTCTGTATTCATCATCACCACGAGCACAGCAGCACAGTGCCACTCTGACTCCAACACCTCAGCTGCCACTGCAGCTCCAGGGAGCTGGGGACAACCAACCTGTGGAATAGTGTCCCCTTGCTGTGCCAAAAGCGCCTCTTCCCTCCTGGAGGTCCCAGGTTGCTGCACCACAACTGCTGCAGGTGTTGATGCAGGAGTGAGCCCTGTTCCGGATACTGCAGCAGAAGAAGCCTTGCTCACGTAGGCTGCAACACTGCTGTACAGCTCTGTAAAATCCCCTCCTGCCTTACTAGTGATCCTCCCAAACTGCCTACCTGGGAAGCAATTTCTCTGAGAGGGATGCTGTCAGCAACAGACAAAACGTTCCTTCAGAAAGCAGGTAGCAGAAGTATGTTGAACCACTGGCAATCCACTGGCCACTGTTTTAAATTTCTGCTTGTATACATCCGTAGAAGTATATACAGTGGTTATATACATAGACACATTTTTAGTCCTTTGAAGTGTTTTTAAACTGTAAAACAGTCCAAATTTTACATTATATGAATTTTTAAAATCTAGTCCCTGTAATCTCCAATTTGTAATTTCACAAAGCTTAACAAGATGGAACTTGCATTATCTTAAATAACAGCACAGAAAAATATTATGCTATAACTGAGTTACTGTTCGAAACATACATATAACTTAGTTAAAAAACACTTACTGTACCAGTGTTCAGCCATATTGACTGGTTTGTTGGACAGATCAGTTTTACTATGTGACTAAGGCACATATAATGGTTTTATTTAATTTATAATTTAATTCCATGCTTTGTGATACATAAAACATCCTGATGATACCCTTTTCATAACATAAAGAGCCTCTAAATTCAAGTAAAATGATACCCACTTATTTCAGTCTTGTATTATGTAACGGCAGAAACCCTTCAATAACTAACAATTTCCACTTAAGAACAACTGTTTTGTATCTGGATATATATGACAAAAATACTCCTGTAAATACGGACATTAAAAAAAAGTTTTATTATAAGATTCAGGCAGAATATTCTTCTACATAGGTATTTTAAATTTAAAACTCAAATAGCATTTTACTCAAGGACATAGTTTCATGAAGATCTGATGAAGTTTATTCTCAAAGCAATTAAATATAGATTACGTATTATAAGAATTTAAGTTTTGCCACTATGATAAAACCCTGGCAAAATAATCACTGAGTGCACTGTGTCAGGCCAAGAAATGCCAGTAGAAATTTTACTATGAAATCATCTGTGGGGAAAAAAAATTATCTGTAATCTCTTAACTGAAAAAAGGACTTATTTTATTACTTAGGAGATAATTATTGTATTTACTCCTACATGAAAAAGAAAATGCATTAACACACAAAGTATGTTAAAGATGAATAATGTCTTTCTTATCGAAATGTAAAATTATCACACTTCACTAATGCTGGAATCAAAAGGAGCTTCCTAGCTGTATTTTCACAATATTAACGCCACCTCACACAGTTATTTAATTAGTATTTTATATAGATTCCATTAGTGAGACCAGCCTCATCAACAACTCTGTTAATCTGAGTAAGATTGCACATTCTTAGTTACTTAAGGCTAATCATCATATGAAGATGGGCGATTAATTACTGATTTTTCACTGGTTATAAAGAAAATAAGAGAGCAACAATTACAAATATGCAGGTAGTAATCTATGGCATTATCTTATCCTGTATCTCAAATGGGTTTAAAAGCATATAAAAAGTTATGGCAACAACTGTGGACACACATGCTTTTTCACAGAATCACAGGGGTTGGAAGGGACCTCTGGAGATCATCTAGTCTAACCCTCCTGCCAGAGCAGGGTCACCTACAGCAGGTTACACAGGAGGGCATCCAGGCGGGTTTGGAATGTCTCCAGAGTCAGAGACTCCACCACCTCTCTGGGCAGCCTGCTCCAGTGCTCTGACACCCTCAATGGAAAGAAGTTCCTCCTCATGTTCAGATGGAACTTCCTACGTTCAAGTTTGTGCCCATTACCTCTTGTCCTATCACGGGGCAACAGTGCAAAAAGACAGGTCCCATTCTGCTGGCACCCTCCCTTGAAGTATTTATAGGCATTGATAAGATCTCCTCTGAGCCTTCTCTTCTGCAGACTAAAAAGACCCAAGTCCCTCAGCCTTTCCTCATAAGAAAGATGTTCCAGCCCCCTAATCATCTTTGTAGCCCTTTGCTGTACGCTCTCCAGCAGTTCCCTGTCCTTGAACTGGGCAGCCCAGAACTGGACACACTACTCCAGATGCGGCCTCACCAGGGCAGAGTAGAGGGGGAGGATAACCTCCTGCGACCTGCTGGCTACACTTTTTTTAATCCACCCCAGGGTGCCATTGGCCTTCTTGGCCACAAGGGCACATTGCTGGCTCACGGTCATCCTGTTGTCCACCAAGACTCCCAGGTCCCTCTCTGCAGAGCTGCTTTCCAGCGGGTCAACCCCTAACGGGTACTGGTGCATGGGGTTACTCCTCCCTAGGTGCAGGACCTTACACTTGCCCTTGTTAAATTTCATGAGGTTTCTCTCTGCCCAACCCTCCAGCCTGTCTAGGTCTCGCTGAATGGCAGCACAGCCTTCCAGTGTGTCAGCCACCCCTCCCAGTTTTGTGTCGTCAGCAACCTTGTTGATGGTACACTCTGTCCCCTTATCCAGGTCATTGATGAATATGTTTTTCTTCCTGAATAAAATGTTTTGAGCTTATAAGATAAGAAGTGATTTCCAAATTCTAAAAATATTTAATGTTACTAGAAAAAAATAAAAGTAACACTAGCTATAATGAGGATTATTTTAGTTGAAACCTTCTGAAGTACAGAATCAGACTGGGCAAGGACTTTGCATTTTCATGGGAAGAATTTGCTAGAGAGCAACATCAGAAATACAGCTTTTTATGAAAAGGATGATCTGAACTGGGAGGCCTGAGACTTCAGTCAACTGCAGAAGAGAACAGACAATTCCCAAATGTTTTGTAATATGCTTGTGGCTACTTTTGACAAAGGAGGCAACTAGAACTGAGCCATTTATCTAGAGGGCTGAGAATGTAAAGCTGAAGACAACTTAATGAAAGCGATTATGAAATAAGAGGTCAAATGAAAGCCACTATGAACCTGTTATATTCCATGTATTCCAAGTCTTGAACTAATTGGTCTCCTTTCTTTCTCTTTTTCCTTCTTCCTTTCCAGTCATCAGGGAAACAAAACTACTGGTGAAACAAGCACAATATATCAGAATGAGGAAAAATAGCAAGAAAAACCCATTGTGGATAAATCATAACTCTTCAACAATCTTGAACTCAGAAGTGATTAAATAGAAATGGATACTGGGTCAAATGAGTAAGCACTGACTGACAATTTAGTGACAAAATCAGAGAGGACCCAGGCACAAACTGAAACAAAACTAGTAAGGGACAAAGAACAACAAAAATTATGCCATATGTATGCTCAATAGTTACAGGAAGACCTGGGAAAGGATGGCTAGATAATTCAGGAAATCTGTCAGCACATGATGCTGAAAGACCAGAATTAAATGCCTTTTTTACTTCAGACTTCACTAAAGGAATCACCTATGACCAGATGTCTAACTCAATTACAACAATAACAAAGCCTCAGAACTGACCTGGACGATGGACTAAAATGTGTGCTCTTTAAATCAAAAAGCAGTTTGGAAGGCTGAATTAGAATTCAGAATGATAGCCAGCAGTTAAAGATACAATGAAATTCAACGAAGACAAGTGAAAAGTCCTCCGTTTAGGAATAGTCAAACCTACATAGCTCCCGTAATTACTCTCACATCCACTACAGAATAATCAACAGAGCAAATACAGAGTAGGGAGTAACTTCAGGGAAAAAAAAAAAAATCTGTAAACTGTAATTTGTAAAAAATTGAAGATGAATGAATACTAGGACATTGTCCTAGTCATAGCAGACAGCCAGTCTCACCCAATGGTTACTACTCCCAAACCTATCTTGCCTTTCATTCCCTGATAACTAGCCTATCCAGTGCAAAATATCCAGTACTTGTATCAACTTGACACTTATTTTTGCCTGCTCATACACTGTAGCTGCAGATCCCAAGCTCCTTCTGCCCACTGGCCTCAACTGCTGTCTTCTGATTGACTACTGAAGCTATTGGAATTTGTCCCCGAGCCTGCCCCTAAGCTTTCTTCTCCATTCAGGAGAACAACCCAAGATACAGGCTAAAATTAAAAAAAATTATGCACAGGCAGGACTTCAAAGCCAATCAATTCTTGCAAAAGACACTAAATATTTCAGTTTTCTCTGATTATCCATTTTTTGCTCACATTTCCTGCTAAGGAATGAACTCACACTTCCCTGCATTCTTCTCCTAATACATTGACAGAAGAGTATTTATTCTCTTGCCCTCAAATAGCTATAATTAATTTTGTACTTCAGCCTTTCTTCAACAATACATAAATCCAAGTTAAAAATAGCTGAAGGGAGAAAACACTGAGGACTGGGCTGCTCTCAATAGGTTTTATTTGAGAAAGCAACACAATAAGGTACCTCAGTGGTGCTGTGGAGCATGCATTGGAATATGTTGCACTTGTTTGAATAGAGGAGAACAACAGTAGTGGTCGGAAGAAGACCAGCACAGTGCTGTGACACTAAAGTATGAAAAATTAGCTGAAAAGTTGTGGTAGTGAGCCATTTTATTATACAAAATCTTCTAAAACCACCCTAAGAAGACAAAGCATCAACAAGCTTTAAAAACAACATGCAAAGCTTCCAGAAAATTTTAACGTGAATGATAGAGAATTTATCTGGAGATTAAGAGGTCAGAATAAGCTTCCAGAGTTGTATATATTTTGCTTTAGAAGCAGCATCATAAATTGAACTTGATTAGTCAGGTCTTGTTCAGTGATCTTGTGAAAAATCTCTTCAGAAGATTATATCAAAATGTGGGAGCTTGGCAGGGATCTTAACTGTAATTAAAGCAGCTTCTCAACAAGAAGCCTCAGAAAACATTATGGACAGAGGGCTTATGAAGAGGTAAGCTAGAACAGCTAGAATAAATAAAACTTCAGATCCAGGGCTTCTACATGTGACAATTATTTACAGAGAAGCATATAAAATGAACCAATGCCTCCATTAATAAACTTCTGTTACAGTACTGAAGTAAATAAAGTATTGAATAGGAAGACTGGTAAGTTATAAAAACACTATTTCTTAACAGGCAAACTTCTATTAAAAAAACAAAACATCTTTCAAAAGCAACGTTAAATTGTTATAAGCATAAATCCTATTTTACAAGTACTTGAGCTATGGCTGATATTCCGCTTGAGAATACCATGTAAAAGCATATGGTTTCTTACACCAGAGTGCTCAAGAATACTACCTGCATTAGTAGCATTTTTCTTCCAACTCTGAAAATTTATTTTGCTTTCATAAAATGAAGTTTAAAAGCAACAAAAAATGTGTTGGTATTGCTTCATTTGGTAAAGAAATATCTATGAAGATTAACATACAGAAGAAATAAATGGATTTTCACTCTAAAAAAATAA
>VFFE01007247.1:1154457-1207907 GCA_008921705.1 Burhinus oedicnemus
CATATTAATGATTTCTGTTTCTTTAAATAATTTTAGTACCTTTTCTATGATCTAGGGAGTTTTGCATGATCTAGCAAAGACTGACACTTTCCACAAACAATTACATGCCTGCAGAACCACTAAACACCATAGTGAGTTGTATTTGAAACACATGGTAAAAGGCCTGTATTCATTAACCTGACTGTTTTTCTCAATTATCTCTTACACTGCTAAGTTACTAAATTCAGGGGACAAGAGGAACAGTGCTGAAAATGTTCAAGAAGGAGAATTTTAAAAATGATAGCCAGATTAATTTTCATGACCTTAGACAATAACTTCTCTTTCATATTCTTCTGCACTCATACAGCAGACTTCTGTTAGAAGGCAGTTCTTCAAATTTATTCTGAGGCGGGTTTGCAAGTGTGACTGCAAATTCAGGGCTACTCAGGATATAAATGTACTGTACATTATAATTTTAATTGCAAATTTCATTTTTACTACAGAATTTGTAAGCACTGTAATACCAACAGCCATAAATGTCTATGCTAGTTTGTAGTAGCAAATGTAGATAGTATAGTAAGTTTGTTCTTAAAGCTTTTGTTGTTAATTGAATTGAACTGAACTGAACGGAACTGAATTGAATTGAAGAATGCTACCAAATAAAGGAAGAAGACTATGTCATCCTTACATCAACAACTTGTTTCAGGACATAGGTTAAGGACAATGCATTCAAGAACCTCTTTAGAACTTTGCTTTAAACATTTAATGATGAATGAAATACCACAGTCTAAAGACAAATAAATTCAGTATGTGTACACAGACCTAATGTTCACTGGCCAAGACTTAATTTTCAAAAGACACAGAGACTTCTCAGTAAACAATACTTACGTTTAGCTCATCATACTGAGAAATTGGTTGTGCCAATACACTCAAGCCTTTCCATGTTCCACTGTTCCTTACAGCACATACCAACATTCTCAGTTCCTGCCAAGCTTCAGCCAGAGCTCATTCAGTGCAAGCTGAGTGCTAGGTCCAATCAAAGGAGCTCAAGGAGAACATGAGCCAGTGTTTTGCATGCAGAGCTCAGCCGCTGGCATAGTATGGTAATGTAGTATTGTTCCTAGTTAATTCTTCTGATTTATGAAGTGGCTTTTGAACTACATCAAGTTACTTTTCTCTTGAACTTCAGTATCACCCAGCATAAGTGGGGAAATACTTAATTACTGAATTAGAAAATAAAAGTTTTATCCTAAAAAAATTAACTTTTAACTCGCCCTGCAGTACAGAATGGGCTGTGGAAAATGAAAACCCATATACTATCAGGACAAATTTAAAAGAACTAGAAATTACATATACTATACACTACCGTATATAGAGAGTACAGTATATAGTTCTGTGTGATCTGGAGAAGACTGACAGTTTCCTTCCTTTTTCTTTCAAAAACACATTCCTGATATTTGAAAGGGATATACGTAACACCCACACTGTTAACTTCTCAGCCTGGCCCCTAAGTTTGCACCAGGTCATTTCTGTATTACTGGCTGGAGAAATAGAGTAATAAAAATCCCACACAGTACCCTGCACAGCAATCTGACTAATATCTAAATTCTGAAACTACATTTATTGGATAGAAACTAGAAATGGAGCTAAAAAGTGCCACCGGTAAACTAGAAATGAATTCTGTCTGCTTACAGCTCAACTCCAAATTACAGTCTATCCCAACCAAATACTTGGAATGTCCAAACATTCAGTTTTCCATGGAAATCCTCCATTTCAGTCTAAAGCTAAAAATTACTTTTACAACATCAAACAAATATAATTCAAGTGAAGCTTGAAATTGTCTTTGGTAAACTCAGTTCATCAGATGATTAGAACATTCAGTTTTGATTGTGTTGATGCGTGTCAGTAAGACTTGAAAAACGAGACCAAAACAAAGGCAATCTGAGAAAGCTGAGTAGTTTTTATAAGTTTGGGATATCTAAATCTGTCAACATGAAACCCTCATCCTTTAGATCAATTCAAAACCACAGCTTTTTAGCATCCCATTTCTGGAAAAAGCCTCAGATTTGTACAGATCTGAAATGTAACTACAGGTAATCTCTTACAGATTGTGTTCTGGAAGTTCTCTAAATCAGAAATGGTTGGGAAATACTTAAATTTCTAGATCAGAGTATTTTATGTAGAAGATCTGCTGATGACAGTATCTCAACTGAATTATTCATCTCATTCATTCCCTTAAAAAGTCATGACAATAAAACAAAGATGAAAGAATTCTACAGTTAATCCAATGTTATGACTGAAATAACAAAGATCGTCCATTTCAAATTTCAGAAGGGAAATGTTTCATTAAGTTTGCATCACTTACATTTTAATTTATATATTTAAATTTTCAGTATATGCAACTTTAGATGTTATACTATGAAAGACAAAATATATGCTTTACTCATGCACTGTTTAAAAGAAGCAGGCATATGACTGTGATGCACAGAACTTGGACAATATTCATTTCACAAACAGAATTCATTCACTAGAGGATACGCACAAGCAAATCAATTAAGGCAGAAATTCATATATGGTATTAAGAGCTTCTTGACTTAAGTATTTGGTTTCCAGATTCTTAATAATGCTTCCATTTTTATATTTAACAAATATATTTGATCCAATTACAGAAAAAGAAATCAGTAATTACAGTGCAAAAAGACACTGAAAGTCTCCATTCACTTGCTCTTCACTAAGATTTTACTCAATTTTAGCAGACTTTCAGGATAGTCCTTGGGAAAAAGGCCGTCAGATTATTCTTCTGTATCATATCTGCAGACACTAAAAAAATCTCCAAATCTGTTATTTACAAGTAACCAACATGTTAGTTTTCATTACTCAGAACTTCTAAGTGAATAAGCATAGCCCAAATAAACCATCAAATCGGTATAACGGAATCTCTTTACATCTAACTGAAAATAGAAAAAAGGACAGAACACTGTATACTTTATTTAGTATTTGAAAGTGTGTAAGGTGGCTACTAATATACTTCCTGGATGCAACTTCATGTCCTATGAGGAATAAACAGCATTTAATTAAGTTGCTGGCAAAATAAATGTTTATACAACTGGCAGGATTTGTACCTTACCGTTTGATTTATAGCAAATCACCTTCTCCACTAAGATTAGCTTCTGAATCTGAAAATAAAGTTCAAAATATTTTGAATTTCTCAAATTTTTTTCTTGCATCACAGTCCCTGATTTGCTTTCAGGGTTCTCTGTTAGGCAGTGAGACGCTACAGGCTTCTGCTTACACGACAACTTAGTGGCAGACAAAAAGCATATCACATAGTCTTTTAGGTCTTGAGCTTCACAAGAAATGCTGAGTTGAGGTGCTCATGCTGAGCACAGCATGACTGAAATGAAGAGACCCACGCATGTAGTCTATTATCCTCTTCTCCCACTCTCAAATTCGTATGCACAAATAACACAGGCACAGGAGGCCGACAGAAGCTTATACTGATAAAATAGAAAGCACAAACTTAATTATCACACATTTCAGAATGAGGCACAATGACTTCTAACATTAAGAAAGGCAGAATCAGGACCCAAGATGTTTAATTATGCAAAGGTCATGGGCTCAGTTCTTCAAGATGCTGCAAACTAGAACCTGTAAGTGTCAAAGACTGGCATGTATTTTTCTTTGAAAACCAGAACAAAAAAAATCTAACTTTGGATCATGCTTTAATCCTTCTAAAATGATCCTAGTCAAATATTTTGGGTACAAAAGTATATTTTCTCATACTGCACATACAGTCAGGTGACAATTCATACTAGCAGTATGTTTCTAGCTTTGGCAATGAAGAAACCTCAAACAAATGCTAACCTAAGCTCTTCTCACTTTCAACAGAGCCATGTGAGCAGCAAAACCTGCTTGAAATTCAGTAACATTTCTCACTGTTCAAGAATGACCTGTTGTGCACTAGCGTGAACCAGTTAATCAATCTATACATATAAACAACTATCTGCAGACAGTGATTTTCAGAACACAGACAGAAACAAGCCAGAAAGGGTTAAGGGACTAAAACCTAATAAAAGAATAGCTTAGTTTCCAACTGTCTGAAGCGAAAAATAGAAGTCGTTATGTCCTTCATTATTGATTTCATGTTACATGATTTTTAGAATAATTTCAATTACCTGTCTTAAGCAATTAACACACATCAATGAAAATACAGAATGAGAATTTGAGCTAATGTAATAGTATTATAATGTCTTCCACAACAAATTATAGTACTAAGTTAGAACAAAATCATCTTATTATTCATTATGTCTTTCTCAGAATGCTGTAATTATCTAAAGTATTAAAATACATGTATTCTTTGTACACAAAAAAAGCCCAAAGTCTGTATTTGTTCACAGATTTGACTAAAAAGTATTTAAAAGTTTGTTTAAAGCTATGTTAACATGTTAGATTTACTCTTAAAATAAGCATTGTTCCTATCTCTATTTTCAATTTATTTTTTAAGACCAAACCTTTTCTAGAAAGGAAAAAAATTACCTGCAGATATTTTAAAGCTGCACAAATATAAGCTTCAATTCAGCCTGGATTATATATATTTTAAAATACATTATATACTTCCCAATAAACAGCTTCACCCAAGATATACTGAGCTCATTTTAAAAAACTATGCATTCTGATCATATGAAAACTCAAAAAGACTCAAAACCAGATGACCCTAAATTTGAGCCAATGTCTTACACAAATATCTGAGTTGTACTGCTATCACAGAATATCTTTAATCACCCATGCCTATTGGTTAATATTGTTTCAGTCAAAGTCTCTCGCTTAGTTACATTCTGCTTTTTCCTGAAGAATCTGCATTGAATAGCAAATACAACAATTCCCATAAACTAATGCCAAAAGAGAAGGCCAGTTAATTGATTTTCTGATTGTTCCTACTTTAGCAAGTACTCAATGATAAATCTAACAGAAGATTTGGCATTTCATGATGCAATTACAAATTTTTTAATTTTTGCCTACCCCACCTCTAAGAAACTGTACAATTGCTTATTGATTTATTGTGCCCTTTAAATATTTGGTGACATTGCAACCTTTAAAATTTGTTTACTTTTAAGGTGCTTTTCACTTGTTAGTGAGTCATTCCATTGCATTAAGTTCCAAATAAGTTAAGGTCTTTGATTTCAAAGTGATTATAAATTCAGTATGAAAATTAATGAAAATTAAATATAGATCATCATTTGTCATAAACGAATTTCATTGTTATTGAAGGACAACTATACACACATCATGAAACATCTGACTGAAGCAGATTAGGCACGAAAATAATTTCATAGCCCATAATAGGAAATAAAGCGGTTCTATTCAAAACTCCACCATTCTTACGATACACTTCAGTAAGACAGAAACACTTTAAAGCTATTCTTTTATATACACTTGCTTTGTAGAAGACAGAAGTTTAGAAGGGGATCCAATCTGCAATACTAACAAGCAGCCAACTAACTGTACCAGATTTTTCATGTCTGTACAAACTGGGAGGCTTGGCTCTGCTGTGATTTTGACTGGATTAACTGAGTTGGAAAGCATACTACCGATAAGTTGCTGAACACCGCTCATACGGGCATAGCTATTCAAGAAAAACATATAGGCTATGGGAAGACTACAAGGAACTATAATACTTCTATTTGTGCTTGGAACATAGAACTTCATTTTCCCAGTACCTGCTATCGGGAGTGCAGTAGTATGACATACTTCTTTACTTACTTTACCATATAATCTAATGTGGTTTCCAGGAATATCATACTTTAAAGAGTACTAATATCACACTCTCAACTCTGTTCAGGTATTCCCTCCTTCCTTCTTAAATTCCCAGTGGTACACAGGTCTCATGATGTCTTATAGAACTTAGAGTTTGAAGTCAATAACCACATTTAACACTGCTGAAAATTTATGATACTGAGTTCACATCTGGGAGAGAGAGATAGTAACGTTTGTTCATGCATTTGGGTTTTTTCCCTTTTGTTTTTGGTTTTCCCTTTGGGTTGGGGATAACGTAGAGACTACACAAAGCAGGTAATACTAAAGCAGAAAATTCCATTTTATGAAATTTTCTCATAATCTAGAGAAGGATAGTATTCTAATCTGATCACAAATAATGGTGTAATGGCTTGTAATCATTTTTTCTTAGCAGATTTCACAAGTTTGGTCACTTTACAAATAATTAAAAATTATTGCACGACTACCAATGTATCCTCTAATATGAAAATCAAACTGTAATCATTCCATTTTATGGTGTGATATGAAAGATAAAGAATCTAAGCCTAAAATTAGCTCTTTAACACTTACACAAAGTCCTTGATGATAAGAGATTCTTCCCACTCTGACAGGACGTGGGAAAAATGGACAAATTTATGAAAACTCAGGATGGGGGTTTTTTGCATGTTCAGCATTTGGAAGACACAAAGAAGATTGGTCTTGACAGACTTTTTTTATATGGCTGAATGCAATCAGCTAAGGGAGCCTTAAACTGAAACATAGAGGAAGGAAATTGGGAAAGACATCTTCATTTACTATATCTGAAGACAAGGACAAAGCAGGCTTAAAAAAAGACAAAGACAGAAGCTAGGAAATGGGCTGATGTTGTAAAGATGCAATTAAGAAATATTGACACTAACCGAAGAAATATGGGCCAAACGCTTAAGAAAGTAGAACTAGGAGTACTGGACATCGTGGAATTACAAAAACATGGTCATACATTGATCTGGTGGTTCATTTGGGGAAGAAATCAGGAAAGCACAATGTTTAAGTTCATCCTTGCTCAGCTAAGCACTGAATTAAGTACTTGACTTTAAGCTACTGTATTTACATTGAAGCTCACTTGCTGTACTGCACAGGAATATTTTCCTGAATGAAGAACTATCCAAACTGGTTTAAACTTCTTGAATATGACATGGCAGTGCATTACAGGAGACCAAAGAACATCTTCACTGGAACTTTGGAAACTGGTCATAAATACACAAATAAGGCTATTTTATTGTACAACTTATTTCCAGTATGGGGGGATAAACCAGACTTAACCTATGTCTAGTGCAGAAAATCAGAGGTAATTGTAAATCCTAAAAATTACAAATCCAAACTCATCTCCATCAATAAGCTCAGTAGAAAAGGCAGAAGAGAACAAATTCTTTTTGTGACGCTTACTTTTCAATATTAAGGACAGTGTCGTGGTTTTGGCTGGACTGGCCACTGAAACGAACGACAGATGCTCTCTGGCCTCTCTCCCTTCAGAGAGAGGAGGAAGAGAGAGAAAGAGATGAGTTTAAAAGAAAACTAAACTACTTTAATGAAAATATTAATAAAATAATAAAAAGAAAATAATGAAACATATGCAATACATACAAAACCGTATCGAGCTCCCAGGATAACGATCACATCAATGGCAGGCACTGGGAAAGTCTCAGGTTCAGTGACAGATGAGAACTGGATTCCGGATCTGGATTCAGGAATGCACGGATCAGGATCAAAGGCAGACAAACAGACAGAGTCCTCTTCAGATGTGGCCACTGAAGAAAGAGAGCTGACCCTTTGATCCCTCAGCTTTTTATACTGAGCATGAGGCCGATGGGATGGAATACCCTGTTGGTCAGGTTTGGGTCACCTGTCCTGTCCACTCCTCCCCACAGGGGTGACCCCTCTACGCTTTTCCACTTCCGACCCTCCAACGGGGCAAGTAACAAAGCTGGCTGGCCTTGGGTGTTACAGTAGTGAGTATAAGCAAGAGCCTCTCTGCATACCATTCCTTGACATAAATTAGAAAAAATCAGGTCTTATCACTCTGGGAGTGGACTACAGTCTTAAAAATATGCCATTAATTTCAGAGAATACAGTTAGTTAGAAGAGGCTTAACTGAAAATTAAAATCACTGAACAGAAAACTATAAGCCAAGTGGTTTCTGCTGCAAATGATTATAATGTTTTTACTCCACCTAACTACCAGAACACTAAACCTGTCACTGTGAACCTAAAACCTACCTATTAGTCCATTATGCTCCTTTATCTCTGGTATATCGCATATTGCCCCGGCTAAAATTTTAAAATAAATACATATGAAACCTAGAATCCACTTAAACTAGTCTAAAGTATAATATTCTCTGCTACTCCACTTTGTGAGAATGTTCAAAGGAGGAGAGGCAAAAGTCATGATGAATTACTGAGTGATGTGTCAGTGTGGTCTGACTTGACAAAAGATGCTTATGCTCCCTCCCTCTAGAAAACGAGCCTCTATTTCTGTTTTCATAGGTGACATAGCAAGTTTTTGTTTCCTCTTCATTGATATCAAAATGCCTTATCTATATCATCTCAGCTCAACACGAGAAAAATATTTAAAGGAACTGGGCAAGTGTACAGATGCAAGTCTTTCTGTTTATATGACAATACTTACGTTTACATTTATTATTGTGTGTTCTATGTGTACCCGCTAAGTCCCATCTACCTTGTATTATTTTCTATCAGTCCTCCTAGACTGTACTTATACACTTTTAGCGTATTTACATTTTATTCTAGATACTTCAATCCTAACAGGGTGTCATACTGATTCTCTTTGCAATGGGATGTACATGTAACAACTAAAGGAAGAACACACCGACGCTAATAACCAAAGACTCCATACTTCACAGCACAGGACTCAGCTAAACCTGTCTTAAATTCTTGAAATTCGTATTGCCCTTGAAGGGAGCATTTTGAATACAGTATATCACTCTGACGTACAGAAAAGGTACTGAACTTATTTGCACGGAAATTCCTATGCAATTCAGATACTATGATATTATTAAGAGAATGAAATACTTAGTATATATACACACAAATCCACTCACATACTTACACACGTATATGCAACACATTCAAGTACGTAAGAAATTTTTCTTAGCCTGGGCAAAGGATTCTGTTAATTAGTAACCAGCTTTTTCCTCTTTTCACACCCTGACAAACCTCTACATGCTTCCTAACAATGGAATAAGGGAATGGTTTTTGTTATGAAGTTTAAATCCCTTAAGAAGAGGAGGCATCATTTGCTCCCTACACGCATATGCTATATATCTATTCCCTTAAGTAGATCGGCTACTGAGAACAACTGTGTGACAATATAAAGGTTTATGGTTTGTTAGCAGAACTATGAGGTCTTTATGTGGTAAACATCAATGCCCTCAGTGGGCAAGGAATGATTGCATAGTGTCTCTTGTCCCAAAATACCTTTTATAATTTTATGAGCAAAATAGCATACATAAATCTGTTTTGTATTAAAACTGTATTAACAAAACAACTGTAAGGGTCTTTTCTGTCCTAAAATATTATTCTTGAACAACATCTTGGCTACATAACCAGCTCTGTATGAAAATATACTGCAAAAAAGGTTTAGGAGGTATAAACATTCAGGCAATAATCTGTATCATTCTCAGAGGAAAATATCTTTCCCAGTCTCATTCTTCTATTCCACACAAGTGTGGCAACCTAAAGAATATAAAATTCTAAATCTTTCTGCACGTATCAATTATACTGTACATAAGTCCCTGAGCAGTATTTAAAAGACAAAGAACTGAAAACAATATTCCACTTGCTGACAACACAAAATCTAGCCAATACAGCTTTAGAAAACTCATCATTTTTAAAACCTGTAAATACTCTTTTCCCACAGATGTAGCTTGTTCAGGAAACTGTCCTAGCTACAGTGGTCTATTATATTGGTTGATATCTTGGGGGAAAAAAACCAAAACAAAACAAACCCCTGGGCATAATATTGCTAGATAGTGTTCATTTATAAGTCATTACACTCACCAACATTTTATTTTTACAGTCTGACAAAGATGTTTTCAGAGCTATCCATACAAACAGAACTGTTTGTATGAAATGGAGAAACACATAAACAACAATAAAAGAATAACTGGACAAAACCATCCAAACTAAATGCCCAGATTTGTGGCACTAGAGAAAATGAACTCCTGGCAAGAAGTTCAAAGAAAACTCAGAAAGAGTTCCCACTACTTGAATAAGAGTCAAACTCTCAGAAATGAGATACTATTACCCCTCATGCTCGCTTTCTGTAAAATAGTTACATACTCCTGAAAGTTGGCTGGCCTTAAAGCCAGAAGATTTTGTCCAGCTATGTGAAGAAATAGAAAAGTCTTCGAAGGAAGAAACACATAGTTTTCTGATACCATTCTACATTTCAAATGAGCGCACACACAACTTCATGTGAACACTAACAATAAGCTGAGATACTCAGGAATATAAAATAGAGTCCCAGACACTAAACAAAGACATCTCATACACACAGACATTTGTATAAAAGTTTGATAAATCTGCCTCAGGAAATTCAACACCTCATGTAGCAGAGAAAGTTGTTGGCTCCCAATATGTCTCCTGCAGCAAGTGGAATATTCTTTCCTCTTGGAAAGAAATGGAATAAAGTAGTCTTGCTTAAATCCTCTGATAATTACTTAATGAACTGTATGAGCAGGAGGAATACAGCAATTCTGTGTAGGTCTTTTCTACAAGAGAAATAGGAATAGAAGCTCCTGACAAAACTCACAAAACACACACACAAAAAATACAGAAATATTGTCCAAGCATCCAGGGATGAGGTTAGGAAAGACAAAGCCCAAATGGAATTGATTCTGGCCAGGGATGTCAAAGACAACAGAAAGGGCTTCTATAAGTACACAGATGACAGAAGAAAGTCTAGGAAAAATCTAGGCCCTCTGCTGAATGAAGTGGGGGACACGGGACATAGAAAATGCTGAGGTACTGAATGCCTTCTTTGCTGCAGTTTTTACTAGCAGGCCTTCACGAATCCCAGGTCCCAGAGAGCAGGGGGAAAGTCTGGAGGAAGGAAGATGTACCCTTGGCGGAAGATACTTAAGAATACTTAAGCAAACTGGACATCAGCAAGTACACGGGTGTTGATGGGATGCACCCATGAGTGCTGAGGGAGCTAGCTGATGTCACTGCAAGGCCACTCTCAATAACCTTTGAATGATCATGGCAACTGGGAGAAGTGCCTGAGGACTCGCAGAAAGCAAATGTCACTCCTATCTTCAAGAAGACAAGAAAGATGATCCAGGAAACTGCAGGCTGGTCAGCCTCACCTTGATCCCTGGGGAAGGTGATGGAGCAGCTAATCCTCGAAACCATCTTCAGGCATATGAAGGACAATAAGGTCATTAGGGGTAGTGAGCATGGATTCACCAAGTGCAAGTCATACTTGACCAACTTGTTCCCCATCTACGATGAAATGATTGGCTTGATAGATGAGGGGAAAGCAGTGGATATTGTCTACCTTGACCTCAATAAGGCTTTCAACACTGCCTTGCAAGATCCTCAGAGAGAAGCTGGTGCAGTATGGGCTAGAGGAGCAGACAGTGAAAGGCACTGAAAACTGTCTGAATGACCATGTCCAGGGAGTGATGGTAAGTGGCACAAAGTCTAGCTGGAGGCCGGTAACTACCAGTGTACCCCAGGGGTCAATACTACATCCTGTTGAACATCTTCATTAATGAGCTGGATGATGGGGCAAAGTGCACCCTCAGCAAGTTTGCTCATGAAATCAAACTGGGAGGAGGGTCGTGCTGCCATCCAGAGGGGGTTGGAGAGGCTGGAGAAATAGGCTAACAGGAACCTCATACAGTTCAAGAAGAGGAATTGCAAAGTCCTGCACCTGGGGAGGAACAACTTCAGCCACCAGTACAGGTTTGGGGCTGCCCAGCTGGAAAGCAGCTTGGCAGAAAATGACGAGGGGCTCCTGGTAGACACCAAGTTGAACATGAGCCAGCAATGTGGTCTTGCAGCAAAGAAGGCTAATGGTTTCCTAGGCTGCATTAGGAGTGTCGCCAGCAAGCTGAGGGAGGTGATCCTTCCCCTCTACTCAGCACTGGTGAGCCCACACCTTGAGTACTGTGTCCAGTTCTGGTCTCTCCAGTACAAGAGCGTCATGGACATACTGGAGAGAGTCCAGCAAAGGGCCATCAAGACGATGAAGGGACTGGAGCGTCTCCCCTAAAAGAAAAGTCTGAGACATAAATTCAGGGCACCTTGCATGGTAATATTAACAAAAAATCCTTGGTGTGGGATCCCACTGTCCTCAGTCCTCACAATGCAACTACTGAAATCTTACCTTCAAAAAGATAAGCCTTTGGTTACGAAGTCCAGATCTGCTTCTAACTTACCAAGTTTAGGACTGATTTTTGAGGGTTCACCAAGAACCCAGTTTGCAGAATATTTGAAAGAAACTCTGCCACAGATTGGCAGAGGTACACATCAATATCCAGGTAAGAAATAATTCCATTCTTCATCTGAGGCTTGCTGCCAATACAGTGAACTTGCCAACAACTCCTGGTGATCTTAAGTCTCAAAAAGAAGTAACATAGAAGTAACATAGAGTGACAGCAGTCCTCAGACACCATGAACCAAGAATACAGCTGTCACATATTATAGACCCAGAAAGCCTCATGTTCTTCTGAAAAAAAAATCTAGACATTGACTAGAAGCACATGAGTAGAACAGCAGAAATAGGTGGCCACAAGAGAAGAACATTGTTTAGAACAGTAAAAGACAAGCTCAATCTCAAATCAAAGGTAGCTAAAAGCATACCTATAAAACCTTTTTGTCATGTCTTCAGAGCACACAGATACTTGTTTTGTTAGTGAGAGAAAAGGCTGGTGCACTCAAAACTGCCATTATGTGAAAGATTTGGCATTTTAAAGAAAACTTTCTTCCTGTGCCATAAAGTAACTACAGAGAAGCTATGCAGAAGTCAGTGAAAGTGTTTTTTGATTTTTGGGTTTTGTTTTGTTTTTCTGGTTTTTTTTTAAAGTCTTATTATGTAGCTACCACGTTAAAAAAATCCTGAGATCCAAAACAATTCCTTTAGATGCTTCCCAAATGCATACCTGTCAGTCACAGGTTTAGTTAACTATACAAGAGTTTGGATGTATGAGTGATGACAAAATAGTTTCGTCTGACTTATATTGGATACACCTTCTATCTCATAACTGCAGATGTAAATAGTTGGACACTTGCAGCCAAACCAGTTTGGTCACTGCTTTATCATCAAATCAAAAGGCACTGTAAAATAAATGGAGAATTGAAAGGGTTAATATCACACTGACTTTAGTTTGTCACCTTATCATAACTTGTCCTGAAGCAACTTGTATTCCAATATTAAAAAAAAAATAAAATCATAAATCTTCTGGTGGTTGTCATCTCATTCATAAAATTTCAAATGTAATAAAATTCTACAAAGCACAGCTGAAAATCAGGAGAAGTTCCATAGCACCATTTTATTCCAATGCATTTTTAAAATTTAATGAGATGTTGATCTCTTATATCACTTGTTAAGAGAAGCAACAGGGAGACACTTTAGTACACAGATGATGATGATTCCAACAATGAGCTTCAGAATATGAAGTCATACATTCAGAAGAACATTTTTTAAATTACATATTATGTAAGGGACAATAAATACCAGGATTATTTTCACAAAGTGCATAATCAAATAATGCCAGAGCACTGTTATCATGATGATAAATGTTGCATCCATGTTTAATTAATATACTTTAAAACATACATTTCCCTATCTGATATTTAACAAGATAGGATCAGTTTATCTGGAGAGTTCTCCTGGATGAATTACATCTCTTCTTCACTGTAAAACTAAAAGCTATTTTGAAAAAAACCCCTTATTGATACAATGAAAGATGAATGCAGGACTTTTCCATTACATGACACTTATCACATATGATGTTTGCTGTGTGACAAATACCTTAACTGTTAATTAGATTTGCAACCAGCTAGGATTAACTCAGGTACTGATCCCCTAAAATTCATGCAAAGTTCCTCAGTTTTCAGTGGAGTCCCACAGAGACACTACCTTCTGGTGCTGGAAAAACCATGAGCTGACAGAACTTTAAGAGCCGGTAGTAAAACCTACCATGTATTATAAGACTGCCTGTCAACCACAGACATGCAAGTCTTCTGCTTTCCAATATATGCAGCCTCAGGCACAACCCAGAAACAATTTACAATCAAGAGAAGTAGTTTCTGAATAAAAATATATTGGGGCATCATCATAGAGGCTGTTGTATATTGGAATTACTTTGGCATTGTCAGACTGTAGAAAGAAAAATGGAATCAGAGTACCTCATTTCCTTAGACATTACAATTAGCATACTCAGTCACCTGTGCCAAAAGAAACACTGCATTCACTGAGATGCTACTATTTATTTCATTTAATGATTCTCCCCAGTTTTGACCAAGGTTTCTTTTGAGTAGTCCATTTTTCACTACTAAGGAAGACAGTACAGTCTTGCACTGTAATTTAGCGCATACTCAAAAGGATGACCAGAACAGAAACTTTTATAACAATTTAGCCAGCCTGCAGTTGCATAGCTTTTCAACAACTCTTACTTTAGACTTTCAAACTTGGTAATTTTTCTTTCGTTTGTCAAGAATACACAAGCCTAGAGACTGATTTTGGTTGAAAAAGTAATCTGTATTTTTTAAAAACTGGCAATAATGCCATCTGACAGTGAGAAACTGGAATTCAGACCTGAAAAAGCACAACTTAAATGGGTTTGTAACTAATACGCAGCTTTCATTCACTCTGGAAGCAAAAAACCAAGGAATGGATCTAAACTGTGGTTCTGGCAAAATAAACAAGCGCTACAAAAAGCTCATGTCATGACTGTTATGGCAAGACATTACACACTCTTAAGTACAATTTGGTATTGTATCTCTTTAAGGAATCTTTTAAGGAAAACAAAGATGCCAAAACTGGTTCTTCCACACGCAGCTTTTCCAAGACCAAAGTTAACAGGTAGCCTTAATCAAATTTATTGAGAGATTTTAAGATAGCAAGTGCTAGATCCATGAAATTATCCATGGTTCTCAAAAGCAGTGAAACATCTGTTATGCTTCTTTAAATCGTTTGATTTGTGCAAGAGAGTGAAAGAAATCAGGCACCGATGAACATGGATGATTACTTTTTCATACAACTTAAAATCTCACAAACAAATGGACCAACATGGACAAACAAATATATCCTAAAATACAGACTGCAACTACCTAATGAGATTAATATGAGTCTCAGTTGTACTAGCCACTAAAAATCAATGTTTCTAACTATATTTCACAAATCCTTTTTTGAAATGTCTCAGCCTAGCTTTGCTGGGAGAGTTTGGTTGAATCTGTAACCACACCAATGCAACTTAAACAGACAACATGACTACGTCACATACTCCCTATGCGAATGACCAAGCTAGCATCACTGAGATAAGCTACCAACGGTTAGAAGATCCACAATGTCAAGATACTCTGATGAGTTTATTTTCAAAACAGTGAGCAACACAAAATCTACAAGGATACACATGATGCAGGGGACCAATAAAAATAAATTCAGTGGAAAGGAGGGAGCAGTATTATTTTTTAATTGTAAAAGTTACTGAAGGTGGTTTGAAAAACAGTGCTATTGGGAAGGATAAAAAGAACATCAGACAAGGGAAGAATTCTGAGTGTGAAAACCTGCATGTGTGAAAGTGGTGAAGCTGGAAAAGTGTTAAAATACAAATCTGATTTCAGCACGTGAACATTAATCAATGCAGGGAACTTTTTTTCTTAAGTATTTTTTTAAATACTCATCAGCTCAAAACAGTAACTAGTCATGAATTATACAAAGACCAGAAAGTTCTGGAGGTTGACACAACAGCACAGAACCTCATAGGCCATCTTTATGCACCAAATTTAGAGAAGAGAAAGCAAAAAGAAAACACTATTGCATTATAAGGCAGAGAGAAAAAAGGTAGAAGCAGCAGCAGGACAAGCATAAGAAAAGCAATCATGACATCAGATACCTAAGATCAAAAAGTGCAGAAAGGACGACAGGAAAGCTCATAGCCTGCAGCTAATCCAATGGCAACATGAGTCAAAGTCATAGCTCTGGGAAGGTACAGGTACCACAGAATTTCCCATGTGAGTATAAAAATATTTGGTGCAACTGCACCATGTACTGACATAGAAATCTCTCTCTCTCTTGTTTTCAAAGAGACTGTGAAAATGAAGAGCCACCTCAGGGTGCAAAATTCTTTTTTTTTTTAGTGGTGGTTGTACATGTACACAGAAAGATGCTATTCAGGACAAGCATTACACACAAATGATGAAGCATATGATAGCTCTATGAACCATTTAGAAGTGTGGTTAGGCCATTTATAAGTTGCACTAATGGGTCTGATTTTGATGTCTACCAGTCTTGATCTCCACTGTGGACACAACATGTGACCAATAGAGGAAGAAGATGTTACCAAGACAGATGAATTCCAGGTATAAAACATGCAAAGAGAAGATAAAGCAAACTACATACTCTACTTATTCTAGAATAAGTGGCTTGTTCCTTGGCAGACCTTTCAGCTAGACTATGTGATAAAGGTGTTTACTTTCAATCATTTCTCTGTTTTTTTTCAGGGGTGCACTGTATTCCTGCTTTTTGCAGCATGCTTGGTGTTTGTTTACGTAATTCACAGCTCAACATGGTTTTTTGTAAGAAAAAAACCGCAACATCAGCAAGTTCCAAGACTACATATGAAAAAAATTGCATCAATAGCAGAGTAAAAAAATTTGGGAGAGGAATTGATGCAAAACAATTATTAGACCCTTATAATGCTTTCTGGAGATGGCAGGTTAATATGGTGATTCTGGTAACATCAGTGAATAACCTGTTTTTTCCTATGCTTTATCTCCTTATCACTCTGTCTGAAAGGATTTACAATCTAACTATGCAGTTGGGCTTACAGTTCTCCTCTGTCTCTCATCACCTCCTTTTCTTTTTATCATCTTGTACTGGTGACAGGGAAGAGAGGAGAAAATTCAGCTTAGAGTTGATAAGCAGAAAATTTTTTCTTTTTTCAAACATGGAATTTTGAAACCAGACATTTATCAAACCCTACCAGATCATAAAGCAAAAAAAGTTAAGTTGCTTCAACCATAACTTTTTCCATGGGAATCATAAAGACACAGCAGAGACAGACACAAAACTCCAACAAGAACACCAGGATACTAGCACTGGACACAGTCATTTTGTCTGGCTTTCTTGAGAAACTCCAGAACAGATTGATTCAGTTGTTACTGAAATCATGTATGATTTCTGGTTTCTCACATGGATCCCAAGTCAGGCTGTCACCAGGGCAAAGCTTGCCTACCTTACTCCTTCAAAAGAGGTCAGAGGAAAACAAATTTAATTAATCTGAGCTCCCTCTGCTGCTGCCTATCCACACAGAGCCTCTCTGCAGGACTGAATGCAGTCCTGGCATCACTCAGGACAGCACAGCTGGTCTGCAGCTGGCAGATCCAGGAAGCAGATCAGATCAGAGCACATGCATCTGGCACCACTGCCCTATCATTGCTTTACATTTTAAAACACTGAATAAAAATCATAGGTTTCTATAGGCACAAGCAAAATAACTGCTGACTTCCTCTAGATCTTTACAGGTTTTGGAGCTAGCTGTAAGGGGCTGAAATGTTGACACACACAGCTGATGTACACAGGTTTCAAGACATACATATCTAGTTATGCATCTAGTAGGTGTCCATTTTTTTTTGTGTACAGACTCTTCTCCTGCAAATACTTTCTCACAGATAAAAGCATGTGTGTGTGAGAATCCTTTGCAGCCTTAACTTTGCATCCTTAATTACAGAAGTTAATCTGAGCCAAAAAAAATCAGTAATCCAGCACTGTCAGCACAGATGAAAGTCTAGAATGCCTCTAGACAGCCCTGACTCCTTCTGCACCTCCCCCTTCCCCATCTGAACATAAAAGAAATGTTATTTTAACTAAGGCTTTCTTGGACAGGTAAAGGGCTCATTCCAAAATAGGAAAGGTAAAATAACACTGCATAAGAAGAAATGTGAGGGAAGAAGCAATGTGCTCCAAATCCTTCAAATATCTAAATTTATGAAGTGTCCCAGGCAACCTTGGAACCCTTCTTCTAATCCCTAAATTCTCTGTTGTGAGACTCCTTTCCAAGTATTTTCCAGCTTGTACTCAAAAACAGTATTAGCAAAGTTCTATTTAATCCTAGTCAGCAAAGTCATTATTTTATTTTTATGTCATTAGATGCCTTCTCCGGAAGATTTTTATTTAAGAAACATTGATCTAGCTTAGAATCAAAATGTGCTGTGGCTGTATGATCCTTATACAATGGATTTAACACCATCATTTCATGATAATAGAACATATGTCATTTTAATCACCAAAAATATTTCTATTTATTTATTTGTGTACTTCTTCAGAATTGCATCTTTCTTGCAAGCCATATCACAACTTCATGGGAAAAGTTAGAGGCTACACTGTAACTGTAATTCTTTTGCAGTCAATGTTTTCTTTCTCTTTTATGGGGATTTTTTTCCCCCACTTTATTCCAGCAGCAGGTGAGTCTTAAAAGGTGTTTAGTGAGCTAAATCTGTATTCATTTCCAGAATTACAGAAATTTGTGTTTTAAACTTCCAAATGCTCCACCTTTTTTGCAAGTCTACTCAAAGCAACTCAAGAGACAATCTCAGTCCAAAAAATACTGGGCAATTATTTTTACAAATGTCAATTTGTTACAATATGTTGACTCCTTCTACCTCTACATCTTATATGTAATTGCATTTTAATTGCAATTATTGTTTTTTTGAAGTTTGAAAATTGAAAAAAGAACAAAGAAAAGCTTTACATCAGTAGTTCCTTGTTTGTTGTGGTTTAAAGAATTAAGAATGGAATAGTATGACAGCTAAATGAAAGGTATTTAGACAGACTACATTAGTACACAGTATTGTGTCAAGAAAATGTAATACAAAACAAAAAAATGACATGTTTTGTTGAATGAAACAGGAACATTAAGATCAAGGTAGAATTTTTTTTTTTTCACTTTTGAGGGCTCTGAAGTTACTTTGCATCACGTGTTTGTGGGCCACTTGTTTTCACACAGCAACTTAGAAACTTTTGTGGATCATTTTATTGAGAAATAACAGTAAAATTGTCAACACGGGTTTCCAAGTAAGCTGCTAAATTTCATTATTTCATTAAAGCTCCCACTTACATTAGGAAATATGCTTAGTCAGATATACATACTCCATTATTGGGAAGTCTAGAGGCTACTGGGGGTGCTGTTCGCCAAAGCCCAAGTCAGCAGGTGCCCCAACTGACCTCTGAGGTTTTGCAGTGCTCCACAGCCTGGTTGTGTCATAGCTCAGAGAAGCAGCTGATCAAGGAAAGAAAGAAAGCAAACATACCAACAAGCACCAGCATGGTTTAATTGCATCCATAAAAGTTAAGGGTCTCTATTCATCTGAGCTATGAATTCATTGTGAATGCACACATTTTAAGACGACAACTGGCATTCTGCAGTAGCTTCAGCCATTTTTCAATCAGTATTATGAAGAAAAAAAAATTATTTGCCCTCTAGGTATCTGTTATCCATATAATTAAAATATAACTCTAAGACAAGATTTTCAGGTTTTGGCTAAAAAAAAATAATTCATAAATCCTGTATTGCCATTTCTTTTTAAAAAAGGTTTTGGTAAATAACAGCAAGAAAGCTACTTCTGAAGAAAGTATTTCTCCCTTCCCACTGCCATTTGGCACAGAGATTTACAGAGAGGGAATCTAGTGCAGACCCACTGCAGATAAATCAGAATTTGTGATTTTTTTTACACGGTAGATAAAGTAGGATATGTGTGAACTGGGCCAACAGAACTAACATAATGCAGATCCCTAAGAACTAAGAAAAATTGTGGTCATAAGACAGATCCTGATGAAACACATCTGGATCTTGCAGAACCAACATACATCTGACTTCCTTTGTCTCCACATATTCAATACGCTTAAGTGGGTTTTAATGGGCTTACAAGCAATATAAATTTAACTACCGTAAGTGCTAGTACAGACATTCTACAACCATTTGCTTGTTGTCATTGTCAAGCACTTCTATCCTGGAATAAAGCTTTGCGAACTAACATCTGCAATTCTCTTAATTAAGTCAGTTCACCAGTGAAATGAGAGTTGATTTTTACATATTCCTCAGAATAGCAATTTCATTCAAATTCAGTTTTTGAAAGATGAAGTACTGCAGAACAAGGAGATCATAATTCCTTCTTCCACTGTCCCAGCATAAGAGTCAATTCAGCAAAGTATTTCAGCATATGCTCAAATTAATAATTTGAATATATCCAAATGAGATTAGCAAGATTTTACCAATCAAAAGAGACACAGGATTACTATGTGCTTATCTTTAAGTAATTTTGTTAATTGGAGTCATATACAAACAAGCAGAAAAAACAGCAGATTATTAGTTACTTCATATGAGGGAGCTCTAACTTCTATCAGGCATAGCAATATTATTTTGTTAGAATCTCTTAACAGAATATACATCCCTGTTGTGATAGTCTTCTAGCACCCATACAGGTCTTGACTCATCACCTTTTCACAAAACAAGTGACCCTCACTGCTCTTACTTTTGCACACTCCATAAAATGATTATCCATGGTGTTACCTAATGAAAGTATAAAATTTCCATATGCAGAGTCTTCAGATAGTAAAAATAACCAGCAACAAAGGAGTATTTTGCTCAAGCTAGTTTGGAAAGCAAATTTATAGTAACAGAGACCAAGTTATTCTCCTGGCATTGCTTGAAAGCCCTAGACACAATATAACTTTGGCATTTTTTTTCCTGTGGTAGACCAAACACTCATCTTGGCAATACATGGCATCACCATTTTGAGCAGCCCCACAGCACGAGGCAGCTTCCTGCCTTGCTTTCCAAAGAACTACCAGATGAGTATCCTCTTTCTTCTCAGACTTGGTCGATCCCCTTCACTTTCAGGGCTCAGGATGAATCTCTCTCCTCAGCTTTTGAGCGATAAACAATTCCTATGCACATTAATTTCCAAACATAAAGGGGAGAGAAATTAAATACAATAAAAAGATGGGGAAGAAGACAACATCACACTTGCAATATCAATACCAAAGGTTATTTTCAAGTTCCAAAGACAGTATTAGTTATTTTAATATGGGTGAAGCATACATAAATGATCCTGCCAGCTTCTTCCAGGAAATGTTTTTATCACGTAAGTGGCAGTAAGAAGTGCAAAAGTATTTCGTTATCTGTATTAATCATATTAATCTCCATCAACAGAGAGAACAAAGAACATTAAAGGTTTTAACAAAATCTGTGCAAATTACATCTGTGAACATTAACTTCATCAATATTCTTCATAATACCTTATTTTTAAAAAAGGTGAGTTCTACTAAAATTAAGTGCCTAAGTTCCAGTTTTTCACAAAAAATAAAATTTACTCATCTATTATTATCAGCCTCTTCCTGTAAAAATAAAAATTTACTGCTACTACACCCATCTTATCTAAATAACCATACCAATCATCTTGAGTTGCAACTGAAAATAAGTGTTTCTCAATGTTTCTTCAAGAAATATTTAATTTAGTTTCTCATCACACATAGTGTTTTGCCAATACCTTCCAAGTATTCCAATAAGCAGAATGTACCTTTTTTTTATTTAGGAAAAGATATATATCCATAAACCCTACTATAAGCACTTACACCTTGTCAGTATTATGTTGAGTACCTCCTCTTCAAATACGCTCTCACAATTTATTTAAGTTACTTGATTTCTTTTCCCATAAGAAAAACTTAAATCTGAATAAGTTAAACACAAGGCTCAAATTAAAAGATTACATAAGACATGGCTTGC
Source organism: Burhinus oedicnemus (assembly GCA_008921705.1). NCBI lineage: Eukaryota > Metazoa > Chordata > Aves > Charadriiformes > Burhinidae > Burhinus > Burhinus oedicnemus. The sequence continues at coordinate 1,176,221 of VFFE01007247.1, forward strand.
ATAAAACATGAAACAGAATCATGATTATACCCAGTAAAAAAGAAGAACCTCACATTTAAGTTGTTGCAGCCATGGGACAGTACAAACCATTCAAGAAGGCTCTTTAATAAAACATGAAAGATTTATGCCATTTTCCCAGGCTCAACTTGTAATCTCTTAAAAGCTCTTTAGGTTAATTATATCTAAATACCAATTTTTTTCTGAGACTTTACAGAAGCATTACACAATATGTAAAGAAAAAAAACATGGTCTGTTTAATGTCCCACTAGTATCCTAAGGCTTTAACAATAATTACACAGATGCATTGTGAATCGGAATTTATGAGGCTAATCACTGCCTAAAGCATACATTACATGAGACTTTCTTTAAAGGTTACTGTAGGTTATGTAATACCCACTATAGCCATGCTTTCAGTTAGATGAAAAAAGAAAAAAAGATAGTACATAAAGAGAAATAAAATAATTTACATGTATTCTTGCCTAATTTTGGCTGGCATATGAGAGTCCTAGGGAAGTTGCAGGGATCTATTCTAGGGCACCATGCTACATTTTAAAAAAAGCTAGAAAATGGGCAGAAACTAATCTGGATTTACCAATAAAAAAATAGATGAGAGTTTTGTGCAGTATTTTCATTTATAAAATACTTCCACAAATGCTGAGAATATGCATGCAGAAACTATGGAAAAATTGTGAATAGTTTTCATGAATAGCAGTAAAATGAAATTTGCCATTCTATACATCTAAAGAATTCTGTATTCACCCACTCTTTGAGCTCTGTGGCACAGTACCAACAGCGGGCATTCTTTTCCTCCCAGAAGACACTACTATGACTTTCTGAACTAGCTGCTACTCTTTGGAGCAATATTCAACAAGCTCATCTTAGAGGTCAGCCATGATAAATTTGTGTAGCTACTGAACTCCTGATACATATGGCAAGCAATCCTAAACCATTTCTGTCACATGAAGATCCTACAAAACAATTCCTGTTTCTCAGGATTTTCAAACATCAGCATAGTTTATAACAATGAAATACTTGCAGTAAATCAATTTGAAATTTATAACTATATTCATCTGCACTTGTCTGCAAGGGCAAGGACCTTGCAATGGTACAGACTGTTGACTGGGTAGGAAGCAGCTCTGCAGAAAAGGACTTGGAATCCTGGAAGACAGCAAAATGAACATGAGCCAGCAGTGCACCCTGGCAGCAAAGGCGGCCAACAGTTTCCCTCCACGATGGTCTGGGACTGCAGCACAGGCCCTGTAAAGAGAGGTGGAGGGAGAGGGGCATTTTCAGCCTGGAGGACAGATGGTTTGGGAGGACATAAAGCAGCTTTCCTGTACCATCAACAGGACAGAGCAAGGCTCTTAATAGAGATGTATGCTGGGAGACTGAGAAAAAACCATGTAAGTTAAAGCGGGAGTTTTAAATTGGGCATCTACTTCAGACTTTTTCCCATGGGGATAGTCAAGCAGTGGCACAAGTTGCCCAGAGAGGTTGTGCAGACCATCTCCTTGGAGACTTTGATACTCAACTGTCCTGGTCTGGTCTCACAGCTGATCCTGCTGTGAGCAGAGTGTTGGACTACAGACCTCCTAAGGTCCAGGCTGAATGATCCTATTCTAATTATATTGTATACTAGCAAGCCAGTGGTTTATGGAAAATTTAAGACACGTCAGTTACAATCTGAAAATGAAAAAAAAAATATGCAGAATTCACTTTCCTTTGTAATTCATTCTAAGATATAATTATTATTTAAAATTTATTTCATTTCAGATATAAATGTCTATTTCCAAATACAAGTTCTTTCATTCTTATTTACAGATTTAAACATTTCACCAACTGTTATCTTAAAACTCTTCTACACCTGTTTTGCAAGTCAATTGCCTCTGAATCTTTCTGAAATGTTAGAAGTCCATATTCCTTCATTTTAAAAAAATATTAATATGGGAACTGTTTGTCACATTGTAATATTATCCTTTTTAAGGTAACAGCAAAGATGAAATAAGCTCCTTCCCAGTAGCCTCTTTCAACAAATGCTGTTTTGTCATGTTTATATAGTATCTTGAGTTCTCTTTACTCTTCATAATCCTTAAATTTGTTTCAGAATCACTGCTCTCAAAGGTGTAACTCTTTTCCCATTGTGTAGGAATACTCTGCATTCTTTGTTCCTAAATATACAAATTTGTACATGGCTATACTGAAATGCATTTTTCTCGGCATGGGCTTAGTTCACTAAAATAATCTAGCTGGCTTGGTATCAACAGTCTATCTTCACTGTTATTTACTACTTCCCTCCTTCTTGCATCATCCACAGATTTTACCAGCTGTAATTTTATATACACCTAGAAGATATACATACAAATAATGAAAGACTGCTGATCTCTTAGCAATCTCTTTCAATACATGACACCAACCTACGTTCAAATTAAGAAAGCACAATACATGGAAGAAATAAGAGTAAGATTCTAAAGTAAAAGAAAGATGATATTAACTTAATTGTGAAGGATATAAAAATTGGATTATAAATATGAGCTAGACTAGTCTTCAAATTTATGAATAAATAAATATTTCATAGTCCTTATTCTGTTGCTTGAGAAAGAAATAAACATCACAAGACTAGCCAGGAAGAAGAAAGAAGAAACTTCCCGAGCAATTAAGTGTTATGTCCCTTGCAAGGGAATACTACAGCTACAAATCTCAACTTCTGTGAAGTAGTATAGAATTCCCAGTCCTACAGCAGCAAGTGACACATTCTGATCTCCTTCTGCAAATATTTAATGGATTCTTATTCCTCTTTCGGGGGAAGCACAGCACAAATGAAAAATGAATACAGTAAATCTCTAATCTATAAAATGCTGTCTTTATAAATAAATGATACTACTCTCTACTTCATTTAGTCTTTTTTCAATATATGAAAAGAATCCTGCAGAGCTACAAATACTACAAATGTGATGTATGGTATCAGACTCTTAAATCTTAAGACAGATACTCAAATTATTAGATATCGAAACATAGCCATTTCTGCTTTTCTTAAATTCAATTCCAAATTTATACAATGAATAATCTTTCTACACTTCAGCTGTGCTTTGTAGATAAAACAATAAATATTTGTGAACTTTTAATTAGTAGTCCCTGAAAAGATCATTTCCCCTTCTTATTTTATAGAGGAAGATAAATAGAGTCATTGACAGTTTAAATGCTTTAAGCTAAAAAAGACAGTAACAGTAAAGCCTATAATAGAACTCAACTCTGATACCATATTCACAGGACCATACAGTTTTCCAAAATGTCTCAGCATTTCTTAATTTTCTTTTTTAACCAATCTATTATGCAAACAAATACATAACGTTTTCTTCTTTCTCTTAAGTATAAAGCTTATTCTGCTTGCAATACAGGATGGTGTTAAATCTCTCTTCCTCAGGTACTTGCTATTTAGTGTGAAACTAACTTAATACTTTAAGATTCAACTACTCTTTCATAACTTTCAAGCAGACATTACATTTAGCAAAAAGTGTGGGTCAAATTTGAACTACTGAATATCACACATAACACTGTTTCATGTTGTTAATTTCAGTGCCTCAATCTATCAATCCCTCCCAGAAGTCCAGTACCCTGCTCTGCCTACCAAGAGCTCAAGACAAGCACTGCAAGTTTCCAGGCTCTACTTCTTTGTTGATCCTCAGAAACACACAAGTAATGGAAAATTATTTTATAAGGTCTATTAAAGTCCCCAAACTACAAATATCCTACATATCCTAACCTTTCAGAGGTTATGAAATAATAATCATTTCAACAGCTTCCACCTTGTCCCTTGTTTTCTATATAAGAGAGAAGTGCAAAGGTCACAGTGCCTCCAAACCCTGGCCTAATTCTTCTCCATGGAACCTGTTGTTCTATAGATAGCTTCCTGCTGAAAGTACTAAGATTTATCTGCCAGAATGTTTGACTCTGTAACCAGATGATAACACAGACATAGGATGAATGGGATAAACAACAGCTGCAACTTCACTTACAACATAAATTAATACAAATATAAATATCTAGACACAGTATCTAGTCTCATACACTATCAGTTTATTCTTTCTTTTCGAAAATAAGCAGGAGACTCTAGTTTGACAAGACCTTCACTCCCACTTCACAACCACAATGCCTGCAATCCTGAGGCACAGCTCCTAGTAATACCAGCTCTATTAGATCTCACTGTTTCATCAAATGTTTGGGGGTTTTTGTTTGTTTGTTTGTTTTTTAAATCAAAACAAAGACATAAACACAACCAAAAAATATGCTATACAAAGGTATGTAAGAGTATGGAAGGAGAGCAGGTCATGGTTGATCTAATGTTGATTTGGCCTTTCAAGAGGATTTCCCTATGAGCCCTGAAAAGGAAGTGATTAAAAATGCACTGCAGGGCAAAAACATTAGTTCAAAACACAACAAATGATGGAATAACTCCAAAGCCTGCTCTGACCAAATATACCAAGGTAAGGTAGTCCAGGAACCTACGGAGAGCCTGGTAGAGCTTGCAGTCAGTCAGGTGACATACAGGCAAATGCTTCACAAGAAATAGCAGCTGCAAGACCATTCTATCATGTGTTCTTTTGAATGATGCTGATCTACACACCTGGATAAAAAAAATTCAGCTGACTCAGAGCTCCTGTTCTTCTGGGCCCAACTGTAAGCAGCTGTCTATGCCTCTGTCTTTTGTTACTGTTCTACGCCCTCTTTCTAAACACGGTGCCTTGGTATTTGTTGTTTTGCCTTCTAGGTATTTTGGATACCTCCACTGCTATGAATACCTCTGTGAATATCTCCATCACGTTGCCAGAGAATGTACCCCAAAGGCAATCCATCTTTCAACAGTGTATTACCTATGTTCGTATTGCCTATGTTCCTATCATACATTAACAAAATAACTCTTTACGTTAAAGGCATAATTGAAAGGTTAAGTCAATTTCTAGATTGTTTTTTAAATCAATTTTGATTCAGTGTTCCAATTTGACATATACAGCTCTATTAGGCGTTGGCAACATAAGAAAATAACCTGTGGTCTGACACAGTGGGAATCTTTCTTTTTGAGGTATGATGAGACTCAGCTTTTCTCTTAGGGTATTCCAGGCATGTGGATTAATATTTGGCTTATTTGGAGAAAAACTCTACTTTTATATTATTTCCAACAGTGTACAAAACTGATTTTCACATTTTTATATCTTAAGTGATTTCCATTGAAGAAAAGAGGACTTAAAATGTACAAATATTTAATCATAGATTGCTGTATCATTTTATGTTCCTCTACTGAACTCTTCACAAAGAAAAACAATACCAACTTCAATACCAACTTTAACATTGATTGTAACTGTCAGTCTTTAAAAGACATTTTTTTTGTTTCAAACAAATTGGTTCTCATTTCTGTCAGCTTGCCCCTCAACAACCTATCCATTTTGGTGCAACTCCTTTGAAATTATTACCAATTTTATGAAACTTCTAGTATTCATCCATTTCTGAACATTTTCCTTAAAATTACTTTATTCCTTGCTGATTATTTGAATAAAAACAGAATTTGCAGATGTTACCATACACAGTCCTTGAAACTTTTTTTGGATAAAAACCAGTCTCAACAATTTGTTAGTGCACAACACATTTTCAGAACAACCTACATAAATGTAATCACACTTAATATGGCTGTTAGGAGAGTACTTATATCGAATTATGCTGATAACTGACCTCCGTTTTGTGCATGTATCCTGGAGAGAATCAAGAGTGAAAGAATAAGAGTAAGGAAAGAAAAGAAAGTAGAAAAAAGTGTCATGGTTAATATACTGCTGTCTTTTTTGATATGTACTATATCAAAATTAGCTTAAGTATTTCAATATTTAACATTATAAGTACTCTTTGTCTAGCCTTTTTACCAGTTTGAGTTTTTGAATAGATGACAATCCAGGTATTTGCTGTAACCCTGTAACCATTTCAGACTATGCAAGTTCAATATAAAAGTTAAGGAGGTCTCAAAGTCTTTGTAAGTAGGACAAAAATAGGCTCTCTAACAATGCAATATAAGCTTATATTTGCATCACATGAGTTTCCATATCAATGTCACCTTGTTAATTGGAGTAGGAATCTGAAATAGAATTTTCTCTGGATTACTGAATGCTGTTCCCACATTCAGACAGATTTGATGAAATGGTCAGTAACGTTTAGTTTAATTTTGAATTAAATTTACTACTTACATATTTAGTATTTTATTTTTAATCAAGAGCTGGTTGGTTGTTTTTCTCTCATTTACTCTCATTTAAAGAGTACTGCATTACTGAATGTTTGTGTTCCTAGAGTAACCTGCAAAATATTGCCTTAATGGTGTGTAAAAGATTTTGTTTACAAAAAACCAAACACATACACCCTGCAAAAAAAACACCACAGAGGGTAGAAAGAAACAGACTATTTAATTTATTATATATTCCCTTAAATTTCAAAATACTGCATACATCTATTCTCATCGTGTAATAACATAGTAAGTCTTTGTAAGGTTTATTATTTAATCATTTTTATGTACAAAGTCCGACAGCAGGTGAGGAAGACTGTCTTCAGTTATAGGAAACTAAAATAATGACTTAAATACAGTGAAAGTGGCTCTACTAAATTGTTCATTCCCTTTAACAAGGAAAAAAACAAGTTTATCAAATTATTTTGCATATTTTAGTATGTATGTAAAAAATAGTTTCATGGTGTTTACCGTTCCTACTCTCTACTGTTCATCAATGTAATTGTGGAATAGACTCACAAAAATTTTATTATGCAGTTATTATCACAAGAAATCAGTTCTTCATTTTTATTGCATCCACCTGAAAAAAAGTCCTCCTAAAACCTACGTAAGAGACAGACAACACTGGAAAATACTGGACTGCTGGAAAACACTCAACTGTTTCTTCTCAAGCTCCCATTTTTTAATGACAAATTTTGCTCTAACGGGACTTGAACCCACAAGACTATTTCACATTATTCCTATGGTTGTGCCAAGCTCTTCCATATCCAAAAGTGTTAGTCTGCACCACTATTATCAGAAGACTGATTGTGAGGTCTGATCTAAGCTTGACCTGGCAGAGCAACAAGAGATGAAAAAAAATCATAATTGCTCCCTAAAGCTGCATGCCACAGCAAAATAATTTTATATTGTTGTGATGGTGTGCTCCACTGCCAGCCTGACCTTTACCTCCTGTAACCCTGCCCAAGCAACAACCACCTGTAGTGGTCACAATGGGTGCATGTAGTTGTGATGGCTGCACGCAGCTCAAAGGTGGTTTCAGGGAGACAGATAACAACACAATAGTCAAGGATTAACTTGACCAATGCGCTCACCTAACTAACCACAACACTGGTACTGTGGTCAATATGTAAATATAACTATAAGCCAAACATCTTACCTCCATAAATACTGAACAGTTCAAGAGCCCTTTGGGCTCACCTGCATGGCAATGGGCTGCATGTCAGGATCTCTCCTTCAGTAGGGACGCCTCTCAGGGTTACGTCTCAAGATTCAGAGATTCCTTGCCACAGCAAAACCTTGGTAAGTGACTAATACCAGGCTAAACTTTGAAATCTTAACTAAGTGATATAAAGGATTGATTGCGCATGTATAATCCTTTAGACATAAACTGCTGACCAAGTCTGTGACTAGGATTGGCTCCAGCTGCACCTAGATTCCTCTCTGAGAAGTTTAGAAAGCAAGGGGGTCCTTTCTGAACCTTGTGACTCAATGGCAGGGTCTCCCTGACAGTTCTGTCTGACCCTGTCCTCTATGCAGTAAACCACCAAGTGTACCTTGCCATTGAATCTCATTAAAATTGTTGCATTTACTATCAAACTTTATTAAATCCATGCTTTGTATCAATAAACATATTGCTGCTTCTCTTTTACAAGTGAAGTACATCACTCCATCCACCTATATACAGCTAAACTTGACTAAGTTAGTTAGAGGTGGCTGCAGTAGCCAGCCAGACCAATGCAGGGATGGTATTGCTGCTGCAGATAACAGCCAAAAGTGCAGAAACAGGATTGCTTAAAGTGGCAGAATAGCAAACAACAACAAAGGCATTTGTTCATTATGCCTGAATATGCTCCTGGGCAACATGACTCTTCCCATGAACAAACTAGCAAAGTGAAGAAGAGAAGGAACGCATCAAAAGAGGGTCACTTTGTTAATCATACTAGAATACAGGACAGAAAGACAAAATGACTACTGGCCAATCATAAGGGCTTAATATTTGTGTCTGCATGGTTGTCATGCTTGCTCGTCACTTAAGAGTACCCATAGCACACAAGGTCCTTACAAAAGAAGTACTCCATGAAATAGTAACCACAGGAGATACTAAACTTTCCCAAAGGGCAGGGAGGGTACCTAAAACAGAGCATTTGCTATTTTAACAAGTCCTATGCATTTGTTGAAGTTGGTGCCACCACAACTATAGCAGCTACAAGCTACAGATTTCATCCTGTCACCCACCATGTCTTAACTATGTGAAAATAAATGGGTTAAATTGCAATCTGGTACATCCATTTCTAGTCATTAAAGTAGCCAGGTTTTACTGTACACGAATCTTGAGAAACACACGACAGTGAATGTGCAATTAGCAGACAATACTTTAAGGTTATCTCTACTCAGCAGCACCAAGTGCCTGTAATAGAGCAAGCCTGCTGTAATTCCAAAAAAGATAAGATTTATATATTCTAGCAAATGTGTTACACACTGATGAACAGCATAAAATTGACATAATGGCTCTTCAGGGCTATAAACGTGTTTTCTTTCGTAGTTTAATTGACAATGACTAGATTGACCTTTTCTCTATAATTGTAACTACAGTAGAGCAATTAGACAAATCATCACCTCTATCATTTCCCACACATACTAAATAAAAAGCAAAAGTATGGGATTCTCAATCACCTCTTCATGCTGATGTTACAGGGGGACAGCATTTTACACTTGCATTCATGAGTGAAAGCTGGAATGAAAAAAAATTGTCTTAAATCATGTACTACAACAAAAAGTGACAAATATGTTAGAAATACTCTACATCACCCAATCTCCCAAATACTGTGTCCTAAATGAACATTTGTGTCCTTCACTATTACCACAATAAAAGAGTTTTTTCCTGACAACTGACACTTTCACTTATTCTTTGGCTCACTTAGTGCCCCAGTTTATTAAGTAGTAAAATGAGTACCTAGTTTTATACACACACAGACTAAACCACCTGTGCAAGTCAAGAAGGCTTAGCAATTCCTAACAGTTGGATTTTCCATCGGATAATTCAGTATAACTGTCTCCTCGTTTTTCATTATCCCTCCCTCTCCTCTGCAGGTACTTACTGTGTGATGCCAAAGGTGAGATGACAAAGAAATAATATATTCCGATCTTTCTGCTACACCATTAATCAAAATACCCATGATTGTTAATGGGACATTACAAAGTATCCTGTTTTAGGAAGAGATTACTTCATGAGGTAGACATGGACAGCTACTAGCAATGTACATGTGGAAAAACAGTGAAATGAATTTCTTGTAGAATGTGGAATTAGGATTTTAATCCTGTTTTAAAAAGTGATGTTATGATGAGCTTGGAGAAGTCACATCAATTTTCTAAGACTAAGTTCATAAAACAGATTTAATGATATAATACTATTACCTTTAATTTAATATTTCTAGAGTACTATTTGGTCTTGATGTATGAATTCAGAAGTCTTGACACTGCACATTTATCAGTAAAACCTCCCCTCTTATGTTCAAACATAGAGTCTTTGTGGAAAATTCTGTACAAAAGCTCACTTTGAAGTTCCTGAACAAATTCTGCATAATGTGCATGTATGTGTATATATTTATGTATATACATGCATGTATATATATTTATGTATACAGATGCCATACAGTATTTCATATTTCAGTGCAAAAAAGTATCTTAAAATTTCAGGGAACATTAAAATATTACATTAGATGATGAAACCTTTATGCTAAAAATTGTAAAATATCACCTGTACTTACACAGTGTGAGTAAAAATAATGGTTTAAATCACATGCAATTCTCACATTCTGAAAGTATTTTGTAAGAATAATTTACATTGTATGTATCTGTTGAAAGAATTTCTGTTTCCAAAGTAGAGGACTTTTTGTGCAACCCTTGTCTCTAGACATTTACAACTGCATTTCTATTCAAATGGTGTTTTTTAACTTGAACATAGCTGGGTTACTTATCTAAACTATACCACCAGTGGATTTTAAGATACTGTAAACTGAGAGCTGATGCTCATCCAAAGTACCTAAAAAAATTAACTATCTGCTTTTCCTGTAGCCCTTTTAAGATGCAGTTGAACAATACATATGAACTTTTATATGTCCATATGACTTACTATAACAAAAGTTACCTTGATGCAAGTGTCTATTTAATACCACTATTTTCAAGGAATTTGCTCAAAAAGACTAATTGTGACAGGCAATAGGCAGCGTACAAAGAAGACTGCATGCTTATAAGGCCTTCGCTCCTGATACAATGACTCACGTAATTTGCAGTCCCCGAAGGAGGAGCTTTACTTTGCTCCACAATACTTTATTTTACCCTTTGAATACTCGAAGTATCTACGTAAAATGAAGCTTGAAAGAGAAGTGTGATAAAGTAATTTCCTGAAATTAAATTGAAGATCCAGTGACATATTTTAGCTGTAAGCTCAATTTTTGAGTCCTTTTCTTAGGACCAAGGGACTGCAAAAATATGCATTGGGAATGTCTAGAGAAATGTTTACTTGAAAATCATCACCTAAACTACCAGTGAACTATCATACAACGCCAATTTTGTTCATCTACTGTTCAATGGAGGCATGCAGGGCCTGGAATCACAGCTTCTGACTGAAAAGACAAGTTTACTAAGACGTAGAGGCACAACAGCCTGCCTTCTCATCCCTCACAAGCTAGGACATATGGCTGGAGCACTGTCTTGCAAACATGAAGACTGGGCTAAAGATTGTGTTAAACGCTGTACAAACAGGAGACATCCAAACAAACTGGAAAGGATCATCACTGGTTAAGTGAACTCTTTTTAAGGGACAATTCAGTGAAGCTCCTGGGAGCTCCTGGACAGTGCATAAAGACAGCCTGAAAAAGACAAGTTCCAGAAAGCAAAAATTGCCCACAGACAAAACTAACAGAATAATATCATATTATGTCAATGTAATCCATAACATCAAGAGTGGTTGGGGGCAGCTGAGTAGTCTTAAGTCCATCCCAGTTCTTTCTCACAGATCACAGCTCCTGCCAAGGTGCAACTCTAGCCCTCAAACTGTTCCCAGCTGCGGGAGCACTGTCACTCTGTCACTGTCTTCTGGTCCAGCCAAGCAGTCACAGTTACTCTGTGATCTCGAAATGACAGAGCGCATTTTTATTTTTAACAACATGAAACTACCTCCAACACAACATGGTTTAATTTCTGATATAATTCTTGTTTCAAGCATAGTTACTTGTTTGAAAAGTCCTAATTTACCAGGAAAAATTCTATTGTTCAGCTACATTTTGAATAATGCTTTATAACCATACTAATTATCTCTGTTCCAAAAGACATCTATGCACTTAAAAAACAAAAAAAACCAAAAAAACAAAACAAAGACAAAAACACAAAAAGCCTATACAGTATGTTATTTATACAAATGGAAGAAATTTACAGAAATTCAGGAGAAACTGAGAAAACTTAAAGGCTAAATTCTGTGATAGTTAGATGTGTAAACAGTGAAAGCTGAATAAACAATAATTAATGTTTTAATAAGACTCTAAATGAAAGGATCAAAGACTAGGGCAAGTTTTAGAGAATTAAAAAGAAATTGGCACCTGTTATTATTTCTATCCTGGTAGTTTCCATTTTGGCAGCCATTACAACAAAATGCTTCAGGGAAGTTTTTTACAAAGTCTATCCTTCACTTACAGCCATTTGTAATGCAAAATTATGGAAAACTATTTTACAAAAAAAGGAAAAATAAGAACAAAAAATCAAACCAATGTGAAAATAGCATATCCCATTAATTTCTAAAAGGCATAGATTCTATATTACTATATGTTACAGTACAGTTTTGTACTTTCATTGTACTGAGGTGTTTGGAACAGTCCTTGGAGAGATCAACCTGTCCATAATTTTTTATAAAATAAATAATAAACCTCAATTTCTATGTTTTATGATTGGTATATTAGCAAAAAATGGATATACCAGTGAAAATTCAAACTAACTGTTATACTGCTTTTAAAAAATAATCATAGTTTTCACATTGCTTCACCTTATTTATTTCATGAAACATAGATATTCAGATTCAAAGATATATTAATATATCACCATTTAGATCAGGGTTAATCAGGACACATTCTTGCAAACCTTATTCAGCAAATATTTGACAGTATTGACTACTGAGCTACAGAGAGTATATAGGAAAGCAATGAATAAAAACAATGTTACAGGCAAAAATAAAAGTGTATGTGCTATTGAAAATTCTTCCAAAATGCTTATTTTAAAATTTGACCTCAAGATTTTAAATACATAAGCAAATTCTTAATAGCTTTCAATTCCATGGTAAGATTTCTTTTTTTCAAAATAAGACAATGTTTTACTTAGAAAATGAAATCTGTCAAGTACAGAGACAAAGTATATTTTGTTACAACAATTATACAGTAACCAGAATCACCAAACACATTTTTTAGGAAAGAATGACACAAGAATCTCCTCATAGTAAGAACTTCTATCTTATTGCTTAGAGCATATGTGTAAGACAATTGTTTAGCATTACAGGTAAGGAGAAGAGGGAGTACAGAACAAGTTATTCTGATGAGTTGTCTAAAGAATACTTCTATATAACACTCATTCTTTGAAATGTAATTCACATAGACTGCAATTCACTGAGCTGCACAAAATATCATAAAATATGATTTGTGAAAATGATTAATTGATACTGCAAATGGGATGATTTGAAGTTTAAGAGCTTCATCTATCTAAAGTCAAGAGCCTTAGTTTTCAAGTAATATTTGGAAAAGTAAGATGCTACGAGAAAATCTAGTTTTTAATTCTATCTTTATACTCTTATGAATTCCAAATGCTAAATTTTTAAAAAACATTACTTTGCTCTAGAAGTTTATAGAGCACTAAAATAAAACAAATTTTTGTGGTTCAATGATGAATTGATGGTTGAAGGTAACCTGAAATTTCTGAGCTACTACTGCTATTATGTAAAATCAGAAACGTCCATTACAGTCAGCTCCAAACTACAACAAATATTGGCATTTCTGCTGCTACTGTCATAAATGAAGAGACTAGAAACAGGAAGAAAAGCAGTCCAAATGGAGACCACTGAGCACAACTATGTTGCACAGAATCTATTTTCCATCTTGTTTGGTTGCTCCAGGGGAGTCTAATATCATTTTAAGTTCCCGCTACAGTCTCTCAGGCCAGAAGACAACTAATGGATGAAAGGTTGTGTATGCACTTTTTATTTTTTCCCTGTGAAATCCTAAAGGATGGCACAAACTTTCTAAGCTAAATTCAGCTGGTCAATATTTAATTGATATGTCTGAAAGTAGAAATGGCACTACAGTTTGCAATACAGATTAGAGAAGCATTTTCTTTAAAGTCTAAATGATCAATTACATTTCTGCTCTATAGCTAAAAGTTTTAAACATTGTTATAACCCAGAAATTTAATTTACATGTGTTTATATAAGAAGAGTCTAAATGACTACAGATATCTATATAAACTATATATATAACTATATATATCTACATAAACTATTTTTAGTGAACTGGGTCATGTATCAGTAAGCACAACAAGTGTAGTCATAATAGTCTATTAATAATCTGAATTTTTAACCAAACTATTTAATGTTTTTAGTTTTTCTGCAGTTTTTAAAATGCAAGTATAACAAAACATTTAGCCTATATCAAACACCTGAGGAAAGGAATTCTCTCAATATAGCCTACATATTTCAAAATTTAAAGGATCAGTTTAAAAAAAAATCAGAACCACTGCATACAGATTTGTAGAAAAAGAAACCACTGAAAACTATCAGCCAAAAGAAATACATAGATTGTAAACATCAGAGCTATAAAATTCTGAAGGTAAGACCTTCTGCTTTAAGTACTTTATTCACAGTAGGAAAGTATTTTCTGTATCTGAAAAGACTGCATGAATATTTGAATGCCATCTGACAGACCTTGCTTAGTAACGTTTTATACACTGTTCAGCATAACAAGCTTATTGTTATGCCTTGCTGAAAGATAGCTGCCAAGATCAGCATTGAAAAGCAACTTATACAATAGAGTGATATCTAGACTTTGCGAGTAAAATTTACCTGAAGAGATTCTAGTAAGGAAATAAATACTTCAAGGGTGCTTTTTACTCTAAAGTATTTGAACAGATATCTTCTCAGTCACACTAATCAAAACCATACAAAACTAACTTTTTTAGATCCTAGGTCAATCAATGTATGATTTATAAACATGCTAAAAACATGTCTGAATGAATGTATTTTATATTATATACCAAGCGTACAATTAATTAAGAACTATAAAAGGCCTTTTGTCTCTTGTTAGCACTGTGAAAATCAAATTTATCTCAGTATTCTTCCAATCCAATATGCTTTTTTCCTCCTTTTTGAATCAACTCATACTTGATTTTCTGGAGTGAGGTAAACTGCAACTTCAGTAGTGTTGAAAAAAACTTTCTAGGAGCTTAGCATCAGGCACTGGCAGTAATGCATAACAATACAGTATAGCTAACAGTAATTTGTAGTAGGAAAGAATCAGAGAAGAGCAGAATCCACTGTGCACATCCTTGAATCTGAAATTCAGTTTTATAAACTAACACATATTTGTTTAATAGTAGGTCGATGACCAAAATTAGCCTTTGGGATCTGGTCTACTCTGCACTGGGCAGGGTTCGCAAGCAGCAGATGACTGCATCTTTCTTGCAAACAGGCTTTATAGATGATGCATCCAGCCTCAGGTTTTGGCACAAAGGGTTTAGCATGCCTAACTCTTGGTGAAGTCTGAAACTGGAACATTGTGTGGCTTCAACTAAAAAAATACTACTGCCTGATATGTTACTCCTGAGGCAAACAAATTACAGTAACTCAGGTTTAGAAACTTACTAGAAGTAACTGTTATCTAGACTTAGACTTCCCTGAATAGGAAGCATTCATTCATTCAAACCTTTAGCATGCCTACACAAATGCAAAAATCTGTTATCACCCACCCAGAAAACACAGCACACTATGTTCAAAGTTATCTTTGTTACATACAAACTACATTATATATGTATGTGTACATTTGCATACAATAAAAATATGAAATAAAACAAAGAAACAAAAGCAGAAATTTGAAAATATATACAATGGAAAGAAAAATAACTAAAGATAAATAAAATGGAAACAATATCAAAATATATCAGAAATCATTCCAAAACTTTAATTTCACTATCCTCGCACAACAAGTGTAAAGTCTATTTTAACACAAATTTTTTTGTGTGTGATGCCTGACCTATCATGTATGGCTTGTTCTTTTGTTGTCTTCTGTAGAACATTCATTTAAACGTATATTAGTCATTTTATATGAATGGAATTAAAGTATTAATCATTAATGACTTGTCATTTCTATTTGTGAAGACTCTTGTCCTAAAGGCAAACAAAGAGAAATCTATTTATTTTACTAGCCACACAATTTAAACAGCTTTCCAATTAGGTACATATTTCAATGTAGCCTGCTTTCCTTCTGACTGGAAAATTTAAGAAAGAAGCTAGGAAAACACTACTGGCAGTATGGTTCCTCCAGAAGATAGTTCTCTCTTTATTAGGAGAACTTTTCATCTATTAGAGATCTATATGTTTCATCAAAGATCTAGAAAAAGTCTTTATTAATGACAAGCTGGCAGGTCTTGGTAAATCCAGCAAGCTGAAGCATCTCAAGAGTTAACATGATCTCTTTTCACAATGGAAACAGAAATACTACTGTAAAGAACTAAATAGACCCAGCAAAGCCAATGTAGCTCTTTCCCTGTGTAA
This sequence comes from Burhinus oedicnemus, assembly GCA_008921705.1. NCBI lineage: Eukaryota > Metazoa > Chordata > Aves > Charadriiformes > Burhinidae > Burhinus > Burhinus oedicnemus. The sequence continues at coordinate 1,192,282 of VFFE01007247.1, forward strand.
AACTAAACAGTTTAATATAGATGAGATTTTCATCAGAAAAACTTACTGATCATGGTGGCAATAACCACCTTCAAAAATGCTTTAAATTCATCGAGAAAAATATGGAAATCTGAAATACAAAGTACTAAGTCCTTGTAAACTAGTTTTATTTAAACTCTACACCTTCAGAAACAGGGAGAATTCATAAAGAAACTGCTTTTCCAGGAATCTTTTAGGTAATATAAAGACTGTATTAGCTGTCCTCTTTTGGTAAAAACCAAAACTACTCAAGATTAGACATTGATTATGGTACTTCTCAAAGCTACATTAATTTCTCATCTCCTTGACAAGTCAGTATTTATTGGTTAATCTTGAATTCTAAACACACAAAAATAACTCCATTTAACATAAAAGAAAATTCAGCACATACCAACCTTCTTTGGTTTTAACAAAAGAAAAAGGGGGGATCATTGAGTTAACCTCATGAGGACTGAAGGCAATTAGTGTTTAGCATCTGACACATTTCCTGTTTATACGATGGCATGGTCCCACCAGTAAGATGGGTCTTATGCTCACCTACACACAAAAAAGCACCAAAAAAAAAAGTTAAATTATTTTAATTTTGAGCTTGTAACCATGCAGCACGGAATAGCCTAAAGCAAATTTAGAACATGGTTATGCTCCTTTTAAATGGTTTTTATAATAGATATACTGATAGACTCTAAACAATATAGTCAGTGCAGTAAATCATTAAGACAGCCCTCCCGTCTCTCTTTTTTTCCAAGTACTGTGTCTATTCTGAGTGCATGGTTTACACGTTCTAACATCAGAATGCAATGGTAACTGCAATAAGGACTACATCTTCTTTTCTGAGCATAAATAGGTTGGATTTTTTTATTTTTCTGTACTACTTCAAATTATAACACTGCAAGTATTTTATCTGTACAGAAATGATATATACATAAAACCTTTCAGTTTTCATGATGCACTAAGGATTCAGATTTATAACACACTGTCATTTCCATGCCTTCAGGGAACACTGCACTTTCTTAATTTCTGTACGGAATGTCATACAGAAAATAGTCAAGCCACATTTGTGTCAAGTCTGCCATTTTTAATTATTAGCAATCAAGTCTAAGCAATTTGTCCTTTGGTTTAACTAGTGCATACCTATCTTGCAAAATTTTTTTTTATGCCAGAACTCATAAAATTTTTTAGGTTGATGCTAGTCCCTTGCACTAAATTAATAACTAATCACTGGAGATATTTACAATCTCGAGTTTTTTTACATGAGAATTGTCAGACTTAATCACCCTCCTCATACTTTCACTATTTACAGAGCTTCATTTATCATACATTTCAGCAGTGTGACAACAGTGGACTATCTTCCCCACTTTTCAAGTACGTAAAGAAAGATAAAAGGGTGGTAAATCACGACAATAGCTTGAAAGTTTTACTTTTTCCGATACACCCATTTCCAGCAGAAAATGATTCCTAAAAAAAACATTTATTTTAATACCACTCAGAGAGAGAAGTAGAATTAGCAGGCTAAAACCTCAATAAATGGACAGTTATACTTAATTACAGAAAACGCATTCTGATTTTTATCACTGGTCATTCGTTAAACTTTGCAGACAGTATGAGAGTGATCTATTTCAATCAAATGTTTGTAGAAAACAATTTCTTTGATAAAAAATGCCAAAGAATCTGTTCTCAGAAGCCTTTATAAAGTGGGTTCAGGGCTTATAACTAGAAGCTGAAAGGACTACTAACTCTGATAAGGATGGTGATTTGGGAAATAACTGTTGAGATGTGTGTTGAACCACACCCCAAATTTTTTTCAAACCACTTGCAGACTGCAGTGAAAAGTAACATAACGTTTAAACTGATGTTATACAGAATGGCACAAATGTGTGGTCACTGCTAGATACCGTGGGAAGTTCATCTTGCATTCCTGGGCATCTAACATGTAATTCTCCACAGTACTGCACAATGAGAGCAAAAACTAAATTATCTAAGTTATCACTTCACTGAAATAAGCTATGAGTGACAACTCCCAAGCCTACCAATTGAAAGACTGCAGCATAAATGCTACCTCAATGTTGTGATGAAATATTACAGAATATCTGTTTCACTAATCATAGTAAGAAGAATCGTGTACCTTCACATTTTAATTGGTTAGGGAAAAAACCTGCCCTTTGGTAACTTGTTCTTAGATGTGAAATGAAAACCAGTGTATTGGGTGCAGATTCCCAGATGCTGGCAGGGGCAGCTGCAAAGTGGTCTCAGTGAGGAGAGGTTGGGGCCGCCTCCTGCCCGAAACAGCGGGCTCTAACAGACCCCTCAGCCAAGATGGCACCTCTGGGAAAGCTATTTAAGAAAGGGCAAAAACCATATAAGAGAAGATGACATTTGTGACCACCTGAGAAACCTGAACATACCTAAGTCTATACCACCTGACGAGATGCATCCCAGAGTCCTAAGGGAATTGGATGATGTAGTTGCCAAGACACTCTCCATGATATTTGAAAAGTCGTGGCAGTCAGGTGAAGTCCCTGGTGACTGGAAAAAAAATCAACGTTGCACCCATTTTTAAAAAGGGTAGAAAGCACGTCCCTGGGAACTACCAACCTGTCAGCCTCACCTCTGTGCCTGGGAACATCGTGGAACAGATCCTCCTAGAAACTATGCTAAGGCACATGGAGGACAGGGAGGTGATTCGAGACAGCCAGCATGGCTTCACCAAGGGCAAGTCCTGCCTGACTAACCTGGTGGCCTTCTATGATGGAGTGACACATCAGTGGACAAGGGAAGAGCTACAGATATTGTCTAACTGGACTTTTGTAAGGCCCTTGACACAGTCCCCCACAACACCCTTCTCTCTAAATTGGTGAGATATGGATTTGATGGACGGACTGTTCGGTGGATGAGGAATCACTTGGATGGTTGCATCCAGAGGCAGTGGTCAATGGCTCCATATCCAGATGGAGATCAGTGATGAGAGGTCTCCCTCAAGGGTCCATACTGGGACCAGTACCATTCAATATCTTCATCAATGACAAAGACAGTGGGACTGAGTGCACCCTCAGCAAGTTCGCGGATGACATCAAGCTGAGCGATGCAGTTCACACGCCTGAGGGACAGGATGCCATCCAGAGGGACTCGGACAGGCTTGGGAAGTGGGCCTGTGTGAACCTCAGGAGGTTCAACAAGGCCAAATGCAGAATCCTGCACGTGGGTCTGGCCAACCCCCGGTATCAATACAGGCTGGGGGATGACGGGATTGAGAGCAGCCCAGCTGAGAAGCACTTGGGGGTACTGGTGGATAAAAACTGGACATGAATTGCCAATGTGTGCTCGCAGCCCAGAAGGCCAACTGCATCCTGGGCTGCACCAAAAGAAGCATGGCCAGCAGGTCGAGGGAGGTGATTCGGCCCATCTACTCTGCTCTGGGGAGACCCCATCTGGAATACTGTATCCAGCTCTGGAGTGCTCAGAACAGGAAAGACATGGACCTGTTGGAGCAGGTCCAGAGGAAGGGTCATAAAAATGATCAGAGGGCTGCAGCACCTCTCCTGTGGGGACAGGCTGAGAGAGTTGGGGTTGTTCAGCCTGGAGAAGAGAAGGCTCCAGGGAGACCTTATTGTGACCTTTCAATACTTAAAGGAAGCTTATAAAAAAGATGTGGACAGACTTTTTAGCAGGGACTGTTGTGACAGGACAAGGGGTAATGGTTTTAAACTAAAGGATTTAGATTAGATATAAGGACGAAATTTTTTATGGTGAGGGTGGTTAAACACTGGCACAGGTTGCCCAGAGAGGTGATACATGCCCCATCCCTGGAAAAATTCAAGGTAAGATTTGATGGGGCTCTGAGCAACCTGATCTAGTTAAAGATGTCCCTGCTTATTGCTGGGATGTTGACTAGATGACCTTTAAGGTCCTTTCCAACACAAACTATGGATGCTCCAAAGGAGCTGTGGCCCATGAAGAGCCCACATCAGATCAGAGGAAACTGTGAGAAGGAAGGAGCAGCAGAGAAGAATCACTGTGTACTGAGTGCAACACCCCCCCTCCCCATTCCCCTGTATCATGTTGGGCAGTGTAGAGGTCAGGAGTGAAGACGAAGTTAAGCCTGGGAAGGAGGCAGGAAAGGTGGTGTTTTAATGTTTGCCTTTTTGTTTCTCACTACCTAAATCTATTTTGACTAGTAATAAATCAGAACTTATTTTCCCCAAGTCAAACCTGTTTTGCCCATAGCAGTATCTGTTAAGTGATCTCCCTGTTTTTATCTCAATCCATGAGCTTTTTCATCCCAATTTTTTCCTTTAATTTTTTCATCCCTCTGGTCCTGCTGAGAAGGGAATGAGTGGCTACGTGGGTGTTTGGCTGTTAGACAAGGCTAACCTATGACAACAATAAAACTGGAGTTATTTATAGAAGAATATAAATAGTAGAGATTGCTAACAGACACAATAGTGTCTGGATAGTGAGAAACTAAGAACAAATTTAAAAACACCTCCCCCACCTCGGCTTTTTCCTGGGCTCAACTTCACTCCCAACTTTTACCTCCTCCCCCCAAGTGGTGCAGGGCAATGGGAAATGGGGGTTACAGTCAGTTCATAATGCTTTGTCTCTGTTGCTCCTTCCTCCTTGCGCTCTTCCCCTGCTTCAGCATGGGGTGCCTCCCATGGGAGATGGTTTTCATGATCTTCTACAATGTGGGTCCTTCCCACAGGCTGCAGTTCTTCACAAACTTCTCCCATGTGGGTCCCTTCCACCGAGTACAGTCCTTTAGGTACGGACTGCTCCAGCGTTGGTCCCCCACAGGGGCAGAGTTCTGCCAGAATACGCGCTCCTACATGGGCTGCTCTCTATGGGCCGCAGTTCCTGCCAGGAGCCTGCTCCAGCATGGGCTCTCCACAGGGTCACAGCTTCCTTCAGGGTACATCTACCTGCTCTGGCGTGGGGTCCTCCACGAGCTACAGGGTGGATATCTGCTCCATCGTAGACCTCCATGGGCTGCAGGGGGACAACCTGCGTCACCATGGTCTTCACCACAGGCTGCAGAGGAATCTGTATTCCGGTGCCTGGAGCATCTCCTCCTTTTTCACTGACCTTGCTGTCTGTTTCTCTCACATATGCTCACTCCTCTCTTCTGGCTGCTGTTGCACAGTCTTTTTTACCCTTCTCAAATATAACACCACTGACTGCCTCAGCTTTGGCCAGAGGTGGATCCATTTTGGAGCTGGCTGGTACTCGCTCTGTCCAACACAGGAGCAGCTTCTGCCATCTTCTCACAGAAGCCACCCCTGCATCCCCCTCCCCTCCCAAAACCTTGCCACATAAACCCAGTACAAGAGCCCATGCTGGAACAGAGGAAAAGTGTGAGGATGGAGCTGCAGAGATGAAGCCTTATGAACTGACTGCAATCCCTGTTCCCTACAGCCCTGAGCTGTTTCAGGGGAAGGAGGTAGATGAGTTGGGAATGAAGGACTCAAGTTGAGCCTGGGAAGAGGGAGAGGGTGAGGGGAAGGTGATTTATTTTTGCCCTTTTTTTCCCCTCACTATCCTACTCTACTTTTCATTGGCAATAAATTAATCTCCCCCAAGTTGTCTGTTTTGTCTGTGACACAAATTGCTACGTGATCTCCCTGTCTTTATCTCGACGCATGAGCTTTTCATCTTATTTTCTTCTCCTGTCCTGTTGGGGAAGGAAGGGGTGGGGGGGGAGGGCAGTGACAGAGCAGCTGGGTGGGCATCTGGCAGCCAGTCAACTCCAGACAACCCACCACTCTGGATTAATCAAAAAGGTTTATATTTTTAATGTATTTTTTTCATAATCACTTAAAAAAAAAAATTACCCAGAATTTAAAGTAGATAATTCATCAAAGTATGCCAATTATATTTCTTTGTCCAACCTCAATGCTTTATTTTAAAATGTAAAAAAAATCTGACAGTCAGCCTCGAATCATTTAAAAAAACAATTTGCAGGGTGAAGCAAATTTTCTTACAACTTTAATTAAAGTATGACATACAAAAGAATAAGTAATTTTAAAAGTAAAATTAATTTGTGTTACATTATATTACTTTTTATGGAGTTCAAGTTTTTCATGTAGTTGACTAAACACCTGATAAATATGCAGAGAACTCAAAGGAGATCATCTTTCAGATAACATTGAAAAGATGAAATTAAATTAGAATTAAGAAATGCTAGTATTCACCTAGAATGATTCATGAAAAACATCATATGAAAGTACAGTTACTTTTCTGGAAGGCTCTACTATATTCCCCAGTCCAGATTATACAAAATGACAAGAATAAGTATCAGTGTTCCGTAAGCACATTTCCACTTCAGTCAGATCAAAGGTGATGAACAGTAAGATTAGCATTTGTAGTCACCACAGATAAAATGAGCATTTTTGCCTGTGCAAAAATATAGGCAAGCTGAAAGCTTTATACATTTTTATTTTAGAAGTAACTTTATTAAAATAATTTCCACATCAAATACGCAGAGACTTTTACTTCCAGGAAGAGAAGATTATTATTTTTCTTGAAAATCTAGCATTCACTAATCCTGCATTTTATTAAAAATATACTGTAATAACTGAGCTACTATTTTGACACTCATGTCTCCTAATGAAATGCTGAGGCATTCACACACACCAGCAGCTCTGGGACTAAACATAGTGAGCTAATCACTTGCTGGGACCATCTTCAGGATTGTATCCTTTACCCACAACCCATCCAGATCACAGCAGATGCTCCCAAGGCTAATTACACGGGTTCACATGAACTTATAGTAGGCAGTCAACACAAATTTTTTAAACATTTCTCAAGCATATGGAAGACCACGTTAACAACTTACTCTGGTAAGTAACAATGCAGAAACCCCCATATGCTCTATGCCAACAAGAATAATAGCCAATCCGGAAAAAATGATGCTGCATTAGTGACCCAGCAGAATAAAGCAGATGGAGCCTCTTCAAAGGAGAAAATGCGCTTTTCTCCCGACTGTGCCGCTGCACAAACATTTTGGTTTTCAGGCTTATGGTCTGGCTTCCAACCATTTACCATGTTTCTTCTGATTCACAAAAAACCATTAGATTAACTGCTGCTTTCTCCTTGATCATTTATGAATATAACACACAGCGATGTTCCTCAAACTATTAGAAAAATCACTCACCCCAAAAAACTTTGCCAGTATATCATACTATATTTTCCTGAATCCTCCATGAGATTTATTTCTAGATGTCACTATTTTTATTGTATCAATTGAAATTCAAAAGAACAAATGCAGTGACCACTAAGACTACTTCAAGGTGATAAGGTTATCTAAATCAGGCCTCAGAGGATATTACTCACATCACAACGTACAGAGAACTCATTTTTACTCCTTTTAAATTGCAAAGACCTGAGATAATCTACTCATGATGCATACTAAAAGGATTTGCAAGTTTTGTTTTGTTCATATTTGAAAGAAGTAGTAGGACTGTTTCTATAACGTATTTAACCAACATGATAAATAGTATACAAAGCTTTTGAGGGACCTGTAACACAGAAGAAATCATCACGTTAGATTACTTTAATAGGCCTTGTTTTGATCTTGCTTAACTATCAACTTTTAGAGACTTTTTTACAAGTCATTATAAGAACCTATTTTTCTTTCATTTTAAATCTAATGCCAAGAGTATGTCAGCTGAACATACTGAACATACTTTTTGCCTTAGGTAAAAATAAATTATTTCTTGCCTTCCTACATAAGCGTTTTAGATGCATACTTTCAAAACCAAAAATAGCTTTAATGAAAACAGAGGAAAAATAGTTCTTGTTAATACTTGAACGTGCAAACAAATCACAGCACCGAAATCTTAGCAAGTGCCTGCCATGCAGAGATCTTTCACGCTGTTTCAGGTCCTTTCAGTTACTTAGCAAAAAATTAACAGTCACATCAGATCTAACACTGTGTCACAAGGAAGAGAGTGCCATAAATGTTCAGGGGCCACAGCTTTGCTTATGGAAAGAAATTTTATGGATTTCTGGAAAGAATAAACAAATCTAAAATAAAGTTTTAAAACCAGTAATTTACTTCTGCTGTAAAACCTACCAATAATCAACTTCCCTTAAGAGGTAATTCACAGATATATCTTTAAGCTATACCGGTATTTTTGAGAACTTTCTAGTTTTCTTTCACCCTTGATTCCATACAAAGAAATGGAGGAGAACAGTTTTCCAAGGCTTTAAATAAAAGGAAAAAAAAAATCCCAACCCTCAGTCATTCTAGACAGAACAAAAGAGTCTTGTTAAACTTGCAAAAAGACTGGAATATAAGTCCTATGTAGATGGATCTCACAAGTAAGCAGGCTTGATAATGGGGGCTGGGGGGGGGTCAGGTGATGGAAATGATCTCTATTTTAAAACCAAGAGTCAGGTAAAACACTAGACCGCTACTACCTCATATGTGCTGGAAACAATGCTAAACAAAAGGTTTACTCAAACGTATCAAGACGCAGAACTCCTCTGACATCACCTCTGACTAAAAGCCATCAAACAAAAAACCAAAAAAATAGAGCTCATCTTGCCTTAAATCATTAATAAACTAATTTGGTTAGTTTAAACTAACTTGGGGTTTTACCCAAGGTAAGCACCTGAACAGTCCTGTGAAATTCTGAAGGATCACTCATGTTCTCCAAGTGAATATGCCCGTAATACTCTGCTGAACTGGTGTCTACATTGGTTGCATCATGTTCCTTTTATTCAGCAATTCATAATTCAGCATTTAGGAGGAGTAGGGGAAATTACTTTACTCAGTTAAGACTAGTATTTGGAGCTTCACCTCACTTGTAAAATAGGAAAAATTGCCAAATGACTGGCTATGAGTAAGATTTAACAAAGGCATTATTTTCTAAATTCTCTCTTTGTTGGCTTTTAGCTAGAAGCTAATTTAAATAGCTGAACTCACATTTGTAGTCAAGTTTTAGCTATTAGTCACATCTTGAAAAGGTACTGACAGGTATGATCAGAAATAAACACAAAATGGAAAGGACTACAGAGACAGAAGTCAATGACCTAAAAGTTTACATACAACAGAAGGTTACCTGGAAGAGGTTTCCTTTTCAAGCTTCATAACTCTAACTACATTAAATATGAAATTTTAGAGTCTTAGGCATATAATTAAAAGATACATTTCTTATTCCAGTAATTCTAGTAAAGTAATTTCAAGAACAGTTTGACATCAGTTTGGATCACACATAGCAGATTGTCCTACCCATATTTCAATTTCAGTATTTTTAGAACATTATACTTTCACAAAAGTCTAAGATCATTTACAGTTTAGCCCATTCTTAAAGACTTCAGAAAACCTTGAAAGAGAGTATATTAGAAAAAAAAAATATCTAACCATGGCGAAGAGGTACAATTGGTAAAACACATCATTCTGGTTTATATGAACCTGGTTTAGAACCCTCTCTGTTAAAAGTGTCTCCTTCTTTTTGTTTAAAGCACCAGTTACAATAAACCAATGTGTTAAAGGTTATTCAAAATGTTCTTTCTTGTGCACCTTGAGGTAGTGGCTTTGCTCAATTTTCTCATTTTAAAAGGAAGCTTCTGCTTTTAAAATTCTTAGCATTTTTCATTTTTCATCTGATCTGCAATATAACTATACATCATCTGTGTGCATTTACTTAATGTTAAAATAGATTACTTAATCAAAAGGACTGAATACAGCAGGCTAGGAGGTATTCTGGTCAAAAGGAAAAGCCTAAGGTAATATCCCCGTTACTCTTTCAGTCTCATTCTGGAGAGTCTCTTTGCCAAAAAATGAAGGACTTGTTGCTTTCTAAAAAAACCCATGAGTTCCACTACTTAACCCACAAGCAGTTTATTTTTCCTTATGTAGTAAAAACAGGATTCATTTTTTGTATGCATATAAATCTGTATAAATCCTGGCTACCTACCAAAGGAGTCGTAATTGCAATTGTATTTCAATCACATGTGGTAAAGAGCACATTCTCATGAAATCTACAAGAAACAGGTTAAGTGCTGCCACACAGTTACAGTTAAACTTTTCTCCAGTACAGAAATATACAAACACTCTGTAAAATATGTCTAGATTATTTACCCAAAACAAGCACGAACAAAGCCTCAGAAAACACTGCTTGCTTTTATTGATCTCCTCCAACCCTTGAGCCATGAGGAATTATTCTCAACTAATACAACTAGTTAAATTTGCTTTATACTGGTTTCAGATGCTGTAATGATGTTACCTGTCATTAATGATCCAGTTCAGACACAGATTGAGGGAATTAAGGTTTTTGCATCTCTTTACTATTTCCATCACGGTTTCATTGTCCAGTTCTGTGATATGACGTAGATCCAAGCTGGAAAGATTTCTTAGCTATTGAGACAAACACGATAGAAAGAAATAATCTGAAATTTGTTCACATACATAACTGTTATAAAAGCTTTTAAACTTTTTGGAATCATGTATAATACATGCAAGCTAGTCAAGAAAGATGAGATTACTGTATTTTTTACAAAAAGGAAACATATCAGAGATACTCATAGTATCTAACTTTAGCAAATTTGGAATTCAGGCACTCAGTTATGCCGTGAAATCCAGACATTCGCACTCATGATCCAATACGTCTACAACAGGGGCCTAGGCCTTCCTCCTTATAACTACAAGTAGTTATAGAGTAGAGTGTAAGATACCAAGGAAGCACACCAACTCATTTAATTGTAAGAAAAATAGGGCGTGGAAGGAAGGGGAGACAGCACATTTGTGCTTAGATTCAAATGCATGTGATTAAAGTATCCAGAGTCTAAGGCTTTCAAACTAAGTAAATATTACAAACTCCCTGGAAAATACAGTACTTATACTGTAGTCTCACCTGCACAGCCATAAATAATATCTCGGATATTCTGAACAACAAAAGTTGGAGTCACGGTTTGATTAAGATTTATGCACCGATTAATGTGATTTATTACTATTGTTAATCATTATAATGTCCTTCAAAAGCAAACAAAACCGTCTTACTACTTTTATGAGCTATGGATTCAAAGAAGAAAATTTTTACAGATTTCTGCAGTATCCTTAAACAATGGATCAGTTTAGTCATAATAACCACCAAGTGCCATTTGCTTTTTAAGCTGTCTGAAATAATCTACTATACTCTGGAAAAATAATTGCATTAGGTAATACTGACACTTTAATTAAATTTACCTTTCCTGTAAGAGAGAAAAAATAATCCTATTCAGTGACTCAAGTCACTAAGGATTTGATTAAGTAAAGGCATACAACCAAGATCATATAATCAGTCCACTTAAGTAGTTAATTATTAAGTCAATGTATTTAAGGGGAAAAAAAAGAAAAAAAAAGAAGAAAAAAGATAAAAAGAAAAAGGAAAAAAAAAGAGGACTTCAAGTTTAGATAGTCTTTTACAGAAACTGCTATTCTGGTGTTTTGTTCCAGAATTTTTTAACATTCTCCAAACTAAAGCTGAAGATAAACCACATACTGCTTCCAAAAATTCTGCAGAACAAGCATAAAATCAAGGAACCTGACCTCTGAGAAACAACTGCAGGGTATGTCTATAGGAAGTAGGACAATAATACTCCTATTATTAGGATACTACCACAGGTGTACTGTGGAGGTGCTTGTAATCCCATTCAACTTCTGATAACCTTATTTGCCTATTAGGGAGAAAAGCACATAATGGACAGATTTTACAAGCTGTCTCTCCGCATTTCATACATACTGCGCTAGCAGGAAGTTTAAGACTTACCTTCTATGCACCCAAAAAAATCTCACAACCAATTCCTCATTTTTTCTGCATAAATTACAAGGAGAAGGGGAAGCCTAAAGCAACTTGAATTTTCCTCGCCTTCACACAGCTATTCATATTAGATACTCCTGCCTTTATACTATGTTGGCAATAACATGGCCAATGCCTATGACATAGGAAATAAACCTACTGACAACTCAACAATGCCTATGTTCTATGACAATTAACAAATATTTATTAGGAGACCTCAAAGACAAGTAGAAATGTTCCCATTAAAAAAACAGAAATCTTAACTAAAACATGTTTTCTTTCACAACAACAGCTTATTATGAGCAGGTGACAATACTGGCGTTTCTTCTGTCATTATTATTACTTAAAGAGTAAAAACCATGAACTTCCACTAAAGATAGATCAATGCATGGAGATCACTGCTTCTTTTATAAAGCGCCTAACTAACACAGCTTCAAATTGGGTAAGAGGTAACAGTAGACATTCTACCTCACTGAGGCAATGATGAATGCAGCAGAAAGAATTCGTGATTTCCCAGGAAAAAGACATTTGCATTGCATAGGTAGACTCAAAAACTAAACTGAATTCCTAGTATTCCTATCGACCAAATTAATAATGTTTCCAAGGTAGATCTTATCCTTTACCGTCACAGAAGAATGATCATTCCTTCATTGTTTATTTCCTTCATACTAATAATGGTCTAACCATTATATTCAATATACAGTAACTCAGCCATCACTTGCCTTTTTTACTGTCATGTTCATTCATTTTAAACAGCTCACCTGACACCTGACCTGCTTAGTAGGTTAATTCTGCTTTTTATCAGGCACAACATACTCGATCCAGAAAAACTTGCTGTCTTAGAAGTTTGAAGAGACTGCTTCAGATTGATACAAACTCCTCAAGTATAATTTGATCTATACAACCTCACTATTGCCATTTCAGATGAGTGAATGACTTTCAAGAGCTGCAGAACTGGATACACATTCCCTTAAGTACTGGACTTTCTGACATGATTTTGTATCAATCTGAACATGACAGGTGAAAAGAATACCCCTTTGCCTATTTAAATTAGAGGTATCAACATGTTGTTATTGGTCAGAGAATTGTTATAAATGTGTATGTAACCATTTTGCACTAAAAAAGTGGGATGGATACTTTAATGACAAATGCCTTATTTTATATTTTACCTGAAAAATTAATTTTAAGGGGTTAATGCCACAATGCTGGATTCTTTATTAATCACTAGTATTATAAAAAAATGGGAAGAAAAATTACATAACTTTTATATTCTACCTCTAACCCTCACATGTAAAAGTAGGATGACATAAAAACTATTAAACTTCTCTGAAGCAGACAACTGGACAGTTGGGATGTTCCAATCTTCAGTGCATGCATAAGTCTCAAGATTAAAATAGCATACCTATAATTAGCATTTTTCCATAGAAAAAGGATATTCTGTTACTCAAATATTCAATTTTAGGACACCAGGATGAATAAAGTTCTTCCATTTGTTTTTTTTAATCAAAAACAACTTTCTTCATGCAGTAACACCACTTTATTGAGCAGTTTCAGAGCCATTCCTCTACACATATTCACAATCTTCTTCAAGTCTTTATTTTATAGCTCTACAAAGAATGCTCAGCATGAGCAGAATTTGAACTTCAAACTCAGCTCCAGCAGAAAAAATATTTTAACAGAAAAAGGAACATTCAATGTGACAATAAAACAGACAATGCAAATAGTAGACAGAGGGCTTAAAATACAAAATAGCAAATAAAATAAAAGAATTAAGAGAAAGCAAGAACAACTAAACTAATTTTGTATGCTACGCAGATACAGAACCTTGCCGAAATTACTGAATATTGACTCAGTGTTAAAATTGTATGAGATAGTATAATAATAATTTTTAAATTTCAGAGGGAGTCTAGTTAGATGAATGAGATTAGAAGGGAACAGGATGTTGGTCTCTTCCTCTCAGTCCTACTAACAGACAAAGAATTGACAGCCCAGTAAGTAAAGGTTTTGTGAGGAGATTGCCTGCTAAATTGTACTGAAAGGGAACTATTCCACTGTGAATGACAGATGCAAAAGAACCACTTAGATCACAAAACGGTTTTGGACAAAGGAAGGTTAAAAATCAGACTTTCAGTTCCTTTAAAAATATATTATAATTAAAAAATTAAATACTACTATTTTTAAGAAATTACCAAATACTTTTGGATCTCACATATTCTAAATTATGATAAAATCTTTTTTGTTCAGTACTTTTGTTGGCTGGTTTAAATGAAATTTTATGGAGGTTGATATATTTAAAGATTCAGAGATTATCATATCATTTATGTGCTTGAATGTTATGGAGTTCGTAAGACTTCTATCTTGATTACTGCAACTTGTAATATTAAAACATCTGCAATGCTAATCAAGAAGCCAGAGCATTTGAAAACTATCATAACAAAAAAAAAAGGGGGAGGGGGGAAGGGAGAGAAAATATGCCTGATTTGAGACTGTTCAAGCTTAGGATAAATTTCATATACTTCAGATGATAAAAAATTACTTTTACCATTGGGATCACAGGTAATTTTTTAGTGTGGGTGTATCAACTCCTGTGAATATTTATTCTGTTACTGTAGGGGACTACTAATGAGTATGCAATTCTCCCCCCACCCCCCTCCTCGCATGCTTCCACAATTCCTGTAGAGATATGCTTCCTTAAAAATCTTAGAACAGAATCATAGAATAATTTAGGTTGGAAAGATCAAGTCCAACCATAAATCTAACACTGCCAAGTCTACCACTAAACAATTCATGTAAGATCAATCCTCTTCAGAAGTAAAGCCAAATTATTTCTAAAGGAAAGTGCTTACAAGGACTTAATGAGGTTTAAATTCACATCTTTTGCTAATTAAGCTTAATTTTCTTGACACTCTCCGTGTATACGTGTCTTCAGGGAATAAACTGCTCTCTGATTTATGCCCCCCAAAGCAAATGTATGATCACAGGAAATAAAAAAATATCAACCTGAAAAAATCATATTCTTTTTATTATTATGTCAATAGAACCTAGAAACTAGTTTTTTTAAAAGTCACATACATTAATTTTTACTTAAGAGCTAAAGTAACTGAACTATATTATTGAGATACACTGTGTTCCTGAAACAGTAATCATACATGGCTTAAAGAACTGGAAAATGACTGAATAGTTGCAGAGGAGACTATTTTCCCATAGACTGATTTAACGTGCTGCACATTCACAATTTTTAATTTTACTTCTTAAAGTTAAATATTTCAGAACATTGAGCTCTCATTGCTTAAATAAGAAATACACATTCAAAATCTGCATTATGAGCACAGAGATTTAATTTGCATCACTTACAAAAAACAAAACAGAAAACGTTTGTTTTGAAGAGTGTAGGTATTTGTAAAAAAACATGCCTGAGAAGAAAAGGCAGTTGAAAATATATGTTCATTAAGGAAACAAATTTATTCAATAGATTCCTTTGTTTTGTAATGTACCACAGCAAAACAAAATAGGAAAGTGAATGACATTTGTATTGAAGCTGCTACTCCTTCCATGATGCTTGATAATAATAATTTGCGTTTTGATTTATTGCATGCATACTTTTCCAAGCTATGCTACAAAAATAAATATATTGCCCTCCTTTGTAACATTAAGACCCATTGTAGAGGAGCTACTTGCACACACATATAAACTGTACATATAGTACCTGTGTTACAAGACTTATTTCCACTTTGTAGTCTAAAAGTTGCTGTTGAATTACATTACCACTGAGTCACAGCTTACTCTATTTGTGTTACTTACCTTCAGGTACCTCTAATGAACCTTCCCCCT
>VFFE01007247.1:1207927-1230373 GCA_008921705.1 Burhinus oedicnemus
CACACATCCACAGAGCACTGAAACCCATTCAGCCATGTAATCCGTCTTCTCTGCAATGCCTTTCTTACTTCATTGCAACTTGAAAGAAACTGCACTTGAGTACAACTATCAAGTTCTTTAAAATGATGAAAATAATCTCGTAGGAGGGACACAGTTAACTTCATTCAACAAAATGACCAGCTTTAGTTTGACAAGATGTAAAAAGATTCTCTTACACAGGTTACAGCACCACATCATTTAAAATACCAAGCCAATCCTCATGAAGAATCTCCCAGAATCACAATGTTCAGAAATCCCTACTTAATGACTTTTCCCTATGATTGGAAGATTAACATTTAAAAGGACATCTTATTAAATGCAAACATTCAAATAAATCATATGTCATCTTACAAAATATGGTTCATTATATAAATTGATTAAAAACCTGTTTTCTCTAGACCTAGCCAAAGAAGAACAATCATGTTCTTAGTTAAGAAGCATGATGATTTTAAGATTAGAAGGTATGCTGAAATATTACCATAAAAAGAGCATGAAGAGAGTAATTCATGTCAAAATAAATCAGTTACTAAAGAAAGGGACCACACAGTACCTCAGTTTAGAAAAGGCTCTTGCAAAATCAATCGTGTCATGTGTAGATTATCATTATATATCTGTCAAGCTGACAATGCTTGCACCAAATGAGTCCTAAATATTTGCTCTATAAATCTGAATTTTGATTCACTTTATACTGGCCACCAACTCAGACACAGGTATGACCAAGTTAGAGTGGACATGACTCTCAGGTAACAATTATGACACAAAGAAAGAATAAAGAACACATTACTCCAAAAACAGTTCTTAGATAAACTGACTTCATGTATTGGTGCTTAGCAGAATAAGTTAGAACTTTTTTCAATTAAGATGTTGTCTAAGGATTCACACATATTTAGATGAAAATGTCTGTAATAAACTTTACCAGACAATCTGTCAGAAGTACATAGTGTAAAATGAAGTACACGTCTGTAGTCAGCACAGACAGTTATACTGCTGCAAAGCAATTACTCATGCATATATATCAGAACTCAAAGGAAGAAGCCAAAGTAGTAGCTTGGAAATAAAACTATGTCTAGATGTTGAGGTCTGCTGATGCCAGCTGTTAAAATTCTATTAGAAGTGCAACAATTGAACTGCTGAGAGGCAACTACCACAAGAGGGTAAGAAGATACCACCACTTCTGGGGACAGAAATATCACTCCTTCGCTAGTTAGCATATAGAGTTTCTTACTCACACTTAGTTAATGAATAAAAACTACCCATCTGGTTATTTAGTCTTCAGTGCAGTTAACTAATCTGCATAGGTATTTTGCACATTTGCATAGATCTTCGCGCTTACAGGAGAAGAAGTAAAAAGTAAAAAATAACCAGTGATAAAACTCTTGACAGACAAGGATGTGAGGAGATGAGGAAGGAAGAAAACAAGAAAAACCAAATCACATAGGAAAAGATAAGTAAACAATAAAACAAGTGAGAAAAAAGATAAAATAAGGAAACAATAGCTGGGGATGTCCTGAAAACAGAAGATAAAAACTACAACACTATATCCAGTACATGTCCTTTTCTCCTCCACCGAAACAAAGTTGATGAAAGTTGGACTAATTTTTCTGATGTCATAGAACAGATCCTTCAGATCTTTCATGAACCGTTTCACACATTACAGCTATGTAGCAAAACAAAACATTCTAGGTCACCAGAACAAACCATTGGTTTCAACAGGAAGTCTAACTGTGAATTGCATATACACACACACTCCGTCTTCCCCTTTCTCTCTCCCAGTATACGTACATGTAGTGCTTCTCATCTTGCCCAACAACTATTATTTACTTTAGGTGCATATTTTGTAGTTTATAATAACTTCAAGGAAAAAAGGCACTAGTGTGATAACATGGTTTTGCTCAAGAAACAAATTATTTTGAATGTCACTATGTTCAGTAGAAAGATAATGAAAATAAATGGATGTTTCTTCTTTTTCTAAAATATACAACATTTTCACTACCATGCCCCAAAATTAGCTATTAAAAAAGCTCTGCGATTCAGCAACATTGTAATTCAGAATTTTCAAGTGCCAGTATTTTTAAAGAAAGCTAACATTGCTAGGGGGAAAATACAGTAATAATAAACCACTAAATTTTTATACATCCATCAGCCTCAAAGCAATTTTACAACAGAGACCAGTGCTATTATCTCCAGTTGCACACAGGAAGCAGAAGGACAGAAGAGAACTAGCTCTGCACAGCCTTGCAGGACTCTCACAGGCCATGCAGAGAACAGAACAGATTCCACATTCTCTCAGAAGATAGGACTGGAATTATTACTAAGCACATACAAAGTACTAATGAAGAACTCAACACAAAACTGACCATAAGAAATACGTAACGGTTAGAACAAAAAAATGATGTCATCAACAGATGAATTCTGGAAAAGACAGATGCAGCAGTTAAAGATCATGTTGCTACTCCCCAGATATTTGTTTTAACTCCCTGCTGGAGCTTATTTCCTCCAAACAACTGTAGAAATGGAGCATGTATCTGTGCAGGATGCTTTAGCACAATTCAGTTTTAGTTAAAATTGCCTGCTTCACTATGAGGAAGTAACACCTGCCGGAGAAGCCAGGTGGAAACTGGCTGAAGTCACTGCAGCAAGATTAACCAGATATCACTTGTCAACAGCTTGAGTAAAGAAGCCTGAATTCCAATACAATTTCCCAGTCACTCTATGACTGGGAAAATCTCCTACTTGCTCTTTTTCCCCTCAATATATGGCATCATTTCACTTGGATGTATTATATGCACATATGCCTCAGCTTAAAGTAGCAATAAATGTAAAAAAAAACCTTGTTACTGTGTACAGAAAGTCACCCATATGTGAAAGAATACTTGGCAAACCTTACAGAAGACGTCATCTCATAGAATCATAGAAAATCATAGAATAGTTTGGGTTGGAAGAGGTCTTTAAAGGTCACCTAGTCCAATCTCCCCTGCAACGAGCAGGAATATCTTCAACTAAATCAGGTTGCTCAGAGCCCCATCCAGCCTGACCTTGAATGTTTCCAGGGACGGGGCATCTACCACCTCTCTGGGCAACCTGAGCCAGTGTTTCACCACCCTCATTGTAAGAAGCTCCTTCCTTATATCTAGTCCGCAACTTTCAGCTTAAAACCATTACCCCTTGTCCTATCACCACTGGCCCTGCTAAAAAGTCTGCCCCCATCTTTCTTATAAGCCCCCTTTAAGTATTGAAAGGCTGCAATAAGGTCTCACTGGAGCCTTCTGCTCTCCAGACTGAACAATCCCTAACGTTGAGTGTTATCACATCACTGTCTTTGCAGCATTAGTAGCCTACAGAAAGTTTTTATAGATACAGCTTGAGGGAAGGAAACTGGAATCCCCAAGTCTCAAGTCCCAACAAAAAGCACATATACCAATTACTTATCCCATATGACTTTTCCAAGTTTGTGACAAAACAGCCTCTTAGATATTTTCTGAAGGACTATATATAACAGTGTCATCCCTGTATAAATCAGGATTTCCAATCTATTATTATTATTAAACCATGTGAAAATCAGAACTAGATGTTATTAAGAAAAATCAAGATCTTGACTTTTCTTTAATCAGATAAATGGGATTATAAAGTCACTTGGTTGAAGGATAAGACATCTATTAAATACTCAATAAATCTAGGCCAGAATAATGCAGTAACCAAGTATGCACCTGAAAATCAATCTGTGTGGGAATTTCTGACACCACCTTGGACTACATAACATGTCTATGTCAGATTCTAAATTACATACATCCTATATTAATGTTGTGTATATAAACTATAGTTATACATAGATAGTTTTCATAGGACATGAAAATTATTGTATTATTTCTCTCTCCCACAGATACGTCCCCCTTTTACACATTATTTCGATATTCATTTCATGCAGGAGCCCTGCATGGATGAACAAGGAGCTCCTGGACAATCTCAAACAGAAAAAGAAAGCCTACAGAGGGTGGAAGCAAGGACAGGTAGCGTGGGAGGAACACAGAGAAATTGTCTGAGCAGCCAGGGATCAAGTTAAGAAAGCTAAAGCCCAGACAGAGTTGAATCTGGCCAGGGACATCAGAAGCAACAAGAAAAGCTTCTATAGGTACGTCAGTGATAAAAGGAAGACTAGGGAAAATGTGGGCCCACTCAGAAAGGAAATGGGAGACCTGGTCACCCAGAACGTGGAGAAGGCTGAGGTATTCAACCATTTTTTTGCCTCGGTTTTCAGCTGCATGGGCTCTAGCCACACCACCCAAGTTACAGAAGGCAAAGGCAGGGAACAGCGGAATGAGGAACCACCCACTGTAGGAGAAGACCAGCTTTGAGACCATCTTAGCAACCTGAAGGTGCACAAGTCCATGGTACCTGATGAGATTGATCTGCAGGTAATGAGCGAACTAGCAGATGAAGTTGCCAAGCCACTATCCATCATATTTGAGAAATCATGGCAGTCCAGTGAAGTTCACGTGCACTGGAAAAGGGGAAACGTAACCCCCATTTTTAAAAAGGGAAAAAAAGAAGACCCAGGGAACTACAGGCCAGTCAGTCTCACCTCTGTGCCTGGCAAGATCATGGAGCAGATCATCCTCCTGAAAACTCTGCTAAGCCACATAGAAAATAAGGAGATGACTGGTGACAGCCAACATGGCTTCAGTAAGGGCAAATCATGCCTGACAAATTTCGTGGCCTTATACAACAGCATTACAGCATTGGTGGATAAGGGAAAGGCAACTGACAGCATCTACCTGGACTTGTGCAAGCCATTTGACACTGTCCCACACAACATGCTTGTCTCTAAATTGGAGCGCTGTGGATTTAACGGATGGACCACTCGGTGGATAAAGAATTGGCTGGATGGTTGCGCTCAAAGAGTTGCAGTCAATGATGTCCAAACGGTGAGCAGCGATGAGCGGTGTTCTGCAGGGGTCAGTACTGGGACCATTGCTGTTTAACATCTTTGCTAGTGACATGGACAGTGGGATTGACTGCACCCTCAGCAAGTTTGCCAACACCACCAAGCTGTGTGCTGCGCTTGACACGCTGGAGGGAAGGGATGCCATCCAGAAGGACCTGGACAGGCTTGAGAGGTGGGCCCATGCCAGCCTTATGAAATTCAACATGGCCAACTGCAAGGTCCTGCATATGGGTCACGGCAATCCCAAATGAAAATACAGGTTGGGAGGAAAATGAATTGAGAGCAGCCCTGCTGAGAAGCACTTGGGGGTGCTGGCTGATAAGAAGGTCAACATGAGCCTGCAGTGGGCGCTCACAGCTCAGAAAGCCAACTATATCCTAGGCTGCATAAAAAGAAGCGTGGCCAGCAGGTCGAGGGAGGTGATTCTGCCCATCTACTCCACTCTGGTGAGACCCCATCTGGAATACTGTATCCAGCTCTGGAGCCCTCAGCACAGGAAAGACATGGACCTGTTGGAGCAAGTCCAGAGGAGGGCCACAAAAATGATCAGAGGGCTGGAGTACCTCTCCTGTGAAGACAGACTGAAAGAGTCGGGGCTGTTCAGCCTGGAGAAGAGAAGGCTCCTGGGAGACATTATAGCAGCCTTCCAGTACTTAAAGGGGGCCTACTGGAAACATGGGGAGTGACTCTTTATCAGGGAGTGTAGTGATAGGACAAGGGGTAATGGCTTTAAACTGAAAGTAGATTTAAATTAGATATTAGGAAGAAATTCTTTACTGTCAGGGTGGTGCAACAGTGGAACAGGTTGCCTAGTTGTGGATGCCCCACCCCTGGAAGTGTTCAAGGCCAGGTTGGATGGGGCTTTGAACAATCACGTCTAATGGAAGGTGTCCGTGTCCATGGCAGGGGGGTTGGAACCAGATAATTTTTAGTGTCTCTTCCAACTCATCATAGAATCTATGACTCTCTAATACACAGAGTCCTTTCCAAATTGCATCCTTCGAGGTGCTATAAGTTTACCATGCAAATTAATTTCTCCGGGTTTTTTTTTTTTTTTTCTTTGCATGTGTTCCTATATATTTTCAATTATTCTGTATCTTCAGCTACTGAGCTGCCCTAAACTGATGAAAATATTTTACAGGTATGTTCTGTATAACAACAAGAGGGCTGCACAGCTGCATCAAAAGAACCATACTTTCTTCAGGCACGTTCTGTTTTCATTAAATACCCTCTCTGCTTGCTACTTCAAAATTTCTTTAACCATTTTTATGTTTACCAGAACATTTCATACTCAATACCTATCTCTACAGTCATCTTTACTAGTCATAATAAGTTCCATTCTCCCATTTGAACTTTTCTTCAAAATTCTTAGCTATAAATACTAATTTATGTATTCCAGAAGCATTTTTCCTCTGTTCTCCCTGATGTTTGCATGATGGCTGAATTTACTTTCAGTTATGAATTTTAATTAATATGCTGCTTGTCCTCATCATTGAATGCTTCCATTTTTTCCTGCAGGTTCACTCAAGTTAGTTCTCCCACACATCACTTCTCTAACATAAAAGAAAAAGGAAAGGAAATAAAAGGTATCTGTCGCACTATCTATGTTAAAATACAAAGATGGATTTATACAAAATGTATATGCATAGGGCCTATACTGTTGCACTAAGGCATTTGTCTAAATGTCTTGCACTAAGGATTTTGCGCTTCCAATTATGGATTTTATTTTGTTTGCAATGGAATCTGGTGTAATTAGCCATTTTAAAGACTTTTGACATGAACAGTACTATTATTTCTGAGAAAAATTGTAATCCTTCGAATATGTTTTTGCTACAGTGTTTTTACACTGGGAAATCTGAATGCGTCTGCTCAAATAATGCAAAGCTCATTTATCTTGTCACATTTCTATCCATGACAGTGTTATTCATCATATGTATAAACTTATCCTGGCTGATACCTATGGTTTGGCAATAGTCAAACACACTAATGACTAGCTAAATATAGTATGATACTTACATTAGTAAGGTGAATGACTCCTTTCGATGTAACAGAGCAGCCCATAAAACCAACATACTGCAGCTCAGGACAATGTTCAGCAAAAGCTTTCACTGACTGATCTGTCACCTACAGAAAAGATATACAGGTAATAGTTGAATGGGTGATAAGAGCACACACTTAATACAGTCTAACCAGTTTCTCTGTAACATTGGCAAGCTTCTCATTAATACTTTTATTATTATTATTATCAATACTATTACTTATTTCAAGAGTTTGAAAGAAAACATCAGGTATGCACACACATCCATATATGTGCATGAAAAGGAAGGAAAAAGATGATCTTTGGCAGAGGGTGATCATCTTCTTGGAGGAAGAGAAGAAAATGGAGAATGATCATCACAAATTCAATTATTATTGTCATCCTGTTTATCTGCAAATTACCCAAGAGACCATTCTATCCACTATTCTCATAAACTATACACAAACATGAAAATACTGACAAATTTATGTTATTGCCATCCTGCAGACTCGTGCTATACCCATCATTGACTCTGCACAGAATTTGAATTGTGTGGTATCTTCAGTTTATATTCCTTTTCTAAACACTTTTACTAAAAAAAAAAAAAAAAGCGATTTATGACTTTAACTTAAAGATAATATTACATCTGTTCCCCACATCAGACTTGTATCTCGTGGTAATATACGATTGTGTCAGTTACCAGTTGAATGGAGATGTTACCTAGTTTATTATTGTGATTTACTTGTTTCTGCAACTATTTTTTTTCTTAATAATTAAACTGTCTAATAAAACTCAATAACTATGAAACACAATCTATTGCATAAATGTAATGTTTTGATTTTGGGACAAAACCTTTATTCTCCAGCCAAACTGCTCAGGAATGCTGCACTATGTCTGTAATCATAAATCCTGAATGCCAAGGACATTCTGGGTTTGTAAGGATGTCTTGTTATCACAGAACTCGGAAGCAAAACAAGTTTTGAAATACATAGTCCACAATTGAGCCTCAGGTGAATACATACATAGAACATTATTCCTGGTGTGCTGTGGATCCACAGTTCCAACTTGCCTGCACACTGGCAGAATATGGTGACCTTCATGAAGACTGTAGCAAAACAATTTCTAAAAAGACAGCCCAGAGATAAGGGAGACCAACAAGATTATAAGTACAAGACCATATATAATTTGTGTTGGTTTGGGGTTACTGAATATGGATATAGGTCTAATGCAGTTTTCTCAAAGCAACAATTTCTTACTGAACAAATATCTTATTGTTGCACATCTACCAAATAAAAGGCAAGCCTTTTGGGATTGTGTATTTAGAAGTCAAAACTGAAAACAGGCCAAAAGAAAGGGGAAAAGGGTCAGCTAAACAGATTCAGTCACAAATTAGGTTGCAATCACGTCATATCTGCACAGACCCATGTCTCAGGTCTGCCTACTTGAACAAAAAAACCCAGTGTAGTAAGAAAGTTCTTTGATTTTGATCTGACATGAACTTACATTTTTATTTTAGCACACTCCTTTCAGCTGAGGACAGCCACATGAACTATTTGGGAATTTTAAGATTTTGACTAATTAAAACCTTTGACAAATATTATCAGAAACCAAAGACTTATAAGATTTGCACTATTTAGCATTCTACCAGCACCACAGTAGGGGAAAAAAAGTTTAACTTCTCCAGAGATAAACCCTCTGTTTCAGCTACAATCTGAGAGAAAGACCCTGTTAAAATCTTACCCTCCTCTCTCTACAGGGGATTAGAGTATGATTCTCTG
Source organism: Burhinus oedicnemus (assembly GCA_008921705.1). Lineage (NCBI taxonomy): Eukaryota > Metazoa > Chordata > Aves > Charadriiformes > Burhinidae > Burhinus > Burhinus oedicnemus. Next base: position 1,216,704 of record VFFE01007247.1, read on the forward strand.
TTGCAGACAAGTTTGCCCTAGCTAGCAAGAAGATGTAGCAATGAAAAATCAATATCATAAATGCTTAACATCACAAGTTCATTACAGAGCTTAAAATTTAAAAATACAAATAATTTCTTACATATAGCTGAAATTTGGGTGCATGAAGACTTTAAAAAAAATTATGTTTTGAATGCAAATAATAAAATTACTATGTCTTAAAATATCTGCTGTTCATACTATGGAATTTTCTGCATTCTAAACAAAATCTGTGAAAAAATAGTTATGGTAAAAGTTAATAACAGTAGACTATGACTATATATATTAAATAATTTATAGATTAACAGTGAATCTTTTCAGTGTTCATTAGATATGCAGCATCTATCTAGTCAGAAAAAGATTTGTCACTACCTCTGCATGCCATGCAAGCCTCAGGATATTCCAGGTTTAGAAAAATTATTTACAATCTGTCAAAAGGATTGTGACATTACCTGAATATGCTTTACAATTACTGTGGTAGAAATCACCACTTTAGACAGGCATTTTGCTACTGCAAAGAGCAATTTCTGTTCTTAAATCTTGACTTATAAATAAAACAGCAGTGCATTGAACTTGTTGCTGTCTTTAGTTCAATAACAGATCCCATCCTTTGCTGCCAGCCAACAAAACTCCACCACCTGCAGAAGCCGACTTCAAGTTTTATGGGGAAACATTGTAAAAATTTTCTCCATCAGCACTGTCATCTGACAGTCAGCATCCTTTACCATACCAGTGCCTAGGAACATAGTACTTCTTTTTCAGACCTTATGTCATTTATAGCAATTGATATTTTAATAATGTGATTCCCACCCAGACAGGTGGGAATCCCATTTGAAGGCCAACAAAGGCTACTTGATATTCTGTTTGGTTAGCTACTCTTAACACATGACCACACTCTCCTGTGATCGTATTAGCTGGGAAGGAAAATATATTTACATTTTTCTACATATACATATACACATACACACTTGCAATTTCACAAGAATGGCTTCTCATAAAATGAATATAACATACTATGCATAGAAATATCAGATCAAAACACCTGTAAACTAAATATCTGATGAAAGGGTAAAAAATAAAATTTATGTTAGGTCGTCTTCTTCTGCTTTTTGCAGGGGTGAGGAAGAGTAAGAACATGTAGTCGTTTGGAATTTATTTATAAACATACGTGTAGCATTACAGTCAAGTACAATTACCCAGACTTCAGCCAGAATAATCCATAACTGAATCCTATCTGTCCTTATTTATATATGGTTCAAAAACATACTAAAACAAAGTTTGTATGCAGAAGTATTATTTTTCATTTGTATAGAGGAGGAAAAAAAGTAGGTAATTTTCAGACAGATCTGAAAGAGAAGCAACAAAGCTAAATTTAAAGCTCAAGTAAGTTTCTAAGACTGAAAACAACTATTCTGCTTAACTACTGTCTCCTATTTTATCATCTGCAGTGTCTAGCATAGATAGCTTATATACATACTTGAAGTTTTATATCTAAACTCAAACATGCAGGCCAGCTTACTATTTCTGCTACAAGTAGGTACCAGAAATAGTAACCTCTTTTATTGTATGGATGTGTTTTATGCTCCCAAGAGATAGCCTGTTTTATAGAATGAATGAAAGACAAGTGACTGATGAAAAAAATGCATGGAAAATTAGCAATGGTATATACGCAATGATTATGCAATCCTAACACTGTCTCTTCATAACACAATATGTAACTGTATGTTGTATTTTCCTCAAAGGCCTCTTCACCACTCATGAGACAGAACAAGTACACAAAATGTGTATTATAAATATGGCTTCTGGAAACTAACAACTATTTTTAAACAACTGACATTCAGACCTACTATACAAACAGATTAGACTAGCATAAAGCAAAAACAGATTACCATACAAAATATATTGCAGTTCTACAGAAACGACCCTCGTCAACAAAGATACAGAAATTCACACCCAATTATTTTATACATCACAGTACTATTCTTCCAAGAATCTTTAATAATTGGATTGTCTAGTCGACCTTCATTGACTTTCATTCATCCTGTCTTGCTTGATGTCAGTCTTGCTTTGAAAAAGTAATATAGGATGATGAGGACAGATTTATAAGTTATGCACTAAAGCATTGTGAATGGGAAATACGCTGGTCTGGAACTAATGGCACAGATCTTGCTCCTATTAAAAAGATCTATGATAAGTGAGATATGGTTTAATCATTTTCTTTTTATGTATTGAAGCCTATTATATATGAATTCGAGTTCTGCATTGTTTTACAAAAATTCAATACTTTGACTATTCTGAATTAGATTTTACAACTATTACTTTATTTTACATTCTATTCAATAATTGAAGGAGCAAAAAGAAACAGCTCTGAAGCAAAGATGATAATTAAAAAAAAAAAGTTTAAGGTACAAAAATATAAGCTACTTGAATTCCAACTAAAAGCCCCACAGTTAATAGGAACTTACAGAAGATCAAACAGAAATGTGGCAAGCAGGACTAGGGAAGTGATTGTTCCCCTGATCTCGGCACTGGTGGGGCCCCACCTCGAATACTGTGTTCAGTTTTGAGCCCCTCACTACAGGAAAGACGTTGCAATTCTGGTGTGTGTCTAGAGAAGAGCAACGAAGCTGGTGAGGGCTCTAGAGAGCAAGTCCTGTGAGGAGCAGCTGAGGGAACTGGGGTTGTTTAGCCTGGAGAAGAGGAGGCTGAGGGGAGACCTTATCGCTCTCTACAACTCCCTGAAAGGAGGTTGTAGCAGCAAGGTGGAGGTTGATCTCTTCTCCCAAGTAACAAGTGACTGGACAAGAGGAAATGGCCTCAAGTTGTGCCAGGGAAGGTTTAGATTGGATATGAGGAAAAATTTCTTCACCAAACGGGTTATTGAGCATTGGAGCAGGCTGCCCAGGGAAGTGGTGGAATCGCCATCCCTGGAGGTATTTAAAAGCTGGGTAGACGTGGTGCTAATGGACATGGTTTAGTGGTGGTTTTGGCAGTGTTAGGTTGATGGTTGGACTCGATGATCTTAAAGGTCTCTGCCAGCCTATGTGATTCTATGATTATATGATTCTAAATAACTGAAAAGGAGATAGGAATATAAATAGTAACGGGCACAGAATTAACACCTCATTGTCTTATTTAAACACATGCACTGCAATGTAAGTAAATCTTAATGTGCATTTTTTTCCATGTAAAATACATAAATATAAGTTTTCATAATACATAAAATATTCCTCAGACGAAAGACACCTAGCAGGCTAAAGTCTGCCAGAGTAAAATATGTTCTCCTGTAAGTAGAGTCAGACTTAACACTTAAGTATCCACTGCAGAAGTCAGCACCAATGGTAGAAGAAACCCCTCTTCTCCCAATTCCTTACTCCATAAATCTTTACCTGTCCTGGTCAGACACCAGCTTAACCATATTTATTTTTGAGCAGCACAGGAAGGGAAGGGTCAGGGAGGACTTACTAAAATTCAGTTTTATGTTTGAAAACAGACAGATTTACAAAAAGCTCATCTGCTAATTCAGTCCTAAAACATTCTTGCCTTTCCTGTGTGGTGTTATATACTACAGACTAAGGCCCACATACAACCTACTCAGAAATCTGCGCCGCATGAAGCATGTGGCCAGGCCCTCCAGTACTGTGTTTTATATCACACACTCAAACAATGTGAATTTCCCCTAGTCCGTTTTCCCTGAAATCCTTGCATGCCATAACTGACCATAATGTGCAGTTAGGCTAACCTCAGGCATAAATTTGTTTTACTCCTTTTTACCAAAACTTCTGAAATGCATTCATTTCACAAGATAAGAGCAAATCACACACAACGAAGGCATTTATCCTGGACTAACTCAGCTCACCAGCTTACAGGTGAGCTCAATTACATACACAAGGATGTACTACATACAAAAAAAAGAAACAAAAAGCAATGTGATTGCTCCTATACAGAAATATCTGTATCTACTGTAAACAAAGGCAGCCAGGCTACCACTGTTCTATCAGCAGGAAAGACACTAAATATCATTAAATAAAAATGTTTTAAAAAAATAAAAAATCATAGCGATGAAGTAAGTTTTGAGAGAAACAACCTCACTACAGGACTGTGTTTACATAGGTTCTTCCTGCTTAGCTTAAAATTTGCACTGCTACCTCTATACTAAAATGTAACCACTAACAGCTTGCCATGATGCAAGGTGAAAGTTGTTGAATTTATTGCACTTTGTCAAAGGGTGAAGATGGAACTAAAAGCTAGTCATTGCAAAGATTTATTATCAGATGATCCCTCTTTGCCACACAGGGAAAGATAACATCTCTCTTTTGACTAACACTTTTTAAATCACTTTTTAACAGAGGGTGAAACAGAGATCACAGTTATTACACTAGAAGTGACATACTAGTAAATTTTACACTATTAATCTAAAACATACACTTACATTTAATATTAAATATACCTTGCTAGTCCAATGAGTAAGAAATTAGAAACAAATTGTTTTAATTTAATCACTTTTGAATTTAAATACAAATTCAATTTCATGTTTAAATTCATTTCTACAGGAAGCTACAATAATCAAAGTACTTACAGATTTAATCCTAAGGTTCCACTAAACATGCCAGAGCACTCGTTAGCATCAGTTCCTAGCCTTATTTTAATAATACAATTTTTTTAGAAATAGATTATACTATTTGATTGAACATGAATATAAAAACTAACTCATTTTAAATTAGATGGGAATATGGCACAAACATATTTCACAAACACACACAAATCCTGATAAAGGGCTCTTTTGCTCTCCCTCCTTCAGAAAACAAAAGGCAGAAAAGGTAAAAAATGAAGGTTATGCTTAAAAGATTTATTTCAAACTTAAACTGGAAAAGACTTTCCCTATTCAATAGTAGTGATACATTGTCTGCTTTCCACAAGCACCAACTTAAATAATATTTGTCATAAAAGCTGTAACAAAGTAATTATTATTGACAAAGATGCATTTAATTGATGACTTCATATTGCAATTATGGAACATTGACAAAAATAAGGCATGGACAATCTGTCATCATCCTCAAGTTTTAAAGACACCTAAATTTTATTAATGAACAGCAGCAAGGCAGGACCCATCTTAACTAAATGCCATTGGACAAACTACGCATTTCTTCACCTTCAGTAACATATATGGTTAAATGTAACCATTTGCTTAATCACAAAAAAATTTCAACTGTCAGCTTTAACTTGTAGTAGTAAGGGAAGATTTAATGTACTGCCAGTTTATATGAGCACCCAAAATAGAGAAACATAAATATTTCTATTCCTTCATCTTTGAAGGAAACAATCTAACTTTGTTCAACAAGAGCAAGCGTAGGGTCCTGCACCTGGGGAAGAAGAATGCTAGGCACCAATATAGGCTAGGGGTGGACCTGCTGGAAAGCAGTTCTGAGGAGAAGGATCTGGGGGTCCTGGTAGAAAGGAAATTATCCATGAGCCAACAACGTGCCCTTGTTGCCAGGAAGGCCAATGGAATCCTGGGCTGCATAGGGAAGAGTGTGGCCAGTAGGTTGAGGGAGGTCATTCTCCCCCTCTACTCGGCACTGGTGAGGCCACAAATGGAATACTCTGTCCAGTTCTGGGCTCCCCAGCTCAAGTGGGACAGGGAACTCTGGGAGAGAGTCCAGCGTAGGGCAACAAAGATGACTGGGTGATTGGAACACCTCCCATATGAGGAAAGGCTGAGAGAGCTGGGACTCTTTAGCCTGGAGGAGAGAAGGCTGAGGGGAGACCTTACTCTTGCTTAGAAGTATCTAAAGGGTGGGTTGAAGGAGGATGGAGGCAGACTCTTTACAGTGGTTCCCAGTGACAGGACGAGGGGCAACAGGCACAAGTTGGAACACGGGAAGTTCCGTTCAAACCTAAGAAAAAACTTCTTTACGGTTAGGGTGACAGAGCACTGGAACAGGCTGCCCAGGGAGGTTGTGGAGTCCCCTTCTCTGGAGATTTTCAAGACCCGCCTGGATGCAGTGCTGAGTAATGTGCTGTAGGCATTCCTGCGTCAGCAGGGGAGTTGGACTAGATGATCTCTAGAGGTCCCTTCCAACTCTGAAAATTCCGTGATTCCGTGAAAAGGAAGTGATCCCCATTTTATAATATGTATTTGTCAAGTTCAGGCTAGATCTTCAATCTTTTCACAATCTGGGTTTATAAGCTTTGATTGGTTTCTTTTCATTATAAAAAAGATCTTTACACAAAACAAATGTGCAGTCTTTCATTAAATAGAACACTGCTGCTTACTAATGGCAGTAAAACTTGTTTCATTGCAGTTCTGAGGAGAAGGACCTGGGGGTCCTGGTAGATAGGAAATTATCCATGAGCCAGCAATGTGCCCTTGTCGCCAGGAAGGCCAATGGAATTCTGGGCTGCATAGGGAAGAGTGTGATTCCGTGATTATTAACTGAAAGGGATGACTGTTAATCCACTGATTTAAGTGGCTTTTTACAAACAAGGAAAACAAAAATTCTTTTACAGTATTTTAAGATCAACTTAATTTTTAAATGTTAATTTATGTCAGAATCCTGTTTCTTGAAATGGGTCTCACCATTTAAGCTGAAATGTGAACACGAAATACAGAAGCAGAGCCTGTACTGTAAGGTGAACCTTACAATATGAACTATTCCATCAGAATGAACAATTCACAGCACACAAGACTAATATAGTAATTAAAGCACGGACTCAGAGGAGGCCTTAGCTGCCTGGAGCAGCAACCCAAAATACAGAACTGGATCTGGCAGTACTCCTTATGTTCTTCCTATGAAGCACTAAGTCTGTGGCTCTCTCATTTTGAGATGAGAATGTGACATCTGCCTGGAGTTTCTGCCCTGGGCACCCTGGCTACCTCAGACCTTATCAGAATGTACTCTCTCATCGAGGCTCTGTGCAACACTCTGCTGCCCCACCATCACATTTGAGAGGAGGAAAAGAGTGAAGACAACTGATGCAGCCATGAAAACTGATGAGTTCCTCTTCCTACTTTGATCTAATTTATCCCCTGAATTAATTAATACTAAACAAAACAACACACTTGGAACATACTAAGTCTGAAATAATAAATAACTATAGACAACCACTATCTTCAAACTGGTGTAAATGCCTAGGTTTGAAAACAAATCTCAGTTCTCAATATACATTATCTCTGATTCCCACTGACTCACAATTTAATAAAGTACAGTTTGAATGCACTTATATTGAACAATGCTATCAGCCTAAGCTGTTTGTTGCAAAATGCAAAAATATCATAAAAACAATTCTTCAGCTTATAAAATATTGCCTTCCTACCAAAAGACAGAATTTATTATCAAAATGTGTTTACTCTGGATTGGCAAAACACTACTTCCAACATAAAACTCTACAGCTTTCATGAAACAGCATGTATACATAACGTGATAACCATTACAATTCTAGAAAAATTTTAACAGTTATATACTTATTTGCAGACCGTGCCACTGTAGTATAAATTATGTAATGAGAATGTCACATCAGGAATACTGTGTATGCACAAAAGGTTATGGGAAAACTATGTGTTGCTCAGCATATTTTTTAGACTGAAGAATGCATAATAATTTCTAAAAATTAAAAATAATATCCTGACCATCCTTTTTTATTCATAATACTGAATCAAAAACACTGATGTGTCCACAAGCTAAGAAATACATATCAACCATTTTCATTTAGTGTCAACCTGAATACAAAGGAAGAAAAATATTTTCCTGTAACTGAAAAATAGGTCCATGGTTTATTGGTCTAGCCACTTCATTTTTCCTCCTTGTGTAAGGAGTGTATGAATCAAATATTCATCCTTTCTGTGACAGAAGATGACTTTGCATTATCTCCCCTTTTAATGCCCCCACAGCTATACAAGCATATTTCCTGTTCTGTATGACAAGTGGAAAAACAACACAAACCCCCAGTTTATTCAATAGTTTCATTGTTCACCCTGACAGAACAGATCTCATTCTCATTTAAAATTTTTTTACAAAGAAATTAACTTTTATTTTCACTTCACCTATGCAATTTCATCTTACACATTGCCATTAAAATAACATACTATGGCATATTTATCTGTCTACTGTACCACAACTTCAAGGCTTCTAAAGGGGCTGGAAGATTATTTTACAGTACACATTCACGTAACAACTGTTTTGTGCTCACAGTCTTTGCCCTTTAAAACAGACCCAGAAGAGCATTGTGAATGTTCAGAAATACAGGAGGCCTTATTCACACACAACCATTCAACTATCTAGGTCATTATGCCTACAAACTACTAAACACTGGTAGTCTACTTCCTTTTGGTTTATTCCAAGAACATTGTCATTTTCATACATCAAAATATCAGCTGTTTCATTTTGTTCATTACTCTGGTTACCTTCAGAAGGCCTCCTAACTGCCCAAATAAACCCTTTAAGTTTGCTTGGTTAAGAACCTAACAAATCCGTGTTCCTTTCATTAAAAGCACCATCATGATCGTAGCATAAGCTTGCTCTGTTGTCAGATCATTGCTATGGGCAAAACTGATCGATTATTCCCTCAATATTTTTATTTCAGGTAAGAAAATTAAATACCAACTTAGGCAACACTCTCACTGCTATCACACAGTACCAACTCAGAAACAGTTGTTTCTGACAGATTTCCAGATATGAAAGTTGTTGTACGTTAACAAAGCAAGAGAGCAGTAGGAACACAGAGCTATAGAATCACCTAGGTTGGAAAAGACCTTTAAGATCATCGAGTCCAACCATCAACCTAACACTGCCAAAACCATGTCCCTTAGCACCACGTCTATCCAGCTTTTAAATACCTCCAGGGATGGCGATTCCACCACTGCCCTGGGCAGCCTGCTCCAATGCTCGATAACCCGTTTGGTGAAGAAAGCTCAGTTCCCTCAGCTGCTCCTCACAGGACTTGCTCTCTAGAGCCCTCACCAGCTTCGTTGCTCTTCTCTAGACACACACCAGAATTGCAACGTCTTTCTTGTAGTGAGGGGCTCAAAACTGAACACAGTATTCGAGGTGGGGCCTTACCAGTACCAAATACAGGGGGAGGATTAATTCCCTAGTCCTGATGGCCACACTATTCCTCATATAAGCCAGGATGTGGTTGGCCTTCTTGGCCACCTGGGCACACTGCTGGCTCATATTCAGCTGGCTGTTGACCAACACTCCCAGGTCCTTTTCCACCGGGCAGCTTTCCAGCCACTCCTCCCCAAGCCTGTAGCGCTGCATGGGGTTGTTGTGACTCAAGTGCAGGACCTCGCACTTGGCCTCGTTGACCCTCATACCACTGGCCTCAGCCCATCGATCCAGCCTGTCCAGATGCATCTGTACAGCCTTTCTACCCTCAAGCAGGTCGACACTCCCGCCTAACAGTGTAATCTGCAAGCTTACTGAGGGTGCACTCGATCCTCTCATTGAGGTCACTGATAAAGATATTAAACAGAACTGGTCCCAATACTGAGCTCTGGGGAACACCACTTGTGACCGCCCGCCAACTGGATTTAACTCCATTCATCACCACTCTTTGGGCCTGGCCTTCCAGACAGTTTTTTACCCAGGAAAGAGTATACGCATCCAAGCCATGACTGGCCAGTTTCTCCAGGAGAATGCTGTGGGAAATGGTGTCATGCTGTAACTCTCCTTCTAACAAAACTTACTATATGTGCCATTGTGGTATGCTATAGGAACAAACATTTGCCAGATTCTTCACTATGTCTTAAGAAGTTTCCTCAGTGAAACAAAGTGATAAACAAACTGAAGCAAGCCAAATACTGATAAAACACGGACACATCTAACCAAAATCCCAAATCCCTCCATCTTGCCAACACCAAAGCATATTCCTAGAATTCAATGCAATCAATAACACAGCCTTGTAACACCTACATAGAGTTAATACATGACAGTGGTAACCCAGGCATTGTAACCTCTAAAGCTAATATGCACACAAAGACAGGAAATATCTGGTATTTACTCATGCCTACAAAATCATCCAGAAATCTTAAGAGGAAAAATAGGATATATCCCTTTGTATCACATGTTTATTTTAAGAGTTAGTAAATATGTCTGAAAAAGTAATCTTCTAAAATAATGTGAACATTTTCTCTCAAAAAAGTTAAGACACTCAGGACATTTAGTACAACTACAAAATTTACACAGCTCCTGTTCAAATCTCTTCTTCAAGTTTCAGAGATATTATGTAATTTTAATGAGCAGTGAAACTCTTATAGCAGTTGAAAATGTAATGTAACGTATACACACAGTACATTCTATGCCACAAAAAGCACTAAAGAAATCATAGCATTTGCATGTTTTTCACACAAAAAAACAGATTTTTTTTTTTTTTTGAAGTTGAATCTACTCCTACCAGCCATAGATAAAACTACACAACTGAAATACGGTATGGCATCACGAGGCTGATATCACCAGCTGTAATAGGCTGCCACCAGCAAATATCTAAAGATTACTTCCACAGGAACTGAAAGTGAGCACAAATACCAAAATCTTTCTTGCAACGCACATTCAAGACATTTCCATCCTATGGCATTCCATACACACTATTTACAGATTCATCACCTCCTCCTCTTTCACAAGCATAGAAAGACAAGATTTCTGAAAATTTACCAGTATAGCTCACAAGTGCAAAAATTTTGTCTGCTCAATCCACAAAAACAAATTTCATCCAGGGAACTGTTCAATTCTGATGATGTGGATTCTATTTGAAACACACGGTCATCATAAGTTACAAGTGATGGGATAAATACATGCATCATGGGGGGAAGGAAAGAGTCTTATGTTGCAAATTATGCTCTTCAACATGAAGCATAGGCTCCTTAACTGGTGAAAGGTCTCTGATGTCACATAGGACACAGGAGAAGAAACAAGATGAAATACATTTCCTACATATTGCAACAAACACAAGCTAACATGAAGACAGCAGAAGAACTATGTTTACAACTGCAAAGGTCAAAGAAAGTAATTTCATAATTATGTGGTTTTCCTCTTGTATATTTTAATAACTTTACAAGGAGAAAATGGAGAAGGTATTTCACCGAAAAATATTAAATGACTGTATGTAGTATCAAAACCCAATATCCTATAGCAAAACTCCTCTTAGGGAGGACAGAGAACTTTTTACCAGCTTTGCAGATTTCCTTCTGATACTGTAAGGTGTTAAAATGACATTACATTCTCCCTATGAGAAGTCCTTCTAAAGACAAAAAAGGATGAATTATACGTGCAGGAAAAAAGTTTATTGTAATGTAGGATAATGGACATGGTATTATACCTTTATTACTGGCTAACAGACAGGGTATTAGATATTCAGTAGTAATACTTATTCATCCCACTCAATCTAGTACTAGAAGTATTAAAGCTTCATTAACGAAAAATCTAGCATATTCCATACTAATCTAGTCTACAAAAATCAGGTAAAGCCAGAATCCAAATCCCAACGGGAGAAGACATTTTTTCAAAGCACCTGTATTCAGAACACATAAGAATCACAAGTTCAGATGAACTCAGGAATACTGCATGAGCTATATACCATCAGTGAAAGTGAGACACATTGTATAGAAATCAAAATGTTTTTGGTTTGATTAATAAACTATCTTCACACAAGACTACCATTGAAAGGAAATACTTGATAATTAGAAGCAATGGGAAGATTTTTTTCATTGTAATTTTTTCCTTAGCGAACTGCATGCATTACAACTAATTGAAACTAAACCACTGTTACAGCAGTCTGATCAAGTAGTACACCAAATCACATACTCTATCACACTGAAGCAGAATCAGCTTTAAATCATGAAGTGGTTAAAATCTTGAAATGCATCAGACATGATGAAAAGACTAATATAAAGAGGATATGATTTAAAATAGCTCTCTAAGTTTTGCACTTGTATGAAATACATTTCTTTGCATGATTTGTGCTTTACTCAGCACTACAATCAGCAGCCATTTGGTCCGCTTAGCAAAGACGCTAGTGTAACAGGCTGGACATCATGATTCTCTTAACAGCAGCTTTAGAGTCTTGTCCCTACATTTATGAATTGGTACAGAATTCTCCAAGCAATTTTATGGTAAGAAGTAAACATGCTATACCCTGTGAGAGTTATTACATGAATGGTACTGGCCTACAATGAAAAGCTGCAGGAAAATTAGTCATTAAAATGGTAATCTTAAGCATTCACTACTGTGATTGACTACTTCATTATAATCACAGTTTGATATCAGCAGTAACTGGTACAAGTGACCTCCAAACGCAGCAACAATAAAAAAAAATTAACACAGCAGAAATAGAGCTTTAATAGGCAAGTACACAAGGACTCAGACACAGTTTGGTTAAAATAAAAATTGGTATCACACAGGATACGTACACATATTCTTGCATACACTTCAGTGGAAATCTGGTTTATAAATTTTACCAATCGCCTCTAGCCCAGAAAAGAAAACTCTTAAGTGGAAGTTCTGCACGATCTATGCTTTATTCCTTATACTTCTTTCTTTGTTCAGTTACAAACAGTACACTATTATAGCTTGTGACAAAAAATTGAAAATACTAAAATAGAAACTGAGATTTTTTTTTTTTATATTTGCACTAAAAAACCCAAACTAAACCAAAAAACCTGTAACTTTTGCTTTGTCCTAATCACAATAGCAAGGAAAACGAATTATCTCCAAAAAGCATTAAAGAAAAGGTGTTTATAGCTGGTAATATATAATCTACCCAAAATCTTCATAACAGACTTGTTTCTTTGAGTTGATTTTTTTTTTTTAAACAGACCTTTGCATGAAGTAGTTTGTCAAAACACAAAAACAGGGGGATGTTTTGTTTTGATTTGTTCTCATAGTATTTAAAGCAGTCTTGATTTTTTCCTTTCCGAAAGCTGGGTGAACAAGGAAGTCATTAGTGTTCTTTGGTAAGAAAATGATATATACAGTAGTCTACCTGGTTGGTATAATCTACATCACTAAATTTGACCTATCAGATTTAAGTCTGAATAGGCCATCTGGATACAGATAGCAAAATAAACTGAGAATATGTAACAATAAGCACAAATAACACATAGTCAGGAAGGCATTTGAACATATTAATGACAGCCATTTGCCTTTTTGTCACCTGGATTAAACGATTGTACATTTCCTAGGCCAAAGACTAAAATAGGAAGACAAATCATCTCATAAGGGCCCTCACTGACACAGTAGAAAGAGGAGTGGGAATCTACAGCTCCAAGAGAAGCACACAGATACAGAAACTAGTCATTAAGGATATTTCTCTCTGTCATCATATCGAGGCATAACTTGAAACAGGCCCAGAAAATTACGACTGAGACATTATAAAAGGTTGTCTAAAGGCATACAAAAGACCTGTTTAGATTACTTCAATCTATTACTGCATACATACATTCAAGAACGGCATCTTGATGATGAGAAGTGGGACTGCTGTATTAGTTATTATTGGAAACAGGCTACAACTCTGATTATGCCTAGTGCAGAATCAGACCTTCATGCAGAGAGGCTGAAACAGAAGAAGCTGTCATCACGTGGATCCACAACCGGACAGCTGACAGGTTTGTGTGAAGCCTTGCATGCTGTGTGATAATGGCAGGACCAGCACAAGAG
>VFFE01007247.1:1230393-1248995 GCA_008921705.1 Burhinus oedicnemus
AAAAAAAAAAAAAAAAAAAAAAAAAAAAAAAGGAAAGGAAAGGAAAAGAAAACAAGAAGGAAAAAACTCCAAACCAAGAAAAACAGATGTTGCAAAAAAAACCCAGAACCAACCAATGCCCAGCCAGTCCCCAAGCAATGGCAGCCTGGCCAACCTCCTTTCTGCCTCCAGTTTTATTACTAAGCATGACGTGACATGGTATGGAATATCCCTTTGGTCAGCTGGGGTCAGCTGTCCCAACGTCTTGTGCAGCCCCACCCTGCTTGCTGGTGGGACAGCATGACAAGCAGAGGCAGCCTTGGCTCTGTAAGCCCTGTTTAGCAGTAACTAAAACACACCCGTGTTATCAACACTGTTTTCAGCAAAAAATCCAAAACTTCGCCCCATACAAGCTCCTATGAAGAGATTTAACTCTATCCCAGCCAAAACCAGTACACAGTATTATCAAAAATTCTCATTTTGGTTTAAGAAAGTCAAAGGTTTAAAAAAACAAAAAACAAACAAAACCGAAACCACCACAAAACCAACACACCTTCAAACAAACCCAATTCTGAATAGACACATAAAATAACAGACATATCAAGTATTTTTTTCTAATTGAGATAATCAACAAGATTTTTTTGAAAGAAATAATTTTTTCTGATCTTTGTAATCTTTACCTATGTAACACGCTTCACCTTTACCCCACCCTTGCCTATTGGTAACTATGACAATTACACGCTGGAAAGTAATTTTTTTTATGCCAGAGCTGTAAAACAAGCTATATAAATCAATAAGGGAAGATGAGCCATTACCTTACTGAAAAACACACAAATTATTGCCAGTCTCCTAAATCTTTTGATGAATTCCTTCACAAATCAGCTGCAATTTTGTGAAAATAGCAAACTACACAATATCCAATGCTTTGCATAATCAATGCATCTTCAACATCTCCAGCTTCTTGCAAAGCAATCAATTAGGTCAGCTCTCAAATAATCATCAGTAGTGCCCAAGTACACTGTTTAATGACTTCCAGTTGTACTGTATCAGCAATTCTTTTTTTTGGGGGGGTGGGGAGGGCTAGGAGGAGCAAGAGAGACAGAGACAGCAAGAATGAAGTTCTTCCTACCCATAAGTATAAACAGAAGAATAATTATGTTATTTCTATTCTCAATGTAATAACTGGAAAGGTGTTAGAAATTTATTTTTGTTTCTTGACTTTACCCATCCCCAACTCACTTTCTCATCCTCATGCATCTGCAGAACCAGCAGAATATAAATGAGGACGCAGGTCTCTTCAGGCTCTCCTTGGCAACCTCGTTCTTCAGAAAAAACAGAATGATCAGCTGGACAATCATAAAAATCATCTCCTGCCTTGTTCCTTTATCCTTGGATAGTTGGACCCTTAGTTGTCTCAGTCTCACTACCTTGAAATGAGAGCCAGTGTCTGGTTCTGCAAACTCATTAACCCAATTCCTCTTCTTCTGATCTCCTTAGTATAAATTATTCAAACAATTAGGAGAATAAATGTTAAGGAAAGAAAAAGGATGCAGAGGTAAATGAAAAACCTAAACCACACATTTACCTAAAGCAGGCTACTGTCAGCTTAGCATCTCCATTTTTTACAACTGTTTGGTGGAGTTTTCTTGGATGAAGAAAATTCAGGAACAACAATTTCTATGAGTAATTCCCTTCACAGAAGATCATAAAATAAGTTATTAAACTGAGAAAGGTGGAAGTCAGTATAAAAATTAAATGACAGGAAAGGAACTGGCTAAGATGGAGATAGCAATGAACTGGATTGAAAGGAGAATAATTGAGCTGGGTGGGGTGAACAGTTACAAGCAGAGTTCGTAAAAATAACAGTCTTGAAATAGGTATTAAATAGTTTTCTTAAGAAGATTATGCAATCCCCAAAAAGCAGAATCCAGTGAACTTTACTGGTGAAGTTGGGAGCATAATCAACACAGATGAGAATAAAACACCTGTTCATGAAGGCACTGGATGAGTCTGAAGACTGGAGTAAAGCAAACAGGATGAAATTGAAGAGCATTATTTACAAAGTTCTACTTCTGTTACAAACTCAGATCTTCTCAGCTAGAAACACATCAGAGGAAAAAACACTGGGCGTAGTGCCTGGTTACAGATTAGTGCTACCAGCACCAACTTGATGCAGCCATGCAAAAGACAGACTGCCCTATAACGTATCAGGCAAGGTTTTCCTAGAAGAGAGGAGGAACACAGTTCCAGAACACATTCAGTAAAAGTATGTAAAAGAAGTTATCTACAATTCTGTTCACTCATTCAGACCAGACAAATGTAGAAAAGAAGTGCCAAAACCATGGACTGAAATTAAAGGCAACGAGACACTTCAAAAGAACACCGTTTATCAAAGATTAAGCCAGGACCTGATCTCTCACCTGAGATACACCAGGAGGTGAGAATGTAAGGAAAAATTATCTTAGCTAAGGACAATTATAACCACAGATCTTATATGGAAAGCCTGGTAACAAACAAAGACTAGGAATTCAAATAAAGTTTCAAATTTCACAGCACTTCAACTTCTTAGTATTAACAGTGTAAGCAATGTAACTATTTTTTGGAGCAAAACAGATATACTTCCAAACAGTGCTAAATCATATGATTAGCTATGGTAGCAAGCAATGAGAATCCCAGACACAACAGGTCTCTCTTCCATATGTTTCTACATATTCCTTATACTAGTTAAAATAATCAGCCAAGTCTCTTAGACTTTAGGAACCTCGAGATATAACAAGGAATTCCAAGGAGTCTGGACTACTTGAAGAATTCAGTTAATATTACTACACAGGAAAATTTCGGAAAAGTGTTGTAACCTAATAGCCAACCTGCTAAAACTGCAGTGTAGTACTATCATGGTTTCAGCAGGGATGGAGTTAACAAGTTGACTTTCTTGATAACAGCTGGTGTAGTGCTATGTTTTGGATTTGGGATGAGCAACAGTGATGATAGCACAGTAATGGTTTTGGTTGTTGCTAGACACTCAAGGTCCTTTCTGGTCCTCATGCTGCCCTGCCAACGAGTTGGCTAGGAGGGCACAAGAAGTTGGGGAGTGGCACAGCCGGGACAGCTGACCCCAGCTGACCAAAGGCATATTCCATATCATATGACAACATGCTCAGTATATAAAGCTGGGGGAAGAAGAAGAAAGGGGAGAATGTTTGGAGTTATGGCATTTGTCTTCCTAAGTAACCATTATGCATGACGGAGCCCTGCTTTCTTGGAGATGGCTGAACACCTGCCAGCCAATGGGCAGTGAATGAATTCCTTGTTTTACTTTGCTTGTGTGTACAGCTTTTGCTCTTCCTATTAAACTGTCTTTCTCTCAACCCATGAGTTTTTTCTCACTTTTACTCTCCTGATTCTCTCCTCCATTGCAACTGGGGGGAGTTAGCAAGTGGCTGCATGGTTCTAACTGCCAGCTGGAATTAAACTACGACAAGTAGTCAGAGCATAAAAACATAACTCAACTGTAGTCATGGCTGCCAGCAGATTTGCTTAGTGTTTTTTCTCTTCTTTACTCTTTTCAATTACTTAAAATGCCAAATAGTCATCCAGTTCACAATGACAAATCTTTTGGAAAGTATATCAGTTTCAAAGTTAAAAGCAGAAGTAAAAAAAAAACAACAAAAAAACACAAAGCAAACCACACCCACCAGGTTCCGACTCTCATCCAGCAGCTGGAGTGACTACAGACATATGTATTAGAAAGTTACCAGCAGAAAATAATTGTTTCAAAAATAAAAATGTATAGTTGGGGGAGTACCAAATTTGGTATCTCCCCAAAATGCGTATGTGACAACGCTTATTGGGTAAACCTTTTCAAGGGAGTGCAATAAGAAAAGACTTTGCTTTTTGAAGGAAAATGACAATGAACTTTTTGTGTTTTCAACTGGGGTTTTTAGTTTAATGAGATCTTACCTAAGGGATGCACATTTGTTTCCACGTGCTACCAAGTCTGGTGGTAATTTTCTTGTGAGAAATAGATGCAGTAAGTGCCTGGGCAAATACACTTAACCCAAGGCCCATGGAACGTGCTTTACTGGGGTAAAATCATTTAACAGGGACTGGAAAGACTAGAAGACTTAACATCTGACAGTTACTGTCACTAAAACAGCTGTTTTCCCCCAAAGTTAGAACCATTAGCCTGAACATGTGCCCTATGCAAATAGGAAAAAGCGACTGCCTCATTTTACAGCTGTTTTTATTTCCTGTCTCATTCCTTCACTGCACTGCAAGAACCCCAGGGAACTGGACATGCATTTTATTCAAAGCACTCTTGTTGCTGTAAGAACATGAAACAACATCCCAGCTTCACTATGAAATGACCTTGATGATCTGTATAACATTTGTCAGAGACTAATAAAATTTATAAAGATACTTGCTGATATGATTGATTGCATTCTTTACCGCTCCAGTTACCTCAAACTAAATTGGCTGTCATTATAATGATGACTTTAGTAAGTGCAGTTTCTTAATTTTTTCCTCAGTCTTTCAACAGCAATCTCACAATAGATTGAAAGTGTTTATGGATCAATAACGTGCAAGAATGAAATACTGCATTCTAACAATAAGTATTTTTAATCTGTCTGCTTATGAGGTGCTGTGACACAGCATTAGCAGAGAATGCAGAGAAGCCTATAGATTCTAAATAGTACCAGTTGCTGGTGATTCATGGTTGTCCCAATGGACAAAAGTAAAAAAAAAAATTAATAAAGAAATTGGAATCAACACACATATTCTAGACATACCTGATCACAGACAGTCTGTCCTGCTGAGCTACTCAAGTGTGCCTGACCTGAGTGCAGGTGCATCGCATGATGCAGTGATAACCAGAAAGCCTTTGAAGAAGCCAGAAACAAATTCAGAGAATTTACTCATTTGGGCTCTAGGCATGATAAAAATGTCTGTAGTACTTTCAGTCTCTGAAAATAGCACATCTTAACTCATAGGGGAACCCAGTTAATCAGGTCATGCTGACACTGTGTTTCAGGATTGGGTACTCGGGAAGCTACTGTATCTCTGCACAAAGAACAGTACATCTTCTGCATGAGATCAGGAATCTTTCTCATTCACAGCCAGGTTCCTGAATGTCACAGGTCCAAATGCTCTAAAAGGAGCTCTTCTCAATGATTTACAAAGTCAAAGTTGAGAGAATTGCCAGGACAGAGGAAGTTTCTCTGCAGATCAACTTTGTTCACTAAAAATCGAGCCAAAAAGAAGGCAGCTTCCAACAGGAACTCACGTTTGGACAGGTTCAGGCACCAAACGAGAATTATCGATTTGTACCAGCTACAGCCACTGTTAGATGGCACACTAACTTGTTACAAGCAAAACTGACTGTGGTGGGCTGACCTTGGCTGGCTGCCAGACACCCATTCAGCCCCTCTCTCATGCCTTCTCCTCAACAGGACAGTGGGGGTGGAATAAGATGGAAAAGCTCATGGGCTGAGTCAAAAGATCGCTCATTAATTACTGTCACAGGATAAACAGACTCGATGGTTCCACCTCCTCCCCTCCCTGAGGGGTGCAGGAGGATGGGGAATGGGGGTTGAGGCCAGCCCGTAACAGCTCCTCTCTGCTGCTCCCTCCTCCTCACACTCTTCTCCTGTGGGGTCCCTCCTACGGGATACAGTCTTTGATGAACTTCTCCAACATGGGTCCATTCCACCTGGTGCAGTCCTTCAGGAACAGATTGCTCCACCATGAGTCCCACACGGGCCACAGTTCCTGTCAGAAAACCTGCTCATGTGTAGGCTCCCCTCCACAGGCCACAGCTCCAGGAGCCTGCTCTGGCACATGTTCCCCATGGCTGCAGCTTCCTTCAGGGCATCTCCACAGGCTGCAGTGTGGAAATATGCTCCACCATGGTCTTCTCTACAGGCTGCAGGGGAATCTCTGCTCCGGCGCCTGGAGCACCTCCTCCCCTTCATCTTCACTGACACTGGTGTCTGCAGGGCTGTTTCTCACACTTTTTCCTCACTCTTCCCTCACACTCTGCTGCACGGCGTTTTTCACTCTTTCTTAAAATACATTTCTACAGAGGCGGCACCACCTTGGCCAAGGGGCTCGGTCCCTGTGGTGGGTGGCTCAGAGCCAGCTGGAACCAGCTGTGTCCAGCATGGGGCAGCTCCAGCCTCCCCTCACAGAGGTCGCCCTCCAGCCACCCACTGCTGGCACTTCACCAGGGACACGCACTACACTGACAAATGAACACCAACACACACACACACACACACAAAAAAAAAAAAAAAAAAAGAAACTAGAAAAGAACACAGTAAACTGGTTGGGACTTGACTAGGCAGGAGCAAGATAAAGATATTATATAATGTATCTGAAGGTGGCAACTAGATGTAGACCTTTTAATAGTGATTACTTCTAAACTACTGCTTCTCATTACCTTGGACTCCAAGAAGTTGGGGTCCAAACCAATGCCCTGACACATACTTCCAGATTCTAATACACAAAAACATTGTACAGCAAAGTTATATTTATAGGCTTATATTGCTAAAAACATGCTACCTAGCTCTGATTTTCACTAGCCACTCTCCACAGCTTTTTCTAAAACTGCAGTATTATTCCATTATACAGACAGATTCAACTGCTTCAGGTCACAGACCTGATCTGAAGCAATGTCATGACAAATTGCAAATCTCTTCAGTCCCACTCCTTTGCTTTTACCCCTGAAGCACTGCTTTAGCTTTAAATACCTCTCAGTTCAGATCACAGCATCCTGTTCATTAATATTTTCAACTATAAATTATGATTTCACATACTTCCATTAGAGTACGCTAAAAGTTAAAGCAGTATCTTCAGAAACTAAAGTACAAAAGAAGAAAACAGAGTTACACACAAAACTATGAACAACCCCAGTATTAAAAACAGCTGATCTTTTAAGGTGATAATAATTTTTCACTTACTTTTCAATAACTCTTACCTCTCGCCCTTTAGCACTTCTGAATACCTGAGTATATGAAGCTATAGAAAGCACTGCAAAGCTATATATATAAAATGACACATGAAATCTCAGCCTAAGGAACACTTTCGTGCTACCACATAACAACACCTTGACCTATAAAAATATAATATATACCCTACATTATAAAATACATCACATATATATACATTAGCCAAGGAATAGTTCCAGACAGGTCAGCATACAGTATAAGGGATGTTTTGCTTGTATTAATTTTCCAAAGCCAAGTTCTTCAAAGGATCCCTCTCTTTCTAATGGGACCACAATTTGAGCAACCTGCTGGCTCCATGCATGCTATACAGAATGGTGCCACAAAGAAATCCCAGCAGGCACACAGACTATAAAGCACAGTCTAGATCAAAACCAAACAGTTCACCTAAAATCTGTATCTAATTTGGTTACACAAAAATAATGGAGCGAAAACACATTTACTATAGATACATCATTCCTGGTTTGCTCAACATTTTTGAGGATCAAGTCACTTACCTTGTGTGCATTTTGTCCTAGTTGTATTGCTTTCTACCAACTTAAGACATTCTTTCCCTCTATGTTTACATCTTTCAGGTGTGTGCAGATAATTGGTATGGCTAAAATCTGAAGCTTAAAGGCACAAATAGTTAAAGAATTAGAACTGCACTGACAGTATCTAAAAAAGACCATATTGTGCTGTGCTCGTTAAAACTGTAACCAGATCATTCAGAAAACTGACAATAATTTTCTGATTACTGGGATTCCTCAGCATCAGTGATATTACTGATATTCAGATTCAGTGAACATCTGAATATCTTCAAAATTCAGATAATTATGAAGTTACTTTAAAAAAAATACACTATTCTCCTCTTGTAATTAGATTTGAACGGATACCCAAATAGATGCCTTGGACAAAAACATGAGAAATCTTCCATTTCAGAAAGACATACTGCTGTAAACAAATCAATCATCTCTCCTTTCACTGCTGCAGATACAAGGTGGAAGAACACAGACCTCTCTTCTTACTTGCAAAACTTACACCAAAAGACATGACATAGCCTCAGGGAAGGACTGAACTACTTTCCCCTCATCGTTAAACAACAGCGAGGAACTAGAAATAACATCCAAGCCTTTCTTTTGGAGAAGAAAAAGAAGGGAAAAAAAAAAAAAAAAAAAAAAGCAGCACCATTTCTTCCCCCTGTTGTTAAAATCAGCTGGAAGAGTTTACATGATAAGCTTACAGGGATTTTATTCCAAAATGTCCACTAGTATAAAATTTTTTTAGGCAACAGAAGAGTGCATCACAGAGTTTTGAAGAGCTTCTGAATTCAGGTAAACTTAATTTAGAGCCTCTTCACAATTTCTATATTGTTTCTAGGAAACAAAATTTTTTATATGCAAAGCACATACCAATGTTTTGTACTAACTTTTGTACCTATTCATATTTTGAACCCAAACTTCTGACACATGAAAAGAAAAATATAAAGATCAGTAAGGAGCAACTTCTTTTTTTGGTGGCACTGCTTCGTGCCTCCCAATCTGTGGCATTTCAATACTTGAAGGGAGCTTATAAGAAAGATGGGGACAGGCTTTTTAGCAGGGCTGGTTGTGACATGACAATGGTTTTAATGGTTTTAAACTAAAAGAGGGTAGATTCAGACTAGATATAAGGAAGAAATTTTTGCAATGAGAGTGATGAAACACTGGCACAGATTGCCCAGAGATGTGGTAGATGCCCCATCAGTGGAAACATTCAAGGTCAGGTTGGACAGGACTCTGAGCAACCTGATCCAGTTGAAGATGTCCCTGCTCAAGGCAGTGTGGTTGGGCTAGAGGACCTTTAAAGGCCTCTTCCAACGCAAACTATTCTATGATTCTATGATCTCCTCAAAACAAAGCGCCTGAATAGCTGATGCTACGCTGTTGTCAAGTATTTTCGTAAACTGAAAAAGTATTAAGGTTATTAGTAAAGACACTAATAATGTGAGAAGCTTATTAACTAATTAGGAAAATATGCAACCCCCAAATGCCTTTAATAATTTCAGTGTATATTTGAAGTCAGCATATATTTGAGCAAATAGAACGCCTCTCTTTTTAACTACTTCATAATAAATAATCTATTATTCAACTCCTTAGTAGAATTTAAATAAAATCTCTTGTGGGTCAAGATAAAGAAAGTCGAATAAGAAAAATCAAGAGGTGCGTGTGGAAGAAAAGCAAAAAGAGGAATTCTTTCACTACTTCCCGTTGGCAGGCACTGTCCAGCAACTTCCTGGAAAGCAGTGCCACAGCATGTGTAGCAGTTGCTTGCAAAGACAAATGTCCATAAGTACAAATGTCCCTGTATTCTCCCTCTCACCCTCAGCTTTTATTGTAAGTATGTCACCATACAGCATGAAAAAACCCTTTTGGTAGTTTTGTCACCTGTCCCAGCAATGTCTTCTCCAAACCTCTTACCCACCCCCAGCTTACTGACCTTTGGGAGGGACATAGTTGGACATAAAGCCTTGATGCTGTGCAAGCGCCTGTTTAGCAACAGCCAGAACGCGGGTGTGTTATCAACACTGTTCAGCCACAAATGCAAAGCTTAGCACCATATGGGCTCGACGAAGAAAGAACTTCATCCCAGCTAGACTCTGAGAGCAGGGTGCAGTAGCAACCCACTGGGGGTCAGCCATCAATCTCACCCTTCCCATTAAGTGTATCCAAACATTAGACCTGGTTACCACAAACAGTATTTGTAAGAGTAAGAGATGAAAATGGCCTACTGACCTTTTAGTTTCAATGCTTTCCTCTGGATCCTAAAATTTAATGTGTGTTTCTATTACATTCTTTGAAAATATTCAAATTAACATTCCTAAGATATCAAGTATTATTTAGTATTGATGATTTCTGGAAAAAGCATTGCTGCAACATTCTTTCTAGCCCTGAAATAACTTAGGATCCTCAATATCTGTTATTCTTAAATCACTTAAATTTCTGCAGTATTTGTAATGATGAATTCCAGGGTTTTTCCTGGTTTTCATCTGCTTAGCAGAGTTTAAGGCAATAAACTGTACAATTTATCTGGAACCTTTGACAGCTTGTCACTCAACTGTCACAGTTTTCTGATTTGTGTCAAAACTTGTTTGCTTGTACTCTGACAGATGACAAGAAGGTCTGAAGAGTTATGCCTATGGCAAAGTGATGCTCTAACAGGGAAAATACATACTTTTGAATCATTACCGTAAAGATTTGTGAGCATGCTAATACTGAACATTATACCTGTTGCCATAGGTAACTCAAAGCATGTAGTTCAGTAACACTTGTCACACACTTTTACCTTATCATCAAACATAGTCATCAACTTATCATAATCCTATCTTCAACCATACCTCTTGTCACAGAAATATTCTGCATTTCTGGATGCCCCTATCAAAATTTGAGTATTTGTTCTGACCTATGTCATCCTCTGTTTTTTACGGATATGAAGTTAAGATCCATTTTCTATCTAACTGTTTTGGAAACATAAACATCAAATCCATTTAAGCTGATGTGGAACCTCACTGCCTAAAACAGTTGAGGGGAACAGCTCATGAACTGTAATTAAGGTATCCATGTATGTGCTCTCTGAAGTGCACTTACTCTGTAATATTTCAAAAGAGAAAACATCTCTTTCTTACCATAGCTGTGCTTATAAAACTTAAAGTTTAAAGCAATTTTATTCAAGGAAAAAACAACCTATCCAAAATAGTGGCACCGCATTTCTGGGACACACTCTTCTGTCTCTAGAAAACTAAGGCTTTTTTCCTGAAGAAAAAAATTCTTTTTTCGTTCTCTTTCTTTTCATTCCTTTCAAGAATGAAAACAGGAAGAGAAGAAAGTGGCATGAAACAAATCATTTGTTTGTAAGGATTCTGAGAATAACAAGTATTTCAAATCTTCTGAGTTACACACCAAATAAGATTTATCTGAATTACAGATATTCTACTGTTTATTTACAATAAAAATCTTAAGTGAACACAAGAAGGTAAGGACAATCAATCCATTGTCCTAGACTATCTATTATTTTCCTAAAAAACCAAATTCATATATCTGTGTCACAGAGTAACATAATTTGTCATTCTGGCAATAAGTTAGATTGTATTACTATTTTAAAGTGTCTTGCAACTTTTAGTCAAAACATGCTACAACAGTGAACCAAAACTATTTCCCTTAAACTCACACAGAAATAAAACATTTCTTTTCCATTACAAAAGCAACTATCACCTCTTCATGAAGCATTCAATCTCACAAAATGCTTCTGGCATGAATATGAAGAAAAAACTGAAGGAAACTCTTGATTCCTTCCCAGACCTGTTTATGAACCACAGAATCACAGCCTACAGCGTATTAACAATACACAAATGTTGGCTCTTGAAGTTGTTACAACTGTAAAGTTTCCTAATTCTAAAGCAGATCATCTGAAATATACATTATCCTGAAATATTCATAAGTTGGGGCACATCTAGCTTCGTCTGCTTTTCATTATCCTCCCTTTAGAATATTAAATTATTAAAATCACAAAAACACCCACTCAATAGGACAAAACAGGTTGGAAAAGTCTCTCTTTAAAAAACTTCATACCCGTTGTTCAGCAGCAGGCTTCTCATACTCTCATCTCTGAACTGTTACAGAAGTGAAGCTGAAACTTTCTTGCCATGGTTGCTCCCAACCTGGTCAGCCCTAACGGTTGGACCCTTTGGACTTAACCCTCTCCCCACTTTCTCCTTAGCTGAACAGCAAATTTTTTTTAAATTAGTTAAGATTTGTGAGGCACTTACATCTGTGAGTGAACAGGACACTAAAAGTTCTGCCTTCAGAACAGCATATGAACTGGAGAGCAAACAGTAGGACAGGACCGTCCACAATTTGAAAAATAAGTGAAAAGAAAATATTGGCTAAATTCCCACTAATATATGCAACATTCACTTTGTGTTTTAGTTAAATGAAGTTCTGAAGTAAGAAATGGAAAATACGATCTTTTAAATTAAAAACTGTATCATAGTATGCATGCCAAGAAGGCTAAGAAAGGTTACACGCACAACCTTAAATCAGGTTTTCCTAGTTCTTGACCAGTCAACTTTGCCACTAAGGACAGGATTCAATTATAAATACATTACACATCCAAAGTAGGCAGTCATTTTAAGCATTGCTGTAACTCTGTAAAAAATGCTACCTTGGTATTTGTCAAGTTTACATAGAGTAAGTATATTGCAGAGCAGTGAAATAACTAGCATCACCTATCACTTTTACTTCATACAAGAATAACAGCTTGGTTTAACAGGCACATAATTTTCCCTATACTATTTTAAATGTCTTCCTAGCTGTGCCTGTCTGATCTTTCTAAGAGTATGGTAAATTGAAATGTAAAAGGATTCTTCAGAGATGTTCAAATAATCACTGATAGATAGTTGAAGTTCTCACCCTCAATGTTATAAATTAATACATTGACGTTTTTGAAGCACAGGTAAAAAAGTTAAATGCACATTATAGTCTGAAAAACAGAGTTTGATAAAGAAATTATCTTCTAAGAGTTTAGACTAGTAATTTTTCTACTTCCAATATTTCTCATATCTGTCTCAGTGGTAGGTTGGGAAGGTGAGGTGGGCGAGAAGGGGCAGCAGCAAACACCCCAGAACGTTACACTGCACAAAATATTCTAAAATATACTTCAGGAGAAAGTCCAGAATGCAAACACTTACATAGCAAAATAACTACAAGAAGCAACTGGAAATGGATTCAGGATTAAAAAAAAAAAAAA
Organism: Burhinus oedicnemus; assembly: GCA_008921705.1. Lineage (NCBI taxonomy): Eukaryota > Metazoa > Chordata > Aves > Charadriiformes > Burhinidae > Burhinus > Burhinus oedicnemus. The sequence continues at coordinate 1,243,140 of VFFE01007247.1, forward strand.
GATCCCATTAATTACAGACGTTCGCATCAAAATAGGATTAGAAAAACAACCTATGAGAAGGAAAAGAAGCTTTAATTCTTGTGGGCCTAAGGATCTGAGGTATCAGAAAAAGTCTGGGTTTCACAAAGCTTTTCATTGTTTATTATTGATAGACTTCAAGAGGATTAACTACTCCATATGTATAGAGTACTTCAGAAATGCAGAGAATTATGTAAGACCTAGGTATTATCATTCAAAGCATTCTGGCCAATAAGCTAAAGACAAGATATTGTCCTTTTCCAAAAAATCAAATGAATTAAAAAAATGGATCTTCAGTATTATTGGACTGCAGTTCCTGGAAGGAACACCTTAAAATTTTTTAACTCCTGAAGAGGTTTCTTTTGTTATATTTTCATTACATAAAACAATTCTACAGAATCGCAGCGTATCTAAAGAGACACACTTTATATGCTTTGGCCTAACTGGAATAAGCTAAACCTTATAAAAAAATTTTTTTAGCACAACCTGTCAAAGCACATTGGGTGAACAACTGCAAATAAATCTTACTTGACCAAAGCTACTGAGGGTTACTCACAAAATGACAGTTTTATCTACATACAAAATAAAAGAGTAATTAACAGTGTAACAGATTTCCTTTAAGATCAGAATATCAATCATTATAGAAGGTGAGATTAAGAATTCCTATATCTATCCCACCAACATAAAAAAAATTGTCTCCCATTACAAACACTCTTGAGTGTTTATAAACACTCTCCATCCAGAAAACTGAGCTTAACTACTTACTCTAACTGTAGCAGAAGCACGTACTTGCATAATTTTCCTTTCATTTTTCCTTTGTCAGATACATAGAAATAGAATAATTAAGCACATTCTAATTCTCAATTCCAGCAAGCCCTAATTGAGGGTCCTATTTTTACATTAAAATTTATTATACATTTAAAAGCATCTGAATCCCCTACCATTCCTTTTCAGATCAACGTCCTTACAAAGCAGCTTGTCAACCATAAAGACAACAACAAATTCTCCAGCACACGTCCTTTCTAATGTTCAGCTGGTTTAAGTTACCTCAACACTTTTAAGAGTCGACTTGCAAATTCCCCAAAACAAATGGTGAGAGACGAAAGGGAGGCGGAGGAGGCCCTCCAAGCTTCACTGAGGAATGTCTCAAACACTCGCAAGTACCTTGAAATGTAGCTATAGTCATGGGGCAAATAATGTAGGCCTTATGCTCAAAGAACTGATAAGGCTAACACCTGCTTCCTCAGGTGGGAAGAAAACTTGCCTGGATCTGAGGGAGGGAGACAGGACGGCTCTGCTTTTCCTCAGCAAGGACAAGAGAACAAGAATCTGTGTAGTTCTTTGTTTCTTCAGAAGGCTACTATGCCTGATGATAACCTTTGCCTCATTATCTGTGAAACGCATATTAAAGTTGACACCCTTGCATATGCTAATGAAGATTATCGAGATCATGCGAAACATGTATGACTATAGCACTCATCCCTCCACCCAAATCATGCTACACGTCACCTGGGGAGGTGGGAAACCTGAGACAGAACTGTCACCATAACAGTGGGGCGGGTCGTACTGATCTGGCAATCATAAAAGGGGAGAATAAGTGCCCCTGGGGGACTGACTGACAGACACACTCTCTTTTGGAACTCCTTTTTTTCCCTGGGGAGATTTTACACAGAAGAGCACTTCCACGAACCAGAGACCCCCCTGTTGGCTGGACCAACGCTGGAACCAGGACCGGTGATCTCTTTCTCTCTTTTTATCCCTCTGTTTCTCTTTCTCTTCTCTTTAAAAGTTGTTAAGTAAGTAACGCAAGGCATACTTTACCACTCGCCATAATTCATTGTATATCTGTTAAGTACCACTTGCCATAATTTGTTGTATATCTGTTGCTGAGTAACGCAAGGCATACCTTACCGCTTGCCATAATTTGCTGTATACCTAACCAATTATTCTGGACCTAGGTAAGACATATATTAATCACCATGGGAATCTAATAAATGTTTGTATATGGACCTTGAGAGTTGTCTCACCTTAGTCCACACCACTGGGGATTTGCGAATCTGAGTCACAGCTCCCCCCCCCCCCCCAAGTGGGTCTGAGTGGGGTGTGACAACTCTTTCCTGTATTTCATATTAAAAATGTCAGAGTGGTTCATTCAGTAAAATAATGGGGGGGTGGGGATATGGAATTTGTCCAATAGTATTGTTACCTTCATTAAGAGTATCATCTATACACAGATCAAATCCCACTGCCCCCATTTCCTCAAAGACCTTCCTAAAAGGCTTCCTTATCGTACAGGGTAGTACCTCTCACTTCGTCTGCAAATTGTGCTTGCTACATAACTACTTTCAGGGTTTTGTGGGTTTTTTTGTTTTTCGTATTCTGAAATTGTCATTTCTACCCAAAAGGCTATCCTTTATTTTCTGGCACCTGCACATATACAGAGTGAGTACAAACACAGCATCAAGCTTTTTCTTTGTCAGAAATGCCATTCCTCCCACTGTAGAGCCATACAGCAAATTAGCAATATAATCCAATAAATTTATGGATCGAAAACCAGCTATTGTCCCTACAAAAATCTTCATTTACTAAAACAACCTATGGTCACTGTCAGACCTCACGGGAGAACTTTCAGAGTTCATCTCTTCACTTGTTCCATGCTCTTTACAACTATATGTCTCTAGCAAACAAAGTCTTCCAAATAGGACAGCATCACAGAACTTTCTCTAAAACATTTACGTTTCTGTATCTTAGAGATCCATTGAAAAGGTTAATATCCTTTGCTCATTAGCCTTAAAAAGGCACAAAAAATTTCTCATCAATTTGTCTTTACTGTAACCACCTCCCCCCGAAACTGCCAGATGAACTACTCAGACACAAATTCCATGACAATACACCATAGTACATGAACTGACAATAATAGTCTTAAAAATTCCAACCACTTTTTTCCATTTTATTTATCACTACATCACCTTTCATGCTCCTTCCTTAAAATAATTCTCAATATACTTATTTTATATATAAATAAAGGTTAACATTTGAAAACGTAAAAATTTTAGTCCAGTTTCTTATTCTTGCTAATAATTATTTAATTACTGATATGTAGAACTCTTGTCCCTTCACACACCAAGTCAGGAAGAAATAAACCCCATGCTTTTTATTTTCAAAATTATTCCCTATTTTTGGAAAAATGACTGAATTTATCAAGCACTTCAGTGTGACTAATTTCTGTATCTCCACCAGTGAAATGAAATATTGCTACACAGCAAAATATTTGCCTCACTGGAATGAATAACAGGCTGCGCTAGCAAGACTGCAACAGCAGGAGGGTGATCAGACAATGGAGGAGGTTGCCCAGAGGGCCTGTGGAACCTCCGTCCTTGCAGATGTTCAAAATTCACCTGGACAAGACCTGAACAACCTGCTCTAGGTTTGAGCAGGAGGCTGGGCTAGATAACTTCTGGAGGTCCATTCCAGTTTATCTGATATTATGACAGGCAATTCTAGGACTTGAATGAGTAGGTTCTTTTTCCTTAGTGTTAAACATTGCCAGACATTTTCGCATATAGTTTAACAGCTATTCTGACTCCGAGCTAAATGAATGTATTTTCAAGAGTCAAACAATTCACTTGATACCTTCCATGAGGCTTAAGTCTCAATCTTGAAGCAGACTGAAAATACTAACTCTTCTTCAAACCGGTCATGAGGTAGCTCTCATTAGCAATGTTGTGTCAATAGAGAAATTGACACACAAAGGAGTTAGGTGATTTACCCACAATGACATGGAAAGCTTGTCCTATTTGGAAAACTCCAGTGTTACAATATCTAGAAAAGCTTACCACAGGGAAAGGACGTTTCCTCTGCCTTGACATTCTGCAGGCTTTTAGCCAGCTCCTGCTGGCAGTGAAGAAAATCACTTCAACTTTGAGTCAAATATATATACTGCGTACATATTGACCACTTCTTTTCAGTCCTAAACTTGTCTTAGGCACAGTGCTGCCTGATAAAATTATAAAATAATATTTTGATACATTCAGTAGTACCTGAAAATATGAATGCTATTTTAAAATATTTTCGTCTTTCAAGTGACACATACACAAAGGCAGCAAGGAAAGGCAGAAAAAAATTTAATTATAATCAAATTTCAAACTGTTAGCACATGGGTTAGTGTGCAACAACAAGCATTCTTAATTAATGAGTGCAAAAAGCTAAAATGAGCTATGTTTTTCCAGCAAAGTGCTGTTTTTCTTTTTATCAAGAGCCACACATTTTTGCAAATCAAGGGAACAGAATAAGCTCATTTCAAGGTCAAAATGATATATGTTTAAATTTTGTTAGTTGTAAATATAGCATTACTATCAAAAGCCGACAAAGTCATACATCATTATGTACACTCTGACAAGGTTCCCCAATATCAATTCAGAATGACAGATAGATTAATCACATTCTAGTTTGACAAACTGCATTGAAAAATGTGACTCATAAGTACAAAATTCGAGAGCTCAGCCATCTACATCAGATAATAAAGATTCAAAGACCTCTTTTCATCAGTGTCATTTGATTAGACCCTCTTCAAAAAAGGAGCCCTTTTCTTGTGATGAGGTGCTTTCTTTTATGTACTTTTTTAAAAAATTTTCTCCAGATTTATTATTATCCATACACTGAGATAAAAATGGTGAATAGTAAGGTGGCAATCTGTTTTGTTTTATTTGAGCTATAAATAGAGCAAATGGAGCTACTCCCTTTCAGCACTACATGGATCATACAGCGTAACACTAGTCAAGAACAGAATAAAAAGGGACTTGCTCAAACACTTAGCTCCTATGCAAAAAACCAACTATGAAATAATCGTGTAAGGATACATTTTATATTGTGCAGCCTGACGTTTAGTATTAATTAGTTCTTTTCAGCTACACTAAGTCACCTTTAACTAAACAAAGGTAAAGATATTTTAAATAACCTTCATGAAATAGTGAACCTAAAGTGCAATGCTACGTTAGAGCACAAAAGAGAAAGGAAGACCTGAAAAAAAAGCTACACAAAAAAAAGCTACTTTAATGTTCACAGCAGCAAGAAGATAGTCTATCTTATCACAAGAACAAAACAATTACCAACTACACACACAAGAAAAAGAAATCATATAAATAACAGCCTTTTATTGCTAATGATCTCAATATATATGAAACCACTCAAAGTATTAAGCTACTGTTTGCCTCATTAACATACCTTAACCATTCCTCAAAACAATTACATTGCTAATGAGCACACTAAATGTTTTACAGCTATAACAATTTTACATTAGATACGTTAGCACAAACAGTTGATTTTTAATACAAAGCTATCGAGAATCAAACCTAAAACTGTCTGTATGTTGCCCCTCAACATTATTTCTCTAACTTAGGAAATACTCTGATATTCTATTGGTACCTGATATAGCATACATTAAATTTTTAATACTTCATAAAAACTACTATTTAAATTGATATAATATTATAGAATAGGCACTATTAACAAGCAGACTGTGACAACAGCATATACAAATGGTCAGTATGAAACTACCTCTGCAATTTCAAAGTACAGCACTTACTCTGTTCTACAGAGCCACAGCATTGTTGACAATAATTAAAACTACTGTTACTTTTTTTAAAATGGATTGCATTTATTATGTATTAAATTACAATTCTGATGAACAACCACAAAATGGCTAATTACATAAAAATCTCAGGAATAAAATCAAATTTATTAAGCTTGTATTATTATTTTTTACTTATATTACTATTCAGAACATTTGGAGTAATTTTAGAAGAAAAATATTGTTTAATATTAACGGAATAATACTAC
>VFFE01007247.1:1275893-1340515 GCA_008921705.1 Burhinus oedicnemus
AAAAAAAAAAAAAAAAAAACACCCTAAACAAGAAAACCCTCCACAAAACCCCATAAACCCCCACAACCCACAGACACACACAATGCCTGAACAAGCAAGCCACACACACCACACCAAAAAAAACCACCAAAACCACAACACCAAAAACACCAACCCCAACAATAACCAAAAAAACCCCAAACCACCAAACCCTCCCCACACACGAAGAAGGATAACATTTGTGTTTAATGTTGGTTTAGGAACTTAATAAAAATTTGCAAGATAGGGTTCTTAGGGCAATGTCAGAACTGATAAACTGAGATCCCAACATAACTAATAGGCAAAACCATTAAAAACCTTTGTAGCAGAAACAAGGCTACACCTCAAGACAGTGTCGAAGAAAGACTTATTTGACACATAGTACCTACAGAGCAAAAAGATGGAGCTCTGGTCTGAGTGTGCTCTGGAGTCACTTGAGAAAAATCAGACAATCTGCTATGTAACTTTTCCATAGCAGTTCAGAAATATGTTAACTAGTAACTCCAGAGGCAAGAGAACTTGCCTGCTTTCTTATGAATTGGTGATCTGAAAATAATATCCCATGTAGATTATTTATGTCCAACATAGATGAGTTCACATTGCTGCTTCTTCAAATGGGACCCTCCAATGGTTGTTCCTGTGCACTCTGTATTTTCATAAAACTCTCAAGAAATTGTTTTGTAAACCTCCGCAAGTAACTAAGTAATAAGAAAGCTAAAGGGGGTGGCCAAACAGCATGGGCATCCTCAGAATAGTCTTCCAATGAGGAACGTTAACCTGAACAATCTAAGGCTAGGCTCTGTAAGGATCTCACTAAATGAAACCCGTGAATCCCAGGCATATTTAATTCTTGGATCAGCTAAAGGCCTAAAAAGACACAATCTGTCTTCTGGTCAGTAGAAGCCACATCAGTTGAAGAAAAATTGAAGAAAATTTGTTAAAACAAACAGAGCAAGCACCAGTTAGGTGACCATTCTCAGAAAAGCTCATGTACATCTTTCAATTAATATGAGATCTGATAGTTCTTATGAATCGAACTATCACTACTGATGCAGACCTGAGACAGGTAACCCACAATCTATCTCAAACAGCACTTGTCCTCACACTTTTTAACAACTGACCTCAGTCAAAAGAAGCTACATTTAAAGGAATTAATTTAAGGATGCAGACATTTTCAACCTCTACTAGAAAAATCTCTGAAAGCACAGACATCACCATTTGATGTGGTTTTTTTGTTTACCTTTGGTCAAGAGTACAAGTTCTGAGAACAAGTTCTGAGTCACCAAAATATAATTTTTCCACAATGATACCTTCATACCTGTTGACGACTACTGAGATCCAGTTGCTTCCAAAACTGAAAATCTAAACAGAGGTCACGCCAATATTTACAGACTAATGATGCTGAAAGGCAACGCTCATTCAGGGATAAGTTGGAAAATATCTGCAAAGAAAGGGAAAAAATATTATTTGTCAGAAGTAATCATTTTTAGAGGCAGAAATATTTTGTTACTAACCTGTCTTGTAAAAGACAGACAGAGAAGTGTTATCATGCGTTGCAACACACAGTTCTAGAAGTTGTCCCCAACTTGATGAGTCAAGGACAGTAACAAAAAAACCTACATCCCACAACAGCTGACAATATTAATAAGTCACATTAGCACAAGCAACAAAAGAACGTATCCTACTTAAGCACTCATTTCTTAGACCAAATTTCAGGTGTGTTTCTGAGATGGCATACCTAAAGAATTATAAATACAAATAATAGCTCAATGTTATTTGCAAGCCTTTTAAAAAGTGTTTTAATTCCCATTCTGATTCAGATAGCAAAACCTTTCCTTCTATTTCTTAACTGAATTAAAAAGGAGTTATAAGGGTTGTTGTGGTTTAGTCCTAGCCAGCAACAAAGAACCACACAGTCTTTTCACTTACTCCCCCCACAGCAGCAGATTAGGGGGAGAATGGAAGAAAAAGGCAAAACTCGCAGGCTAAGATAAAGGCAGTTTAACAGAACAGCAAAGGAAAGAGGAAAACACCACCACCACCACCACTGATAGAGGAATATGCAAACCACGATTAATGGACCACTGCTCACCAACTGGAACCCAACGCCCAGCCTGCTCTCAAGTGGCATTTTGTGTTCCCTCCCCTGGCCAGCTACCTGGCTATATACTGAGCAAGGCTACCCATTTGGCTAGTTTGGGTCAGCACACCCAGCTGTGTCCCATTCCAGCTCCTCAGGAAAACTAACCTTATCCCTGCTGGAACCAGGACATTATCCACCCTTTATTCTAGACCATCTACATCATGCCCAGATCTTACAGTTTCCAGTTAATTACCACCACATTTCCCTGACTTTGATATATATATATATGCGTATATATATACATATATATACACATACCTATATAATTCCCTCGAAAAATGTCCATTGAGTTTGTTTAATCCGTGACTTTGGGGTCCCTCTGTTAGAACAGTCTCTCAGGGCAGGAAAGATGCTGTGTGGTGCTGGACTGTTGCATGCTGTGTTTGGAGCTCACAGCTGGTGTATCCAGTGGGACCCATGCCCACAGTCTGTGGGTGGAAGATGTCAATCTCAAGCAAGTTGCTGGGCACCAGCTGCTGAGGTCAGTTCTGATCTCATCACTGCTGCACTTTACTCACTTTTTATCAAACTCCATCTGTCATTAGTTTGGGTGACTCTTACTGCAGTAAAACTGACATGGCATATAGCAATTATAGTAATGATGACATACAGTGGCAGGGTTATTGAGCAATTAGCATCATACAATTTGATTCACTGGTTATTCTCACCCAAAATCAGTTCCCCATAAAAGCACACATCAGACCTCCCCATCCTTCTGCATCACCCACCAAATGCACCCAAGTCCTTGAGCGAAAGCAACCCCATGGAGCAGTTTGCCTCTGCCTGAGGCAGGACTAACCCAGACTGTCTTCCCTAACACATGCTTCATGTGACTACAGGGACTTTACCCCCTTCTACAGTACGTGGAAGTTCTGGCTGGGCAAGGCCAGCTCAATTAGCAGGTCTCCTGGTGTTGACTAACCAAGTAGCTTTTGCTAGATGTGTATCCCAATGTTTGAAGGTCCCACCACCCATGGCTCTCAGTGTAGTTTTTAACAGTCCATTGTATCGTTCTATCTTCCCAGAGGCTGGTGCATGACAGGGGATGTGATATACCCACTCAATGCCATGCTCTTTGGCCCAGGTGTCTATTAGGCTGTTTCAGAAATGAGTCCGGTTGTCCGACTCAGTTCTCTCTGGGGTGCCATGTCACCATAGGACTTGCTTTTCAAGGCCAAGGATAGTGTTCCAGGCGGTGGCATGGGGCTATGTTTCCAGCCATCTGGTGGTTGCTTCCACGATTGCGAGCACATAGTGCTTGCCTTGGTGGGTTTGTGGGAGTGTGATACAATCAATCTGCCAGGTCTCCCCATATTTATATTTCAGCCATCATCCTCCATACCAAAGAGGCTTTAACCACTTGGCTTGCTGGATTGCAGCATATTTCACATTCACAGGCCTGTGCAAGTGTCCATGGTCAAGTCTACCCCTCAGTCACGAGCCCATCTATATGTTGCATCTCTTCCTTGATGGCCTGAGGGGTCATGGGCCCACTGAGCTACGAATAACACACCCTTATGTTGCCAGTCCAGATCCACCTGAGCCACTTCGACCTTCGCAGCCCAATCTACCTGCTGGTTGTTTTGATGTTCCTCAGTGGCCTGACTTTTCGGTACATGGGCATTTACGTGATGTACTTTCACAGCCAGATTCTTTGGGCAGCAATATCTTGCCACAGCTCAACAGCCCAGATGGGTTTACCTCTGCGCTGCCAGTTGCTCTGCTTCCACTGCTGCAACCACCCCCACAGAGCACATACCATCATCCATGAGTCAGTATAGAGATAAAGTACTGGCCATTCTTCTCATTCAGCAACATCTAAAGCCAGCTGGATGGCTTTCACCTCTGCAAACTGGCTTGATTCACCTTGTCCTTCAGCGGCTTCTGCAACTAGTCGTGTAGGACTCCACACAGCAGCCTTCCACTTCCGATGCTTTCCCACAATCCGGCAGGATCCATCAGTGAATAGGGCCTATTTCTTCTCATTTTCTGGTAGTTCACTATACCGTGGGGCCTCTTCCACACATTGTCACTCCCTCCTCTGGTGATGTCCCAAAAATCTTTGCCTTCTGGCCAGTCCATGATCACTTCCAGAATTCCTGGGTGACTAGGGTTTCCCATTCGAGTTTACTCCGCGATCAGTGCAATCCACTTACTTGACATGGCATCAGTTGCGTGATGTGTGTCAGGGGCCCTTTCTTTGAACATCCAACCCAGCACCGGCTGTTGAGATGCTAAGAGGAGCTGTGCTTCAGTACCAACCACTTCCAAAGTAGCTCAAACCCCTTCATATGCCGCCAATATCTCTTTTTCAGTTGGAGTATAGTGGGCTTTGGATCCTCTGCATCCCTGACCCCAAAACCCTAAGGGTCGACCTCAGGTCTCCCCTAGTGCTTTCTGCCAGAGGCCCCAGGTAGGTCTGTTATCCCCAGTGGTGTGGAGCACATTTTTAACATCTTGTCCTGTCCAGACTGGCCCAAGGGCTACTGCATGAACTATATCCTGTTTGATTTGTTCAAAAGCTTGCCATTGGCCAAGGCTCTATTTAAAGTCCCCCTTCTTCTGGGTCACTTGATATAGTGGGGTCACAATCAGACTGTAATCTGGGATACGCATCCTCCAAAAACCCACAATGCCTAAGAAAGCTTGTGTTTTCTTTTTACCAGTGCTGAGTAATGTGCTCTAGGCATTCCTGCGTCAGCAGGGGAGTTGGACTAGATGATATCTAGAGGTCCCTTCCAACTCCGAAAATTCCATGATTCTGTGATTCCGTGAGAAGACTAGCACTGTTTAATCAGGGAAAAGGGACAGCAAAACGGATAAAAAAAAAACTAGAGAGAACAACACTTATCTTTTTTATGGTGGGTAGGACAATGAGTCTCAAAAATTCTTCGGCTTCTAAACTAAGGATATTGAAGGATTGCAATATACTACCTGGTAACTTCCAGAATTTCCATCATTGGGTGCTCTTTAGAACAGACTAGACAACTAACTGTCAATAATAACAGCCATCACTTTCCCCTTGTTCTAGGGGATGGCTTAGCTTAGTGGTTTTAAATATGTATAACCTATTAAGACCCCTTGGCAAAAGGGGGTTGGTTGACTATTCCTGTAAGATCTGCAAAATATACTAAGAGGGAGAAAAAAAATTAAAAAAAAAAAAATAATCAAATTCACCACCTTCAGTAAATGCTTGCAAGATTTATCACTTCCATCTTCTTCTAGCTATGAAAAACTCAAAATCTGTTATGTAGCGGTGAAGGATTGTGTATGAACCCTGTTCTCCTGCAGGCTTTTGCTTGACCATTACGAGAGTCAATAGATGTTTCTTATTAGGGAATCAGTTGAACGCAGGCAGACAGAAGTGCAGATGAAACAATCAATGTTTGCTTCCTCCCTGCAGTTCTTTGTCTGTACTGGTGAATCCATCCACAGAGCACGGAGATGGCTGTGATCAGCACCCAAAAAATACCATCACCCCTGGTCAAGTAGGGAAAAAAAGCACTCAATAGTAAGTGGTAGTTTTGCATCTGACATTCCTACTGCAAAAGCGTAATCCTAAGCATTAGAAAAAGATGGCAGTCTGATGATTCTCAGCAACTGCAAGTTACTAAAAGCAGTAGCAAACTTGGAGTTTCTACTACCAGTATGAAACAGAAGACCGTATCTTTTTACAACTACAAAAACCTCAGAAGAGAATAAGACAGTATGATCCACGTTATATTTAGACAGACATCAGACTGACTCCCGTTAACACTAAGAAGGGATGCCAAGGTTAGCATTATAAAATACTTTGATCTTTGCTAGTGTGGGAAATAAGTATGCCTATTTGTGGAAATATCAGCTTCACTTTGAGAAACAAGAGCTTGCAGTTCATGAAACAAGAACATACCAAACACAACAGGAAAGACTGTTGCTAATCCAGCTGCCACTGTGAATATGAAAGCCCTTAAATAATTTTTGTTCCAACTACCATCCTACCAAAAGTTGAAAGCCCTCACAAATCACAGAAGAGCTACTGCTACTGCATGAGACATAGCAACAGCAGCAATGCCAAAACAAAAAAGAAGCAAGTTTGATTCAGATCTTGACACAAACAGTATTTCTGCACAGACAATATTTTTCTGGAAGAAATGTCTGAAAGCATTTGTGGTCATGTTTTAGTCCACGCTGTACTTAACTTAGCTGCAGAGAGAAGTAAGGAGTGTACAGGTGTTCCAAATTGACTTCTTAGGGAAACAATAATCAGAGTGTATCATGTATTCTGCTTAAAGCACTTTCCACCAGGGGGAAAAGTAGCTGCTGACAAAGTCATTTCAGAAGTACCAGCATGCACAGGAGCAGCTACGGAAGTTACACAAGCAGTACAGGTTCAAAGACAAGGCCTTGCCAGTTTTGTTCTCTGCACTAGTTATAAAAGTTCCAACTACAAAAGGATTTTGAATGACACCATGGTGTTGTGGTTTAACCCAGCAGGCAGCTAAACACCACAGAGTCATTTGTTCACTTCCCCCTCTAGTTGGATGACAGAAAAATGGTAAAATTTATGGGTTGAGATAAAAAGGGACAGGCAAGGAAGGAGAGGTGGTGGGGTAGCCCTGTATGTCAGGAAGTGTTATGAATGTCTAGAACTTAATGATGGTGACAACAGGGTTGTGTGTTTATGGGTAATAATCAGGGGAAAGGCCAACAAGGCAGATACCATGGTGTGAGTCTGTTATAGACCACCCAATCAGGATGGAAAGGCAGACGAAATATTCTATAAGCAGCTGGGAGAAGTCTCATAATTGCTAACCCTTGTCCTTGTGGGGGACTTCAACTTAGCAGACGTCTGACAGAAATATAATACAGTTGAGAAGGAACCATCTAGGAGGTTCCTGGAGTGTGTTGGGGATAACTTCCTCACACAGCTGATGAGGGAGCCAACTAGGGAAGGTGCCCTGCTGGACCTGTTGTTTGTGAACAAAGAAGGACTTGTGGGTATTGTGATGGTTGGAATCTGTCTTGGGCACAGCAGTCTTGAAATGATAGAGTTTTCAGTTCTCGGAGAAGGAAGGAGTGGGGTCGGCAGAACTGCCACCTTCCGGAGGGCAGACTTTGGTCTTTTTAGCAGCCTGATTGACAGAGTCCCTTGGGAGGCAGTCCTGAAGGGCAAAGGAGTCCAGAAAGGCTGGACATTCTTCAAGAAGGAAGTCTTAGAGGCATAGCAGCAGGCCATCCCCATGTGCCGACAGATGAGCTGGTGGGGAAGAAGACAGGCCTGACTGAACAGAGAGATTTGGCTGGAACTGAGGGGAAAAAAAGAGTTTATGACCTTTGGAAGAAGGGGCAGGCAACTCATGAGGACTACAAGGATGTTGTGAGGTTATGCAGGGAGAAAATTAGAAGGGCCAAAGCCCAACTAGAGCTTAATCTGGCTACTGCCATAAAAGACAATAAAAAAGGCTTCTATAAATACATTAGCAAGAAAAGGAGGGCTAAGGAGAATCTCCATCCTTTATTAGACGGGGGTGGAAACATGCTGACAAATGCTGAGGAAAAGGCTGAGCTACGTAATGCCTTCTCCACCTCAGTCTTTAATAGTAAGACCAATTATTCTCGGGGTAGCCAGCCCCCTGAGCAGAATGAAGCCCCTGTATTCCAAGGGGAAATGGTGAGTGACCTGCTACAGCACTGAGACACACACAAGTCTATGGGGCCAGATGGGATCCACTCAAGGGTACTGAGGGAGCTGGCGGAAGTGCTCACCAAGACACTTTCCATCATTCATCAGCAGTCTTGGCTAAACAGGGAAGTCCCAGTTGACTGGAGGTTACCAAATGTGATGCCCATCCACAAGAAGGGCCGGAAGGAGGATCCGGGGAACTACGGGCCTGTCATTCTGACGTCAGTGCCATGGAAGCTTATGGAGCAGATCATCCCGAGTTTCATCACGTGGCACGTACAGGACACCCAGGTTATCAAGCCTAGTCAGCATGGGCTTATGCAAGGCAGGCCCTGCTTGACTATCCTGACCTCCCTCTACGACAAGGTGACCTACTTAGCGGATGAGGGAAAGGCTGTGGATGTTGTTTACCTGGACTTTAGTGAAGCCTTTGACACCGTTTCCCACAGCATTCTCCTGGAGAAACTGGCTGCTCATGGCTTGGATGGGCATACACTTTGCTGGGTAAAAAACTGGCTGGATGGCCGGGCCCAAAGAGTGGTGGTGAATGGAGTTAAATCCAGTTGGCGGGCTCTCACAAGTGGTGTTCCCCAGGGCTCAGTATTGGGGCCAGCTCTCTTCAACATCTTGATCAATGATCTGGATGAGGGGATCGAGTGCACCCTCAGTAAATTTGCAGACAACACCAAGTTAGGTGGGAGTGTCGACCTGCTTGAGGGTAGAAAGGCTGTACGGATGCATCTGGACAGGCTGGATCGATGGGCTGAGGCCAATAATACAAAGTTCAACGAGGCCAAGTGCCAGGTCCTGCACTTGGGCCATAACAACCCCATGCAGCGCTACAGGCTTGGGGAAGAGTGGCTGGAAAGCTGCCTGGTGGAAAAGGACCTGAGGGTGTTGGTCAACAGCCAGCTGAATATGAGCCGGCAGTATGCCCAGGTGGCCAAGAAGGCCAATGGCATCCTGGCCTGTATCAGGAATAGTGTGGCCAGCAGGACAAGGGAAGCGATCGTCTCCCTGTACTCAGCATTCGTGAGGCCGCACCTCATATACTTCATACAGTTTTGGGCCCCTCACTACAAGAAAGACGTTGCAATTCTGGCATGGGTCCAAAGAAGAGCAACGAAGCTGGCGAGGGTCTGGAGAGCAAGTCCTGTGAGGAGTGGCTGAGGGAACTGGGGTTGTTTAGCCTGGAGAAGAGGAGGCTCAGGGGAGACCTTATCGCTCTCCACAACTCCCCGAAAGGAGGTTGTAGCAAGGTGGGGGTCGATCTCTTCTCCCAAATAACAAACAATAGGACAAGAGGAAATGGCCTCAAGTTGTGCCAGGGAGGTTTAGATTGGGTATTATTAAAAATTTCTTCACCAAACGGGTTATCAAGCTTTGGAGCAGGCTGTCCAGGGAAGTGGTTGAGTCACCATCCCTGGAGGTATTTAAAAGGCAGGCAGATGTGGTGCTGAGGGACATGGTTTAGTGGTGGTTTTGGCACTGTTAGTTTAATGGTTGGATTTGATGCTCTTAAAGGTCCCTGCCAAGCTAGACAACTCTATGATTCTATGAAAAACAGTTTAATAGGACAGAAAAGGAAGGCAAAATAATAATAATGATAAAAGAATATACAAAAGAAGTGATGCACAGTGCAACTGCCCACCACCTGCCAGCTGACATCAGCCAGTCCCCAAGCAGCGGCCGCCACCCAACCAGCAGCCAACTTCCCCCAGCTTTATATGCTGAGTATGACATCATACAGTACGGAATATCTGTTTGGCCAGTTTGTGTCAGCTCTCCTGGCTGTATCCCCTCCCAGTTTCTTCTGCACCCCTGCCTGCTTGCTGGCAGGGACTTGTGAGAAGCAGAAAAGTCTTTTGACTTAGTATAAGCACTGCTCGGCAACAACCAAAACATTAGTGCGGTATCAACATTATTCTCATTCTAAATCCAAAACACAGCACTACACCAGCTACTAGGAAAAAAATTAAGTCTATCTCAGCCAAAGCCAGGACACATGTAAAACATCAGCTTCTCTTCAGAGCTTGCAGTTGTTAAAAGAAGATGTATTGAATTACACTAAATGGAATTTAGTAGCAAAGCCTATACATGAATCCAGTCTGGTGGCACATCATCCTTACATTATAGGATTATCTTAGCTGCTGGTTAAAATACTAAACAAACGCATAAAATGCTACAACTCAACTTTGATGACCTTCACCAGCCTTTCACCATTTTCATTATCTAGATACATATTGATACTGTGACAGCTTAATTGTCCTGAGTTTTAAATTGTTTTCTAATTCCAAAGTCTGTGTAAATACAGCAGAAAGCTAAAACCATTCTTATCCCCAAGCCTGGGGATATCTGCTTATGACAGATAACTTTCTGAGGGCAGTGTGTCCACTGGCACAATTAACTCCTGAAAACTGTACTCGAGCACGTACACCCGCATGCCCAATACTCACTTTTTTCCCCCCTCAACTCTCTGTTTTCCAAGCACCAGAGGGACTGAAATATCCTTCATCACTCTCAAAAGAAACAAAACACAATTTAGTAGTATCTTCTAGATGCATTTCACACTTCTTTTTCCTGTTGGCAAGAGGCAGGGGTAGAGGAAGCAGAGTTCTATATAACAAGCAAACAAAAAACCCCACTCCTTTTCCTCGCTCTCTCTCGTCTCACCCTTTTTCCGCTTAAGTTCCTAAAACAGATGTCAGTGCCTCCTGATTCAACCTTTCAAGTGATAGTTAAGATTACTGTTTTTTCTAATGGACACAAAAGAATTTCTGGGCCTCCACGTTGCATCCTATTTAAGGATCAACACCCATAATGTTCAACACTGATGGCCTTATCATACCTTCCAGATATAGTCAGTTCTTTCATGTCTAGCTCTTGCTTCGAAATAAGCGTTCACACAGACATTAAAGACCACAGTGAAAAGTAAACCCAAAAATACAATGCCCAGGACAGCAAAAGTCAACTAACAGACATAGCTGGCTTTCAGCCAGACCACATTCAATCTGCTGAACTCAATTCAAACAGTCCAATTTTATGTCGTTGTTAGATACAATCATTCAAATCACTCACAGGAAAAAAAAAAAGTAAACAAGTTGTTTTAGCTTTAAGCAACAAAACACAACCGATTCCACAGTACTATCTTCAGTGTGTTTCCCCACACCTGTGGCAATCCACAATTCTGGATTGAGTGACAAGTTCAATTGATTTTAATCCGTCCACATTAAGTCCTTGCACAGCACAGTTCACACTGTCAGAAAAACAGGGCCTGACCAAGTTTTGGGGTTTTCTTCAATTTTCTGGAATAAGTATTTTCTAAGACAATGAATGGTAAAGGGAGGAAGAAGCTGCTGATCAATAGCACTGAAGGGTCCAACCAGAAAAGCTAGAAACAGTTATTCTGTGTAACTGTCTCCACCACCACCAAGTCCCTATATGATGGGCTTCAGACACTACACGCCTAACAATTCCCCACTGCTTCTCCATTAAATGTATGCTAGGTATTTCAAGCCACATATCAAAAATGGACTACTTCAAACTTTTGTGCTAAAAGTTAGCATTTCAGCAAGAACAGGGGAGAAAAAAAAAACAAAACAAAAAAACAAAACCAAAACTCCCTATAAATATCTTTTCATAAAAGATTAAAGATTAAGATTTAAATATCATAAATCCATGTATTAAACTTAATTAATTATATGTAAATATTTGATAACTTTGGCCTTAAACCAAGTTACTCAAAGTTCAATCAAGCGAAGGAGATAACTAACTGCACTTCTAATCAAAGGAATTCATGAAAAGTCAGTCACACCCATGAATGTTACTACAAGAAAGTACAATACTAGAAAATTGTGCATGTGTTTGCTGACAGAATATCCTTAACACCAGGTTTTCCAAAATCAAGAATTCACATCATACAAATCAAATATGAGGTAAACATAAGCATAATTCAAGAAAGAATTTTAAATTATCAAAAGACAATCCTAATTCAAAAATAAAAGACTTTTAAAATCCACAATCAAGTAGTTAGAATTATTGATTGCACAGACTTTAGAAGCTTTTGCCTCAGGAACAGAGGCAAGAAAATTCAGTTGATTGCTAATACCGTTCTTTAAAGATACTACTAACTTTAAGAACAATGAACATGTTTCTGAATATGAACTTTAAGAACACGAAATATGGACCATACGCCCCACAGCAGAAGAGACATTATAAAAGGTGAATCCTATTCATACCTTATTTCTGTCCATTGTTCTCATTTGAAAGATCTTTCAGTCTTACTAGAAGAGTAAAGATTTCTGTGAATGAAGCTTTCTTTTCTCAATGAAAATCTTCCATAACCACAAAGAATAGATATCTATGAAATTGTTTTCATTACACTGAGTCAGCTAGATTTGTTTTGAAACCAAGAAGTTCATGGCATTAGCAACAAAAAAATATTAAAATGTAAACTTGAACATTTCATGGTGCTAATGAACTTGATGCATTAATTCTTGGAAAACTGCTCATCTGTTTCAACAAGCGGGTGCAAATTTTTTCAGCAACTCACTGAAGTTTCATTATCAAAAGTCATTCTAAAGTATCATTTAATAAAAGAAACATGCTTAGTACACGACATTTTACTATCAACTGTTAAACACAGTATTTGTTAACTGCAGCCATAAGAAGTTAAGGTTTTCTGTTTATTAAAGGTTGTTTGTTTCTATTTCAGAAAATTAAAGAATCATCTATCAACAAAAAACAAATGAAGGACACAGAAATATTTGCTTAGTTTTTAAGAGGTTTCATCACTTTACTCACACATAACCCCAACTAAATAAGGGAAATAGGAATGATTCGTGAGCACCTCAGTATATGAAAAACATATAAAGCATTGAAGGCATGCACCCCTGAAAGGAGCCTCAGTACATCCATAAAAGGAATCAAGTTAAAAATGCTCTTGTGATTAACAAGGAAACCAGGAAAAGTGGTGGTGTGATTTCACATCGCAGCCAGGATTCTTACAACAAGCTGCCATTAGAAGGAACAGTTTACTGGTTGCCTACTCCTGGTTACCTGAATTTTTGCGCTGGCTTTAATGACAGTACCCACAGAAAGTCTCTTGAGGCTGCTGATCCTGAGGAGAAGTTTTGCAATGTTAGATTGGTGTCAGATTAGACAGCTGAATCAACTCACTCTGCAACTGCATGATCACTCCACAGAGCCCAAAGCTAGCAGCAGGAACATGCAGCCAGATGTTACAAAAGGGAGACAGACACTGCCCTTAACAGTCACTTGCTAATGGATTGCCTTAGCCATAACCAAAACACAACTTTAGTTTCTGTCTGTAAGAAATGAAAGGAGATGCTGATACCATACCTTTCCTACTAATGGAAAGAAAGGGTCCTGATGAATAAGCAGAATATCTTTACTTGAAGGAGCTTGATAAAGTTTTACTCCCAGCCATCCAACTGTCCTCACTAAAAGATGCCCGTGCTGCTTCTGAATCACCACAACAGTTTAGACACTAAGACATAACAAAATTTGTGAAAGATCAAACACAGGCCAGGCACCCTGAACAAAAGAAACAAATAAACAAACAGGAAATGAAAGCAAGAGTTACATTTAATTCACTTTGCATCCAAACACTACACAACTTGTAATCTATTAGTTTTCTCCAGGCAATAGTACATAGTTTCAGGGATGTAGAGCAAGCCAAGCAACACCTAAACAACATTAGGAAAAGTTTTATCAGCCATGGGGGGTGGGTTTCAAGGCATCTATCTGCCTTCAGGAAAAGTAGAAATTTCATTCCAAGATATCTGTCTCCTCCATCACATTAACTCACTCTGTAATGTGAAAACCTACATGCTTCCATGAAAGCCACCCTTACACGCACACCTGTGGAAAGCAAAATACTTATTTATTTTTAGAAGTCTGCAACAAATCTCAAAATATATCATGACACCTTTCAGAACTTTATCATTGAAATAATGTCCATACATTATCTTTGCTTTTGTTACTAGTCTACTGGCACACCTTTCCTTCACAACTGTGCCCATCAGCTGCACTTCCAGAAGCTCAAAGACAGCACAGTGAAATTAAAGCTGCTTTATTTCCCTACTGCAATCACAGGGTGACAGTGAGCTTTATGGAGAAAAAAAAAAAGAAAGAAAAAGAAAAAAAGAAAATTTGATGTTTCTGTGGTGTCCATTGCTAGAAAAAAAGGAGTTCAGCAGAACAATTAAGATTGAAATAAAAGGACATTTACCTCCCTACATCAGCCACAAAGTTTCAAAACCTCTTCCATTTTTCTCAGTGCTATATCTAAAAGTAAGGCTCGACACGAACTCTACACAGGATTAACCGATGGGAACACCAGCGTAAGAAGGGAAGGAAGCTTGTATTACAACAGTGACTCCATTAAATTGTGGATGAAGTTCAATTCAAATGATATATTTTGATGCCTCTGCCTCCTGACTAGGCCAGAAGAAAAAAAAAAAAATAGACAGTGCAACTATGATATGTATATCCAGGCTTTTCAGGTATAAGTTTATTAAAAATAAATGCCAGAATTCAAAAGTCAGAAGACAAAACCAAAGGTCTAGCTCTGGTCTATCAAATCCATTTCATATCGCTCTTAAATGGAGTGCTAGTAGCACAGTGATAGCAGCACTGCATTTAACATCAATATTACCAAACGCAAACAAGTGAGTTATTACAGCAAAGGAAGAATGAGAAAAATCAGTAAAAAACATTGAGTAAAGATGCAAGAAAAGGAGCCAGTAGTGCCTCAAATAATAATACATTTATGACAACTTTTAAGTTCAGTAAAACACGCACACTGATCTTCCCTTCATAGCACATTAGCTCTAAGCTAAAACTCACAGGGTCTCTGCTGCAGACAGAGCAGCATGTGTTCACGCTTTATAAAAACAAAAGCAGCAAACTGAGAAAGACAACATCAAAAAGGTCATCTATTCTAGATCCTTCTCTGTTTTGAAGCAAGTTCAAGCAGACCTAGAACACCCCTGATAACATCCCCTTGCTTTTAAAAAAAGAATTAATCAATAAAAATCACAAGTCCTCACATAACCTCTTTTGTCAAGATAAAAATGTTCTCACACTGTGTTGTTCTCCAAGTATCTCACCTAAATTTCCCTCACACCAATTTAACCTTATTGTTTCTTTTTATTTGACAAAGGACAGGAACACAGTGGAACTTTTTATCAATCTTCTCATAACAAGAGAGTGCACCTCAGTCTTCTTTCTGAACAAAAGTGTCAGTCAGTTTGAACAGAATCTTCCAACTACCCTCACGGGCCATGTTTCCATGACCTCTAGTTCTCCTTTGATGCCTCTCCAATTTGTCTGTGGGTTTTTTAAGGAGACCTCAGTGCCCACAACCTAATGCAGTACTCTAGCAGAGGCTTTAAAAGCGCCAAGCACAGCAGAGAACTTCTTTTCCATGTTCTTCATGCACAGTTCCTGTTAATACAGCTCAGAAGGAACTCTGAAGTAATTGGCATTACTAAGTTCATTCAGTTTGCAGACCATTTTACACCAGTTAAGTGTTTTGATTCAACAACAGCACTGCAAAGAGGTAACAGGTACAACAGGAAGATTAATTGCTACTTTCCAGAAATAGCAGTGAAATTGCAGTAGGCCCACATTTGTGATATATAGCACAAAGTTCTGAACACTGTACAACTGCAATCTTCTGCATTGCATGCTTACAAACAGCTCCCTTATTTTTTTTCATTCACACCTCTGTCTAGGTTACAGTCAAGCTGTCTGGTTTATAATTCCTTAGTTCCCCTCAGATTTTAAAGAGAATGGATTTAAATTACCTTTTAGTCAAAGGTAAAAGCCCTCATCTACAAAGCTTAAAGATGAAATTTTGCCTACTGTATAACTCTTTTTTCTGATACATGTTTCAGTGACCAAATGAAAAGCAAAACAACCGGTAAGCTTGTTTGGTCTGTGGAACCACAGTCCTTTTATAGCCCCACACTGATGAAAAGACCTCTTCCCCAGCCAGGGGAACAGGATCAACTAGCACATTGCACTATGAACTTTCCAATTTAGTAGGACCCATCCGATGATCTGCAGGCCAAGTTCAGTCTGACAAACCCTTCCATCCATCCCTGTATCCTTCATTTAGGGGAGACTTAACAACTGCTTAGCAACAGAACAGCGCCTGAGCAGCCCATGCCACCACCTCCAAGTGGCCAGCTATTTCTTAGGAGTTCCTGCAACGTTTCTTGGGGCTTGTCTCCAGCCCACGTACAGACACAGGTGACAGCCACTCCTCTGCTAGCACCACTGCATCAGGAGGTCGCAGAGGTGGGAATCAAGGGAAGGACACATTAAAAAAAACCACAGGATCTGGCTCCTGAGACTTCTGAAGGTGGAATCTCTTGTTCTTTTATTAAGGTTTATGTCTCCACTACTGTGTGAAAGGTTTAGTAAAGACTTTGGGTATATCTGGCTCCCACCCTCTCATAATAAAATGGCACCTTTGGAGAAAGGATTATATTTGGGATATTCTATTTGTATCAAAACCCAGCACGTGAAGGCCTTTAGGCACCCATATAATCCAGTTAATAAGACACCTGATCAGAAATCTGAACTTGTAAGTCCCTTAACAGAATAGGATGCTATGGAAGCAGCCAAAAAAAACCAAAAAACAAAACAAACCAAAAAAAAACCCCACAAAACAACCAACCCAACTCATAAGTCTAGCTAAGGATCAAAGGGCAAACTGCAAGAGTGCGGGTGTGTGATATAATAAAAAAACAAAAAAACAAAACACAAAACCAAAACAGGCGAGTCGGTTGGTTCCAGCTGACGGAATTAAGTGCAGGCTTTTTCCAAAACATTGCAGAAGGTGCTGGACTACAGGGAGACTAAAGAGACAAAAATCATTGGGGGAGGTAGGGAACTTGTCAAAAAAAAACTTCCCTTGAAATCACAGACACATATGAAGTACTGTGTCAATACAAAACAGAAAACCACATGGAAAAAACATTTAAACTAGTCTACATGTGAGATGGGCATGACATACCTTCACTATGAAAAGAATTGGGTTATGACAGAGTTACAGATTGATATTTTTGGAAAAGTGAAACCGAGTACAAAGGTAACAACAGAAAAGTACTCGTATCATTGATCAGAAAAAGTGTTTAAGCCATACTAATCAAGTCAGTCCAGTCTGAAATCCTCAAACAACAGAATATCAAAGAAAATATTATCTTCACAGAATAGTGGCAAACAGATGAATTAATTTCTAGAAGAACTACATGACAAAGTTTCAATTCTGTAATCCCAACAGAGATTAATTTAGATATGGTAATTAATGAGTTTTAAATATTTGCCAAAAAGGAATTTGGACAGTGCATCTATGAAACATAACATACCCTTACTAACACATTCAGATGTACTTAAAAAAAAGCCCAAACTCCAATACAATAAAAAAACCCACCCCAAAACAAACCAACTGAAAACCCCACAGAATTAATTTTATGTGCAAGACAGACAGATTTAATAGATTGTTATTGTTTAGAAACAAAAGAGTAAAGGAAGTACTTTCTACATCGGGGTTGTACAATGAGCAGAATACGAAGAACAGGAAGCGTCATCTGTCCTACGCTCCTCCATTATGATGCCCTGCTTTAAGTTTAGCAGCCATCTGACCCTACAGTAAACTGCTGTAATACTGAAACCCTATTCCCCAAAATTTAAAGACACATCAAACTGTGGAAAACATGACAGGCTTCAGCTCGAGCCAGACTTATCTTTTTAGCTAAGGTTTAGCTGAAGAAAGTCAGCATACTGACGAGATCAACAGAGTAGCTTAAAAATGAAGTCATTCTCAACAGAGAATGGTATTAAAGGAACCAAAAGACAGCAAAAGGGACAGGAAAGAAAGCGAGTCTGTACAGAGTAAGAGGTTATGAAAGCATGTAATTCAAGAGGGCTGCAAATACTCAGGCTGTGAACCCAACATTGACTCGAAACAGATAGCAATACAATTTTTTTTCCCCAATCAACACTGAAAACTTTTCAATGTAGTTCTGCCCTACACAGAAGCACTAAATACATCGATTCTCTCCCCTGTTGAGTAGTCCATCAGTGATACAAGTAACAAGCTACCTGCGAAGGACACATTGCGAAGTTAACCAGTACGAGTCAAAAATATTTACGGGGCAGCTTCTGGAACAGTTTTGCCTGTCTTCACCTCCAGTTAATGACTCACAATGCCTTTTGCAGTGACAAACCAAAACAATGGCGTTTTAAAAAAAAAAAAAAAAAAATTAACATCACCACCCCCCCCGAAGCCCACACCCACAACCCTGTTTAGCTCCCAAACGCCGGGTGACCGAGGCCGGCTCCTCCCCCGGTGCCTGGGGCACCGCACTGCCCGGTGGGCCGACCCGCTCCCCGCACCGCCCCAGGCCCGGTAGCGGCCGCAGGTGGCGGCTGCCGGCTCCCACACGCCACCGAGCCCGCCCAGGGACACCGGCAACCTCCCCGGCCTCCCCAGGGGCAGGCCCAGCCCCGGGACTCCCGCGGGGAGGCAGCAGGCCCGCCCGCCTTCCCGTCCCGACCCACCTTGAGGAGGATGGAGGGCGGCAGCTGGTTAATGTCCGGGGTCGGCGGCGGCAGCGGCTCTCGGCAGCAGTCGCCGGGGCGCTCCAGCGGCTCCTCGCTGCCCGCCTCGCCGCCCCTCTCCTTCTGTTTCTCTCCTCCCTCCTCCTCCGGTGCGAGAGGCGACGGCGGTGAGGTGGGCTGCCCCCCGCCGCCGCTGTCCCCGCCGGCGTCCCGGGCCGGCGCGCCCCCGCCGCCCGCCGCACAGCTGTCGGCGGCGGGCAGGGCGCTGAGCTGCGCCTCCCCCGGGCACTGGCAGGCGGCGGCCTCGGGCTCCGCCGCAGCGGCGCTGGCCGCCGCGCAGCGCGGCTGCTTGCAAGGCGGGCAGGCGGGCAGGCCGGCCCCCTTGCGCTTGCACACCATCTCGGAGGCGACCTCGCCGGGCGGCCTGGCCGGCCCCAGGAGGCCCCGCACCGGCGAGGGCAGCAGGCCCGAGAGGAGGAGGCGCTGGCAGCGGCCCCGCGGCTCCCAGGCAGCGGACGGCAGGCGTAGGAGGCGGCGGGCGGCGCGCTGCTCCGCGGTGACGAGGGCCGCGTAGGGCGGCGGTGGCAGCAGGGGGTCCCCGGCGGGCAGGGGCTGCTCCGGGGCGGGCGGGCTGGCGCTGTGCACGATGAAGCAGAGCATGCAAGGCCCGCGCAGGAAGCAGCTCCGGCTGCGCGGCGGCACCTTCCTGCCCCGGCGGCAGCGGCGGTCCCGGTCCCGGCTCAGGCTGCTTGCCTCCTTCGAGAGCAGGTGGCCCATATAGAAGGCGGCAGAGGCGGAAGGGCCCGCGGGTTGTCACCTGCGGGAGGCGGCGGCGAGCGCTGTCATGCTGCCAGCGGAGGCGGCAGCTGGCGGGCCCGGGCCACGACGGGACGGGACACGGCGGCGGGGCTAGTTCCGGGACGCGGCGCCGGGAGGGAGAAGCTTCCGCTACCGTCGCCCTGACCTCCCTCGGGGGAGGCGAGAGGGCGGCGCTCCGCCGCTTGGCCGCCGCCCGGCGGTGCTGCCGCCAGCGGCCGGGTTGGGAGCCGACGAGTGAGGGGAGCGGTCTTGCGGGGCCCGGCGGCAGAGGCGGGCCCGGTGGCCTCCCTTCAGAGGGCCCGGCAGGGAGCCGCGGGGGCGATAGTAGCGGCTCCGTGGGGGGGTGGGCCGCCCCCCCATCTCACCCACGCACACACACACACCGCGGGTGTGGGTGTGCGTATCCACTGCGTGCAGCGTACGTGCATTGTTTAAATGTGCTGTGTGTATAAATACGAATGTATGGAGTGGAGTCAGCATATAAGCATATAATACCTATGTTCATATAGTGTTATATCTATCATATACATATTTTTGAATGCCTGAAATAAAGGGGTTTTTGTCACAATTTGTAGGGAAAGGTGAGAGGACTCCTGCCCGCTGGTGTGTGATGGTACGCAGCTGCACAGGACTGAGGTTGGTTTTTTGGCGCAGCAGGGTGACACAAGCTTTGAGACTACCACAAGCGTTCCTCCAAGTTTTCTCCATCAACGCCTTCTTTCCACCAAGGTGCTCCAGCAAATACCTGGTTTCCACTGTTTTAAATCATTGTTTGGCCAGAGCCAGGGCCTCCGTCCCTGTATGCCCTGCTCCTGAGGATGCTCGCCGCTAAGCAGAGTGTGTTGTACTTCCCTGCAGGTGCCCAGAGTGTATAAATCTTGGCAAAAATAGTCCATAATATTAAGACTCTCCTCAATGCCTAGCGAAATTCATTTGCGTGTTTCAGCATTCAGTTCTAAATTAGCAATGTAAGTTGACTTAGATACATAGGTTTAAATACATGTTGAATTTTGTCTTTAGTAAAAGGTATTTCAGGAAGGAGAAGGCAAGTTATAGCTAGAGTATATATGGTGCAGTACTGCTATCAAATAACAAAGAGCAGCAGAAGAAATGCACAGTGTTGTATACTGTGAAGCAGATCTTTTGGCCTTTTGCCCAGGAACAAGTTATGTTAGGAATAAAATACCCGTGACACTATTATTTTTGTTTGTTACCTGTATTATTAGTCTTCAACAGCTCAGTAAAAATGTTTGCTGTGAGAAAAATGCTAAATATACCATTGGATAAAAGTAGAGCACTAGAATATTTTATCTGAATTTACGACTCACTGAGATCTATCAATATAAACTGCAGCAAATTTTGGCAAAAGTTTGGCAAGGTCTTTTCCTTCCTCAGATTTCAAACATGTATTTCAATAAGAACAAACAAAGACAACATTAAAAGAAGATGGAAGTCGAAGTCAAGCCTTCAAACCAAACAGCATTCAGAATCAATGCTTGCAATGTCAAATATTCAAAATAAATCTCATCTTTAAATCTGGCTGTGCAGCTTTGGAATAGTATTGTGACGTGGTCTTTACTTTCCATCATATACTAGTATTTCCTGCAGAAGTGCTGGCAAGGGTGCCTGACTTCTCTATGTCGCTTTAATTTCTGACAGTCTGATATACATTGCCCTGGTTTTTTGGGATATATACACACCATGCATACACACATATATGAAATTCTTCCCATTCCTCTAATATTTACCTTGACGTGATCCATCTCTGCTACCTCCTTTTGAAATAAGTTGACTTGTACAGAACAGAGACAAGGGCACATCTCATCTCATCATGTCTTTCCAAAGCAATTTCACCTTCAGATAATTTTCTTACCCAATTCTTGTCATTTTTCTCCTGATAACTAAAGCTCAATCCTTGAATTTAGTCTTTGGGACACTATTTCTGAGGGGGTGCTTTGTTGCTATAAAGACTGCAGAATGAAAGCAAGAAAACTAAAATGATAAATGGTCAGTTCTCATACGCTACTCATTCCTTTAGTGCTCTGTCACTTAACTGGTTACAAGACTTTGGCCCTAAAGATGACAGCAGAGCTGTTCCACGGGAAGTTTTATTGGCAAATATTAAACCATAAATATCTTCAGAAGAACTTCTGCTGATTCAGTGTAGTGCATGTGATTTGTCTGCTCCAGCAT
Source organism: Burhinus oedicnemus (assembly GCA_008921705.1). Lineage (NCBI taxonomy): Eukaryota > Metazoa > Chordata > Aves > Charadriiformes > Burhinidae > Burhinus > Burhinus oedicnemus. The sequence continues at coordinate 1,297,328 of VFFE01007247.1, forward strand.
GACATTTGAGAAATGGGTTTTGACATTCCACTGAGGGGGAGTGAGAAACTGAGACAATAATGTTTAGAGAAAAATAATCTTAGCTCAAGGTTTATGTTTTTGCAAACAGAGAAGGACTTGTGGGTATTGTGATGGTTGGAATCTGTCTTGGGCACAGCAGTCTTGAAATGATGGAGTTTTCAGTTCTCGGAGAAGGAAGGAGTGGGGTCGGCAGAACTGCCACCTTCCGGAGGGCAGACTTTGGTCTTTTTAGCAGCCTGATTGACAGAGTCCCTTGGGAGGCAGTCCTGAAGGGCAAAGGAGTCCAGAAAGGCTGGACATTCTTCAAGAAGGAAGTCTTAGAGGCACAGCAGCAGGCCATCCCCATGTGCCGACAGATGAGCTGGTGGGGAAGAAGACAGGCCTGACTGAACAGAGAGATTTGGCTGGAACTGAGGGGAAAAAAAGAGTTTATGACCTTTGGAAGAAGGGGCAGGCAACTCATGAGGACTACAAGGATGTTGTGAGGTTATGCAGGGAGAAAATTAGAAGGGCCAAAGCCCAACTAGAGCTTAATCTGGCTACTGCCATAAAAGACAATAAAAAAGGCTTCTATAAATACATTAGCAAGAAAAGGAGGGCTAAGGAGAATCTCCATCCTTTATTAGACGGGGGTGGAAACATGCTGACAAATGCTGAGGAAAAGGCTGAGCTACGTAATGCCTTCTCCACCTCAGTCTTTAATAGTAAGACCAATTATTCTCGGGGTAGCCAGCCCCCTGAGCAGAATGAAGCCCCTGTATTCCAAGGGGAAATGGTGAGTGACCTGCTACAGCACTGAGACACACACAAGTCTATGGGGCCAGATGGGATCCACTCAAGGGTACTGAGGGAGCTGGCGGAAGTGCTCACCAAGACACTTTCCATCATTCATCAGCAGTCTTGGCTAAACAGGGAAGTCCCAGTTGACTGGAGGTTACCAAATGTGATGCCCATCCACAAGAAGGGCCGGAAGGAGGATCCGGGGAACTACGGGCCTGTCATTCTGACGTCAGTGCCATGGAAGCTTATGGAGCAGATCATCCCGAGTTTCATCACGTGGCACGTACAGGACACCCAGGTTATCAAGCCTAGTCAGCATGGGCTTATGCAAGGCAGGCCCTGCTTGACTATCCTGACCTCCCTCTACGACAAGGTGACCTACTTAGCGGATGAGGGAAAGGCTGTGGATGTTGTTTACCTGGACTTTAGTGAAGCCTTTGACGCCGTTTCCCACAGCATTCTCCTGGAGAAACTGGCTGCTCATGGCTTGGATGGGCATACGCTTTGCTGGGTAAAAAACTGGCTGGATGGCCGGGCCCAAAGAGTGGTGGTGAATGGAGTTAAATCCAGTTGGCGGGCTCTCACAAGTGGTGTTCCCCAGGGCTCAGTATTGGGGCCGGCTCTCTTCAACATCTTGATCAATGATCTGGATGAGGGGATCGAGTGCACCCTCAGTAAATTTGCAGACAACACCAAGTTAGGTGGGAGTGTCGACCTGCTTGAGGGTAGAAAGGCTGTACGGATGCATCTGGACAGGCTGGATCGATGGGCTGAGGCCAATAATACAAAGTTCAACGAGGCAAGTGCCAGGTCCTGCACTTGGGCCATAACAACCCCATGCAGCGCTACAGGCTTGGGGAAGAGTGGCTGGAAAGCTGCCTGGTGGAAAAGGACCTGAGGGTGTTGGTCAACAGCCAGCTGAATATGAGCCGGCAGTGTGCCCAGGTGGCCAAGAAGGCCAATGGCATCCTGGCCTGTATCAGGAATAGTGTGGCCAGCAGGACCAGGGAAGCGATCGTCTCCCTGTGCTCGGCATTGGTGAGGCCACACCTCGTGTACTTCATACAGTTTTGGGCTCCTCACTACAAGAAAGACATTCAGGTGCTGGAACGTGTCCAGAGAAGAGCAACGAAGCTGGTGAGGGTCTGGAGAGCAAGTCCTGTGAGGAGTGGCTGAGGGAACTGGGGTTGTTTAGCCTGGAGAAGAGGAGGCTCAGAGGAGACCTTATCGCTCTCCACAACTCCCTGAAAGGAGGTTGTAGCAAGGTGGGGATCGATCTCTTCTCCCAAATAACAAACAATAGGACAAGAGGAAATGGCCTCAAGTTGTGTCAGGGGAGGTCTTTTCCAAGCAAAATGATTCTACGATTCCCTGATTTTGTGTTATCTCAGCTGTGAGTACTGTTTAGGAACTAAGACTATGTTCATAGCTTGTTTGTAGAATTTGCATATCTGAACTTACCAGTGAAAGATATTGTCTGGTTATGCTCCATTTGTAGTAGAGCTACACCAGCAAATCCTTTCTGCTATTCTAGTTAAACATTTTCTGGTTATAAGTAAGGAAAGAACATTCCCCACTCTCCCACCCCACTTCCTTCTTGCAATCGGTGTGGCCATGCTTCCAAACTTAAGTGTAGATCAAGCATAGAAAATTAGAGAATTTCATTATGGGTGCATAAAAGAATGTTTGCATGATGATTTGTTTGGGTTCTCACAGCACAGTATAAATACGTCAGGTAACATACATGAAAAGTACATTATTATCTAGACGCTGTGTTTGAATAGGCAAAGTAAAAATCCCCAGGTGCATGCTTGAGTATGTATGTTAATTACCCAGCGTATGGATAATCTGAAACTTCAAAGCAAATATAGCATGTTCATCTCAGCTGAAGATGACAAACTACTTCTGAGACTATTAATCATCAAGGATGGTTTTCTTACTCAGCCTTCTGAGGACTTTGAATAGGTGGGGGAGTTTTCTTAAAAGCTTTTCCATCCCCAAGCCTGCTGCCTAAAAGCCAGACAGAACAAGCAGAACTTGTAGGAGACTGAAAGAACATTGAGGGTACGGCAATATTTGCTTTATCTGTGAAAAGACCAATTCTTGTTCTTAATGTCTTTCAATTTTCTGGATCCCTCAGAATTCCTCTTTAGAGAAATCTCTTTGGAAATGTTAACTCCTATAAATTGTGTATGCAGTGATTTTTTGCTGTAGAAGATGTCAAATTGAAAACCACCAGCAATTCAACTGGTAGAGTGGCTTTTGATTATGACAGTAACACATTATCATCATCTTACTTTTTTAAGCCTTGCAAACTGGGGATTTCTCCTAATGATTTCAACCTCCTTTACCAAATTTTTAAAGCAAAAGGTAGCTTGTAATTTCTACTTGCTGCTGCTCATCATTTCTGCCTCCTCTGCACATCTGTTATATTGGTATTTTAGTTCACTGAATTCATCTCACCACTCTGTCAGTATCAGGGTTTAGCGAATTCTGTCGTTAATATGTAGAATCATGTATTTTGGTCATCTGATAAATGCTTTGAAAAGGTCACCTGGATGTAGTCTCAGAGGGTGAAATTCAATTGCCTAGAAATAGTTGTAGCACTTTCTTGGATGTGCCAGGTGACTGAGCTGTCCGCAAAGGGCAGGGGTATGGGATAGGGAGCATAGCTACAGCCTATGGGAGCACCAGCTGCTCTGTGGTATCCCATGTTTAGGCAGCAGTAATGTATGGAGTGTCAGCAGATAGTTTTTTTATCTGTTAGTATTCTCTTATGTAGCGGTGTGCTTTCTTTTGCAAAATCCTATTTGTTTCACTGTTGTACTGGTTTTGGCTGGGACAGAGTTAAATTTCTTCATAGTAGCTCCTATGGGGCTATGTTTTGGATTTGCACTGGAAATAGTGTTGGTAACACAGGGATGTTTTGGTTATTGCTGAGCAGTACTTACACAGTGTTAAGGCCTTTTCTGCTTCTCACACTGCCCCACCAGTGAGCAGGCTGGAGGTGTACAAGAAGCCAAGAGGGAACACAGATGGGATGGCCAAACCACAAGTGGCCAAAGGGATATTCCATATCATAGGACATCATGCTCAGAAATAAAACTAGGGGGAAGGTTGGCGGGGGGGCTGCTGCTCAGGGACTGGCTGGGCATTGGTAGTTGGTGGGGAGCAATTGTTTTAATTTGCATCACTCATCTTTCTTGGGTTTTTTGCATTGCTCCTCTCTCTTTGTTTTTTTTTTCCCTCTTTTCCTTACTACTACTACTACTACTATTATTATTATTATTTGTTATTATTATTATTTCTTTTTAATTATTCAACTCTTGTTATCTCAACTTGTGAGTTTGTTTCTCCCCTTTACCCTTCTGATTCTTTCCCTGCCCTACCGGGGGTGGGGCAGGGAGGAGGGAGGTAAACGAGCAGCTGTGTGGTACTTAGTTGCTGGCCAGAGTTAAATCACGACAACTATGTTTACCATATATGTTCAGTATGTTTACTTCCCCTCTAAGTAGATTGTTCCTCTCAGTGGTTTTATGCCACCGTTATCTCAGAATGGAATATTCTGTACAGCTGGGACACTGTCACAAAAGATTTAGCAGATATAATGTGTGTCAGAAATTATAGTATTTCTGAAATTGCCCCCATGTAGTAAAATTTTTGGACACTGTAAGTAAGCAAGTTACAAGCCAATGATGCTGTCAAGGTGTCATGGAGGCCAGGGCATCAAGAGACCACAGGGAATCTCCGTGGGGCAGGCAGGGCAGGACAGGGACTCAACAGCTGTGACTGTTGCAACTTTTATCCACATCCTAATTAACAGCATTCTTTTCCATTATCTTTATTACTTAAACATATGTATTTGTGTCTAGTCTTCTAGCTATTTCAATCAAGTAGGTCTTCAAAGTTCCCCAAGGATTTGCAATATTTTTAGGCAGGTGGAGAACGCCCAATTCTTCCCATTGCTTTTCCTCTTCCATCTGAATTTGAAACCCATTTCTCTCAAAACACCATCTGCTACAATTTCTGAACTGTGAAACAAATTTGATCTGATCAAGATCTCATTTCAAGAGGAGAATGGTGTCAGTACCGTAAACAAGCTCTAGTTTGTTTTTAATAATCTAGGCAAGACTTTTAAAATACAAACATACATATATACAGGGAGGCTTTAGACCATTTCTCAAGATGGTAATCCGTTCTTTTTCTGATGGCCTGCAAGAGCTGAACAAATTTTAAATCACAACATTGAATGACAAGTGAGAAACATATGGAAGTGCACGGTGCTTCTGATCAATGCAAGAGTTTTGACACGGGGTGTCACTATTGCTTCATGCAAGGGGAGAACAGTAACCACTTGCTGTAGACGCAGGATGAAATACTACATGACCAACTATCTTTAACAGCTGTGAAATCTTAGAATCACAGAATCATAAAATCTTCACCGCGTTGATGTCAGAAGGAAGATATACCTAACAGTTCATTTCTTCATTATCACTGCTTGTATTTCATGAAATTAGAAGTCATAAAACAGGTAATGTTGGAAGCCTGAAAGCTACTACAAATAACACCATCTAGAAATTAAGCAGTAAAATCTCCTCAGTTTATGATATTAAAGGTTTATTACATATATAGCAAGAGATTGTGACATTTTTCAATGTTATCTCTTTGCATATTTAAATAGGCCACACAGACTGATGACCCAAGACTACGATGGTATTCAATTTTTGAGCTGCAAAAGAACACAAGAAATAAAAATTTTAAAAATATTTATCATATTGTATCTGGTCCTGATACCATAAGTGTACGTTCATCTGGATTTCAGGACTGACCTTCAGGAAACTACGTATATAAGACATTTTTTGTGATACTGCCATAGCTTGTTGCTGTTCATAAAATTACCAGTTCATGAGAACAGGTTCTTAAAGGATAGATTCACTTTTAAATGGTGTGTTAGGAATGCCACTAAGAAATAGATGGAAGGAGGTAGCAGGATTTCCACCTTGCGTTTAGAAACAGCATAAAAGTAAGTACAAAATAGAGACCTGAAGTTTTTCCTTATCGGTATATTTTTGTTTGTATTGCTATTTTTACAACAATCTGTTGTAACTTTCTCATCAAACTAAGTGTGTGTATATGACCATTACAGTGTGGATAACTTGTGACATTTTTATTAAGGCGGTACATTATGGTATCTGCTTGGAAGTGTGCTCATAGAAAACTGAAGAGATACACACCTGTGGCAGTTCTAAACGTGCTGTAAACACGCTAATGATCACTCGCCGAGGAGACCAGCTCCAGTGAGGTAAGTCCACGCTGGGGAAGGGGATCGAGGCGAAAAGAGCCAGCAAGCAGCTCTTTTCTGGGGCTCTCAAAGCCTGGAGAAGCAGCTAGCTCGTGCCGGCACCGGGGCAGTGCTAAACGTGCCCTGCCGGAGCACGGTGACTGGTCACTGCGCACTGAGGAACTCAGTCGGCACTCAGCGAGGTAAGTTCAACTGATGGTAACTGGTCCCTCTCCTGGCTCGAGAGGCAAACTCGACTCAAGTAGTGGTTGTTGCCCTCCCAGAAGAGGACCTAACCATGGTTACCACTTGTCCGAAATCCCTTGAGAGAAGGAATGTGGTGACCCAGACAGAGCTTCTAGAAAAACATGCAGGTCTCTGGCTGCAGGGAGTGCCAGAGCCTGTCACTCACACTGGAGGACAGCAGAGACACCACCTGTGTGCGGTGTGACCGGGTGAATGACCTGCTCAGCCTGGTGGCAGAGATGAGGGAGGAAGTGGACAGGCTCAGGGGTATCAGAGAGCGTGAGAGGGAGATAGATTGGTGGAGCCACACTTTGAGGCCAAGGCAGCAGATAGAGGGCCCACAAGAAGAAAGGATCCCCTCCCCTCCCCTCTTGCCACCAAGCAGGAGGAGGGTAACTAAGAGACGGTGGGGACTGGAAACAGGTCCCTGCTCGGGGAGGCAAGTAAGTCTCCTCCCGGCCTCCTTCACCTTCCCAGTTACCCTTACACAACAGGTATGGGGCTCTGGAACTTGAGGGCCAGGCAAATGAGGAAACAGGGAAAGATTCTCCCAGGAGGTTGCCTAGGGTGAGTTGGTCAGTCCCACACATTAGGACTGCTTCTGTTAAGAGAAAAAGGAGGGTAACTGTTGTAGGTGGTTCCCTTCTGAAGGGAACAGAGGGCCCCATATGCTGACCAGATCCGTCCCACAGGGAAATCTGCTGCCTCCCTGGGGCCCGGGTTAGAGATATCACTAGGAAATTCCCTGGTCTGGTACAGCCCTCTGATTATTATCTGCTCCTGGTTGTGCAAGTGGGCAGTGATGAGGTTGCAGTCAGTAGTCCAAAAACGATTAAAAAGGACTTTAGGGCACTGGGGCGACTGGTAGAGGGATCAGGAGCACAGATGGTGTTTTCCTCAATCCCTTCAGTGGCAGGGAAGGACACTGAGAGGAACAGGAAAACACACCTTTTAAACACATGGCTCAGAGGCTGGTGCCACTGGTGGAATTTTGGTTTTTTTGATCATGGGGAGGTTTACATGGCACCGGGCCTGCTGGTGACAGATGGAATTCAGCTGTCTCAAAGAGGGAAAAGGATCCTCGCCCATGAGGTGGCAGGGCTCATTGAGAGGGCTTTAAACTAGGTATGAATGGGGAAGGGGATACAATTAAGCTCGTTAGAGATGAGCCTAGGGGCACCATGCCAACACTGGGGGAGAAATCGATAGCCCAGCTCAAGTGCATCTACACCAATGCACACAGCATGGGCAACAAACAGGAGGAGCTGGAAACCATTGTGAAGCAGGATAGTTATGATATAGTCGCCATCGCAGAAACATGGTGGGATGACTTTTATGACTGGAAGGCTGCAATGGATGGCTATAATCTCTTCAGAAGGGATAGGCAGGGAAGGAGAGGTGGTGGGGTGGCTCTATATGTTAGACAGTGTTTTGATTGTATAGAGCTCAATGACTGTGAAGGCGAGGTCGAGTGCTTATGGGTAAGGATGAGGGGGAAGGCCAACAAGGCAGATATCCTGTTGGGAGTCTGTTATAGAGCACCCAATCAGGATGAAGCAATAGACAAAGCATTCTACAAGTGGCTGATGGAAGTCTCACAATCCCCAGCCCTTGTCCTAGTGGGGGACTTCAACTTACCAGACATCTGCTGGGAATACAACACAGCAGAGAGGAAACAATCTAGGCAATTTCCTGGAGTGTGTGGAAGATAACTTCCTGACACAACTGGTAAGTGAGCCTACCAGGGGAGGTGCCTTGCTAGACCTACTACTCACAGAGAAGATCAAGTGGGTGATGTGGTGGTTGGAGGCCATCTTGCCACTACCATGGACTTCTGGAAGGCAGACTTCAACCCGTTTAGGATACTTGTTGAGAGAGTCCCTTGGGACACAGTTCTGAAGGGCAAAGGGGTCTAGGAAGGCTGGACACTGTTAAAGAAGGAAGCCTTAGAGGTGCAGGAGCAGGCTGTCCCCATGCATCATAAGACAAACCGGCAGGGAAGATGACTGGCCAGGCTGAACAGGGAGCTCTTGCTGGGACTCAGGCAAAAAGGAGAGTTTACCACCTTTGGAAGAAGGGGCAGGCAACTCAAGAAGAGTATAAGGATCTAGTTAGGTCATGCAGAAAAAACATCAGAAAGGCAAAAAAACACCTAGAACTTAATCTGGCCACTGTCGTAAGAGATAACAAAAAGGTTTTTACAAATACATTAACAACAAAAAGAGAGCCAGGGAGAATCTCCACCCCTTATTGGATGCGGAGGGGAAGATTGTCAACAAGGATGAGGAGAAGGCTGAGGTACTTAATGCCTTCTTTGCCTCAGTCTTTAATAGTAAGACCAGTCATCCTCAGGGTATTCAGCCCCCTGAGCTGGAAGACAGGGATGAAGAACAGAATAAACCCCCATAATCCAAGAGGAAGCAGTAAGTGACCTGCTGCACCAACTGGACAGCCACAAGTCTATGGGCCCAGATGGGATCCACCCGAGTGTGCCGAGGGAGCTGGTGGAGGAGCTTGCCAAGACACTCTCCATCATTTACCAGTGGCCTTGGTCAACAGGGGAGGTCCCAGATGACTGGAGGCTTGCCAGTGTGAGACCTATCTACAAGAAGGGCTGGAAGGAGGATCCAGGCAACTATAGGCCTGTCAGCCTGACCTCAGTGCCAGGAAAGATCATGGAAGGATTCATCCTGAGTGCACTCACACGGCATGTGAAAGACAACCAGGGGATCAGGCCCAGCCAGCATGGGTTCATGAAAGACAGGTCCCGTTTGACCAACCTGATCTCCTTTTACGACCAGGTGACCCACCTGGTGGATGAAGGAAAGGCTGTGGATGTTGTCTACTTGGACTTTAGTAAGGCCTTCAACACAGTTTCCCACAGCATTCTGCTAGAGAAGCTGGCAGCCCATGGCTTAGACAGGTGTACTCTTTGCTGGATTAAAAACTGGCTGGGTGGTCGAGCCCAGAGAGTTGTGGTGAATGGTGTTAAATCCAGTTGGCGGCAGGTCTCAAGCGGTGTTCCTCAGAGCTCAGTTTTGGGGCCAGCCTTTTTTAATGTCTTTGTTGATGATCTGGACAAGGGGATTGAGTGCCCCCTCAGCAAGTTTGCAGATGACACCGAATTAAGTGGGAGTGTTGATCTGCTTGAGGGTAGGAAGGCTCTGCAGAGGGATCTGGACAGACTGGATTGATGGACTGAAGCCACTTGCATGAGGTTTAACAAGGCCAAGTGCTGGCTTCTGCACTTGGGTCATAACAACCCCAGGCAACGCTACAGGCTTGAGGAGGAGTGGCTGGAAAGCTGCCTGGTAGAAAGGGATCTGGGGGTCCTGGTGGACAGCCGGCTAAACATGAGCCAGCAGTGTGCCCAGGTAGCCAAGAAGGCCAACGGCATCTTGGCCTGTATCAAGAATAGTGTGGCCAGCAGGAGTAGGGAAGTGATCGTGCCCCTGTACTCAGCACTGGTGAGGCTGCAGCTTGAGTACTGTGTTCAGTTTTGGGCGCCACAGTCTAGGAGGGACATTGAAGTGCTGGAGCATGCCCAGAGAAGGGCAACAAAGCTGGTGAGGGGTCTGGAGAAGACGTCTTATGAGGAGCGGCTGAAGGAATTAGGATTGTTTAGTCTGGAGAAGAGAAGGCTGAGGGGAGACCTTATTGCTCTTTACAACTACCTGAAAGGAGGTTGTAGTGAGATGGGAGCTGGTCTCTTCTCCCAAGGAACTAACGACGGGACAAGAGGAAACGGGTTCAAGTTGCGCCAGGGGAGGTTTAAGCTGGAAACAGGTTCAAGTTGCGCCAGGGGAGGTTTAAGCTGGACATGAGGAAAAAATTTTTCACTGAAAGAGTTATGAAACATTGGAAGAGGCTGCCCAGGGAGGTGGGTGAGTCACCATCCCTGGATGTGTTTAAAAGTTGTGTAGATGTGGTGCTTAGAGACATGGTTTAGTGGCAGACCTGGTAGAGTAGGGTCAGTGGTTGGACTAGCTGATCTTAAAGGTCTTTTCCAACCTAAACGATTCTATGATTTTCAAGGTAATTCTATTTCTTGGTCTAACCACACCCATATACTACAATCTCACATCTTTCATGACTGGATATCAGCTTAAATTTATTTATGATCAATTAAGTTCCCAATTTCATGCCTTTATAGTTAGTTTGTATCAGATCTGCAACTTGTTTTACGAAGTTGTGGGATCAATAGAGCTTTCTTCTTTTGCCTTTAGTGTGTTAACTGCTTTGCAGTTGCTTTTATCTCAGTGAAAGCTAAAACAACACTGAAAAAACTGAAAAACAGGAAGGCTAATTGTTGTACCTGTGCAACTGATGTGTTGGAATGTTTGCACCTATGATTGGTAAGCAGTTGGGTAACAGACCAAACAAGCAAGATGTGTACATTCAAAGCATTAATGAGGTGTACATGCTACGTATATAATTGATACAACAAGGATGTGCAGACCAGCTATGAAAGTAAAGAATTTAAGATACACAGCATATGTTGATCACATGGGACTTTAAAGGACTGAAGTCTGAGTGCCTGCTTCATGTATACAGAGAATATTGATCAGATAAAGAGATGATAGAAAACCGTCTCTAAGAGAGAGATGCAAGGTACTGACAAATTGTATATAAATGGAAGCTGCAAATTTGTTTTGGACTGCTAGATGCCATTGCGTGCTGTTTGGCCACCAACACTTAGTATTGTTGTTGTTACTTGTCATCCTACCTGAAAAAAACCAGAGGTTTGGACGGATTCTTTGGTGGCGTGTCATATAAAATTCCTCTTAGGTGAGAGGAAGAAACTTGGGAGCAGCAAATATTAATGCTGTCTGCAATATAAAAGGCCAGCCCTAGAATACCTGAGTCAAGGTTCCAGAAGCATTAGCAGAAGCCAGTGGAAGAAGCAGAAGATCCTGTGCAGAGAGGTGACCTTGGTGAACTTGTGTTTGTCCATGTTATCTGGATGTCTGCTCTGTAGCCTCACTTCTTTCTTCCTTGTTCTCTTTCAGTTTATATAGAGGACTATAGAAACCCTACAGAACTGCAGTCATGACTGAAATACAAATTGTGAAGGTATGTGCTGTTAAAGAAAGAAAAATGGATGTATATAGACTGTAGGTCAGCCACAAAGCCTGTAGTAAATTACACAAAAATAAGAGCTAGCTGCCTTTCTTACCTGTTCCAGTTTTGGCTGGAATAGAGTTAAATTTCTTCATAGGAGCTTCTATGGGGCTGTGTTTTGGATTTGTGACTTAAACAGTGTTGATAACCGAGGGATGTTTTAGTTATTGCTGAGCAGTACTTACACAGCACCAGGGCCTTCTCTGCTGCTCACACCACCCCACCAGCAAGCAGGCTGGGGGTGCACAAGGAGTTTGCAAGGGGAGACAGCTGAGACAGCTGGCCCCAGCTGACCAAAGGGATACCTCAGACCATATGGTGTCATGCTTAGCAATAAAACTAGGGCAAAGAAGGAAGAAGCAGGGACATTATGGCATTTGTCTTCCCAAGTAACAATTACACGTGATGGAGCCCTGCTTTCCTGGAGGTGCTTTCCTGAACACCTGCCTGCTGATGGAAAGCAGTGAATGAATTCCTTATTTTTCTTTGCTTGCACATTTACCTATTAAACTGTCTTTATCTCAACTTATGAGTTTTCTAACTTTTACCCTTATGATTGTCTCCCCCATCCCACTGGGGGAAAATTGAGCAAGCAGCTGCATGGGGCTGAGCTGCTCACCAGGGTTAAACCATAACAGTACCCTTAGTCAACATGAGTATGAATGGTGGTTCCCCAGTCCTCCACCCCTGTAGACCTACAATTTTTATCAAGCTGCAAAGGTTACACCAATATGGAACGGTAAGGTATTGCTGGTGAAGAGCAGATGTCCTAAGCTAGAAGACTAGGTCAGGGAGACAGAATTAAAAAAAAAAAAAGGACAATAGCAAAAGGGGTAGAACAGTGAAAAGTAAAGATAATGAAGGGATCAAAAAAATTATAAGCCTATTAAGATAGTGAACTGAGACAGAATTTTTAAAAGGATCTAAAAATACCTGGAGTTTTGCAAGTCTACAGCTATATTTTTCTGGGACACAGACAAGAGCAACAAACTTTTTAGGCAGAGAAATCTCAGACTTGCTGGATGACACCGTAAAAGTTGTAGATACAAATCTCCTTTCTGCACCCTGTGTTCTTCGAGAGTTAGTCTCCCCCGCAACTTTTGGTGACTCCCTGGATTACAGCCATGCCAAGACAGGGATGTAAGGGATGTGGGGGAGGCATGGAAATTCTTTGTTCTTGAAGTCCTGCCTTTTAAAGAGTCCTGTGCAGCTCCCCCACCAGCTTGCAGCCTGTGTCCATCCCATCCCATCCCATTCTTTGGTAACCTACACCTCAGATTATGCTAGCTCCTGTGCAGGCAGGGTGCAGGTGGTGAGGAAAGTATTCTTCCTCCTGACAGTTTTTGCCACAGAGAAGGAGATGTGTTAGCTGGCAACAAGCCGATAAGAGAGAGATGGTCCATTGTGTTGTACAGGCTTAGCACTGGTATGGAACTCCAGGCACAGGAGTGAGGAAAAAGTGAAGGGGGGAAAGAGAAAAAGGCAAAAGCAGGTATCTTCCTTCAGCCTCTAATTTCAAATTATCCCTCTGCAATGTTTTTCTCACTTTGCCTAGTTCTCGTGGCCCTGGAATAAAAACTGAGGTGAGCCTGTTTCTTGGGCAAGTAGAGGGGGTGCAGTCTGAAAAGCATTGCTGTCTCTTGTGTTGTATTCTGACTGAACTGGTGAACCCAGCAGGATTTGCTCAGAGCAGCTCCCAGAAGAAGACCATGTTAAGACAGTGAAGGCACTTTTTCATTTATTTCTTATAGAAGATGGATGGCAGGAAGTGTATTTTGTCCTACTGATAAAATAGAAGATCTAAATTCTTATCTAGAAATGTAAAATGACCCTGAAGAAGCTTTTCCAAATTTATGGAAGGAGTGCAAGATTCTACTCCAATGTGAAGCTGCAAATACCCTATGTACAGTGATTTGCAGTACATGTGCAAATCACTGGTGGGCTGTTCTAGGAAGTGACAGAGACCTAGCTGTAAATTACCTGGGAAGATGGCACCTACATAAGTGCATGTCATTACTGTGATCATGCGTGGAAATGATTAGTAACACAGTCATTCGTTTTATCTGCAACTGTGGAAGTACATTTGGACATGTAAACCTTATCCATACTTTTACGTGGTGAAAGCATGGGCTACTTCAGGAACTCCTTATGTTCAATTTTTCACCCAATGCTGCAGCTGGAGGAAAGGACAATGGATAAGTTTCAGCTATGTTCATTTGTCTGCATTTTGATTTCTACAACCATTAGAGCAAGTACTAGGCTCAGTGTTTTAAAAGCGTTATTTTGGCAAAGTAAATTTTCCTTTATTTTGTGTTATTTTTCTAATGCTGAAAGGTTGGTGGTTAATAAAGGTTATTTAGGCCCGTGGTGATTATATATATTGGATATACTAAGACCAATAACCACAGGTTAGCACACATAGATCACTTACATACTGTATCACAGGAAACATGAGGGAAAGCAGGTGTCTTCATAAAGTTTTAAGGAAAAGTTCACAGAAACCTTTAAACTCCTTGGACTTTTGATAAACATACACAAAAATACTTTATTTCTCCATCTCCTCCTCACCCTCACCCCATCAAGTGTCACAATCTGATATTTTGTAATATTAAAAATTCATATGAAATTTCTCACTGGCTTTGCTTCACAACAATTTACACTGTCAAATTTTCATATTTCAAAGAACAAAATGTTAATTACTAAGGATCAGAAGTATGCACTTCCTTTCTGTGGGAGAGGCAGATTCAGCAACAGTTGTGAGTTCCTGCTCCTGGTGGACCAATTCTTCCAGATGAGGAAACTCCAGCTGAAAAGATAATTCAACAACATTCATGTTACATGTTACATGTCTTGTAATAATGCAAGGAAGCACCCAAGAGGGCTAATTAGAACAACTATTGAATACTCCTGAGAGCTCTATTTAGTTTACAAGTTTGTCTGTAATATAAGGAAATTAGAAAAAGGAGTATAGGAGAGAGTAAAAGAAGCCATAGATCTTTTCCTAACACAAAAGGCTTAAGCAGAAATACGAAAAAAAAACATTTGGAAAATGGTAAGACAGGGCCAGCTCTTACTGTAGGCCCAGAGAAGAAGCAGAATTTGAGGGGACTGATGGCTTATGGCTCTTATCCTGAAAATTTAGTAGACATTCAAAAATCTTTCTGTGCAGTGTGGGAGTTTCATATTTCAATATGTTTTTCAGGATTAGGTGGAGAAGTTGGGGAGAAGAAGATTTTTGAAGTCATTATATGTTTGATGAATTATATCATAAAATTTCTAAAGATACAGTTCTTCTGCAAAAAAAGTGGTTCTTTAGAGGGTCGGAGGAATCACTTTAAAGGATAAGTTCCCCAACACAGAGGCTGCATATGAAAGCATAAAAGAATATTCCAGCATAGAGAAGAGATAAGGCTTTCCCTGAGATCAGAGAGCTCACACCTAGTAACAGATTACAGTTTTAGGAACACCACAAACAATAAGTGAAACATCATAAAATCTGTGAGGACATAATCTAGGATTTAATTTTTCCTTCATAGGATATTAAGGAATGTAAAAAAACTACCTAATTTTAACTGACTTGCATGCTTGTTTGAAAACAGCAGTCAGGATCTGGCTGCTCTTGACTTGGTTTTGTTGGCTGGCATTCTGATATGTTCGCATTGAATACAATATGTACGTATTAACATATCATATCCTGCCAGTACAGTAAGACAGGAGCAGTCGTTCACATTGGGAAAAAAAGTTTTGGGGAAAATGTAAGTATGCGATTTTGCACTCTAGTAAGGAATTAAAAAAATCTGTTTCTCAGTGTTTAAATGAAAGACTTGGCTGCTTATCTATACTTTTACAGACCTAGTCTTCATTTCAACTATTGCACTGTCTAATTCATTATGTGATCCTTAGGGCTGAATACAGTAGGTCATCTCAATTTCAGGGCACTGTAAGAGGAAACGGAAAGGTAATGTTACTTCTCTGCTGAATAAATGGGTAGCCTATACTGTACAATTTGTCTGCTTCTGGGGTAAACTGCCTTTTCTAATTTGTTCTGCAGATATAAACATCTGATGTTCAAATTCTATCTTAAAGTTGTACTTTGTTGGAAGGGAAGAAAAAAATGTATAAATTTGACACATAATTTCAACCCACTTAATTGTAATAGTTTACCCTCTGCTTCTACGATGACGTGCTTATGTGTTTGACAACATGGAGTATGCATACTCAGAATTATTTAGCAGTTAGCATCTCAAGTATGGCTATAATCTTAACTGCTTAGCTCTCATTACAACAAGGGAAATAGTTGGATGTTTTCATTAATGTTTGGCTCAATGTAGCAGTTAGGTGTGTTTGGGTGGTGGTAACCCTATACCCTAAGGTAGAAGGTAACCTCTCGAGATCCACTTCTGTCTTATGCAAGGTATCAATCCCTTATCTGGCAGAACATAGAAGCGACAAGTTTTTTGTTTGAGATGGTGATTTACTCAGCAATTAAAAAACCCTCGAACTGGTAAACATGAAACATGGTCTGCCTGAAGATGGCAGTATGTGATTTGGAAGAATAAATCCTGGTGAGAACTGCAGCTTGGATTCTGTTTTATTATTCATTGTACCACAGCACCTAAGTGACAGGCTGTCAATAATTAAAGGGAGGGTAGGAGAAAAGAGGGCACATGTTTCACAGTTTTCTGACCTGCCATAATTTTTCCTTCTCTCTCAGCATGAAGATTCTCTAGTGAGAGTGTAGTAATAATCTATTTACAAGCATTACAACACCTGCATTCCAGTCTCTAGCAACACTTTCCTAGGAAATCCTTCATTTCAGGGTTTTTTGTTTTTTAATCATTTACCAATTAAGATTTGTCCTATACTGAAGTGATGATGCTAAAAATGTCAGCACTGTATTGCTTTCATGTCACAATTTTTTTAAGTGTTTGAGAATACACTGAATTTACTAAAAAAAATTTTGTATGCAGATATTTAGAGATTAGCTATGAATTAGCATGTTTAAGTTAAAATTATATGCAACTTCGAAGGGACTACCACCTTAGGAGGAAATAAAGTTGATAACTTACTAAGTGTTCAGTCTAGATTTCTCTCAGCAATTCACAGTTGCCTTGTAGCAAATTTCTTCTTTACAAAAATACCACGTGAAAACCTTGTGTAAATAACCAAAAACCCAGCCCAAATCAAAATAAAAGCTATCTTAAACAGAGTACTTGGGCTATTCTTATTTTCAACATATCTGTGGATATCCTGTCTGGTTTATGCATAAATGCTTTTTTTCACCATCCCAAATCATTTATTTCACTGGGTTAGATGGATGTATGGAGATCTTTTTATTGCTTTAATTAAAGACTCCACAATACTCCTGAGGTTCAAAGCAAGTCATAAGCGGACATCGTAACTACAATGCTCCTGGCTGATTACAAAGTTGAGAAATTAGCTTCTTGTAACATGATCACCTCTTATTATTTATGACAGTTGCTTCCAAAGGAGAGTTGTGATTTCCAGACTGGGTTATGAGGCTTGCAAGATCCGAAGAAAGGTAAAATTGGGGCATCCAACCAGTACTGGATTCATAAATCCTCTCCTTATCATAACTAGAGACAAACTCTTGTGCTCATAAATGCAGTTCTCTAGACCATGGGATTAGTTGTGCATCTTTTATGGTGGATTTTGGTAACCTGACAGATGTACTTCTAATCCCTCAAAGGGGGAAAAGGCTAAGCATGTGGCCTTTTATTTCCTCTAAAAGATGTGGTGTCTTCTGCTCCTCGCTTATTACCTATGTAGGAAGTCTGCTTTTTGTCCTGGGCTTGCTTACGGTACATTTAAGGTAACAGACTGTTTGCATCCATTTAATGTACTAGTGTGTGCTGAACACGTCCCTGTTGTCACACTCAAATACTGTGTGTCAAGAAAGGGGCAATAGCTTTTTAGGACTCTCGCAGCTGAAAGTCAATGTGAAACGCAACCAAATCTGTATCAGTCAAGTTTCAGTCATAGTAGAAGAATTCACCTTGAAACAGGCTTATGAGCATTTACAGCCAGCAGCTGCCTGCTACTGAGACGTGGCAGGTAACCGTGGAGAGCTGCATGTCCGCCCCACCTGCCATCAAGGGACTGCTTGCTGCAGGACTACAGCCATGCCCCTTCCCTTTCTCCCGCATGTGCCAGGGTGGGCAGGGTGATATTCTGCACTTGGTCAGCCATGTAGACATACCATTTACCTCTAGTTATTTTCCAAAGCTCAGAGGCTTACTTACTTTACCTGAGTGTATATAATCCCCACATCTAATAGTTAAAGCTAGGAGTTCCTGTAGGCAGTGCCGTGCAAAGACGTGATGCGGGAAGCATCATACCTGAAGGTTTTGATGTTCCAGTTCACGTGACTGGTACGCATTTACAGCTGGACTGAGCAGAGGAAGCCTTTGGCAAGTCTACAGCAATGCTTGGATTTTGCATCTGAATATGTGGCAAGACACCAGAACGGTTACCCAGTACTCCAGAAACTGGGTGATTTTTTTGCAGGGTTTTTGGTTTGTGTTTTCTTTTTGGCTAAAGGGGTCACAGTCATTTC
Organism: Burhinus oedicnemus; assembly: GCA_008921705.1. Taxonomy (NCBI): domain Eukaryota; kingdom Metazoa; phylum Chordata; class Aves; order Charadriiformes; family Burhinidae; genus Burhinus; species Burhinus oedicnemus. The sequence goes on from VFFE01007247.1 coordinate 1,315,354, forward strand.
AATGGCATAAAGAAAAAGAAAGAAGCAGCTATATGAGAAGTTGCTTAATGCACAGAAACATGACATTTTAAGTAGTTCCTGATTTTAACTGAGGTCATTATTTCTAATCAAGGCTTGTCAGCAGATTTCACTTCATTTAATCTGTGTTGGAGAGTGGTCTTGGAAAGGATTTATAATAAACCCAATCACAGCAATTTAAACGTGCTACAAGTTATGGGAGGAGTTTTAAAAAAACAGGAGATGTTTTGCGGGATGGCTCCCAAACAGGATTCATACATGTACCTTCAAGTACAAACAAACAAATAAACTACATCCCATCCATGGCAATCCTCATTCTCCCATGTACCTCTGAGGAAGAGGAGCAGGAAAATTAGATTGTAGGAAAATTAGATTGCAGGCACATACAGACAGAGAATACAACCTGTCTAGGGATAGGATGTCTAAGTGTAGGAGTAGATGTTAAAGCCTTCTGAGAACAACCCCTGCCAAGATAAGATTCTCTGATTTGTTTGGATGGAAATGAGTGTGGTGAGTTAAAGAGGATTTTGTCTTGACAGCCCTCAAGATGGCAAGTAAGATAGCCCATGATAACTTTCCATGAAGAGAGAAGTTTGAAGAATCACTTTCAAGCAAAATTTGTGAGAAATCTTTATGATAAATTTATAAATTAGTAACATCATTCATGTCATATTCTCTTCCTTCCCTGTCTGGACTCTTCTTCATCCCTCTGTCCTGCCCACAAATGTTTCTGTTTCAAGGAGCCAAACAGCAGAATGGCTGAAAATAGATGACCCCAATGCCATATTATTCTGCCTAGTTAGTATCTGTCTATTAGGCTGCTGGTATAAACTTATAACCTTGGCAGATGTATATAAAAAAAAAAAAATACAATCAAGCATGGCTAAAAGATTTTTTTGAAAAGGTAGTCATTGGTTTTGTAGCAACATTTTTAGGTAGTGCGAACTGCCTGCAGTCTATATCTTTGAAAAGAAATTGGGGCCTTTGCCAGAATTCATGTTAACTACTGCTGGCAAAAAACCTACAGGCAAACTGGCCCTTTATCTGGAAGCAGCAGCTGCAGCACCACATTTCAGAGAAACTGTGTCTCTCAGTAACCTCTGAAAATTTCATCACCTTGCTCCCATAACAGCAGCTATGTTAAACATTTGTACTCTTGCAAAATGCATATCCTTAAAACTAAAGAAATATCTAACAGGCAAATATAAAAAGTCTAGGAAGACAAGAGACACCTTGACAAGTTATATGAATGCTGCTTTTAGGATAGTTTATGTTTCAGCATTTTGCACATTTTAGTAAGGTAGGACATATTTCTAAAGGGTTGACCCATATTGAATGAAATGCACATATCTTCCGTCTGTCACCATGGCAGGGAAATGCATGTGATATGTATTAAGAGATCAATTAGCCAAGCTAGGAAAAGAATCACATTTCTCGGTGCACAAGCCTGTTAGGGTTCCATGCTGTCCCATGGCTAAGGGATGGGAGGGAACAAAACTGATCGAATTAAAAAGTGAACAAAATAAGCTTTGCACATTTCGTGTGCACATGTTAACTTTTCCTACCAGTGTGTTTCCAAAGAGAGATAGAGATTGTTTCAAATCATGAATGGTCTGCCTTAGCATGAAACTGTCCCGGTAGCTATATGCAATATTGCACTTACATTGTTGAGTGTTGGATAGATGGACCTGACTCTCCAGTTTTTATCCATGTGCAAAGTCCAGCACAGCTATGTGGGACTTAATGTTTTAAGGTCAAGTCCTGAATCACGTACTGCAACAACTCTGCTGCACTAGAAGATTAAATGAAGGGTCCTGCTACAACAGTGCAACAAGCGTGTAGGAACGGCCAGAGACAGTTGTGGACAGCCATTGTCTCCTGCGCTCAATGCGAGACTTGCAAAATTGGCAGCTGCTTCACTCTCCCTATGCATTTGTCTAGCAGTATCTGGCATGTGGGCATGGAGTGAAAAGATGCTGTGATGCAACCAACTGGCCCGAGCATTTGACGGGCCATGTCTGGTAAATGGGATCCCAGGCTGGGAGAAATACTGTAATGCTGCTTTCAAGGAAGTGAGCAGGGCCAGGGGCCTCTCTCCCACCTGTGCATAAACATGCTGTAAAAGAGGTGCTCTTTTTGCTACTTAGGCTCAACTTGTCCATCAGAGACTTAATGTGCAGTTTGCATACTCATGTTTAAATACACAAGGGCTACACGCCAGGGAGAAAAAAAAATTTGTGAGACTTCCTTCAGACTAAAGGAGCTATGACATAGAGATAAGCGAGCATTTGAAGGGTGTTTCTCCAAGTATTAAAAAGGAAAAGTTTAGCTTGCTTGATATAGGTTTCTTCAGAAGAAAAAAACCATCCACAAAACAGCTGTCTGAAAATGTTACATAGAACATGTGTTTCTTGCTCTAACTGCTCAGGGTGTTGCAGACATCTTGAAAAATTTTTCAGGTGCTTTAGAGGAGTCTTGAAAACTGGTGCCTGTTGTCATCTTGATCACTTGGGGAAAACATTTAGCCTTGAATGTCTAACTCTGGTTTTGAAAATGTGTCCTGGGCATACAAACCAAGATGATCAAAGCACCTAAGGAAAAACGTAAAGCTGTATGAATTTATCCAGTATTTTCACCCATATAAATGAAAGCATGGTCTTTTGCACACTTAACCCTGATGGGTGGTGTTTGCTTTTTTCTTTTGCAAAGTCTACATCTCCTAATACTATTGTTGCAATCCATAAAGCACAGTATATTCCTCTTCTACCTATGTGTGCAGTGCATGACACTGTCTAGCTTGCAGGAAACTATAATTCAGAGGATTCAGAGAGAGATGGTTCCATTTTCCAGTACAAGCAAAGGACAACGTAGGATGGCTATGGTAGTTGCATAAAACATCATACCACTATAGGAAATCAGTAGCAAAACAACTGTCAGTGTTTGCAAGAACTAGAGCACATGCTACGTAATTTTGCAAAATAACATAGTTATACTTCTGAAATTTAATATTTATTCAGCTTCTTTTCAGAAACCTGCAAACTGTCTTGTTACAAAGTGGGATTATTTAGAAGTAATTGCACAAATTGCTTGTCACATATAATATTCCTTTACTGCTTGAGAAGTACTCTCTCAGCTGCAGTTAATTTGGGCAGTGGGGCCTAATATTCCTTAAATAAAGGTCTATATTCCCTGTGGATTATCCTGTGTCTTATTCTTCACTTTGTACACTGATGTCAGTTTGAATTGGTTATGATTATGTTTTCCGTTAAATATTCAGAATGAAGTTCTTTACTCAAATAAATACTTTGGTCATAATCTGGCTGTTTAAAATAAGCTAAAGTCCCTTTTCAATATTATTCATATAGAGTTAAAGTTGCTCTGTGGTGCCTTATGCTCTTCCAGAATGTTTTGTGTAATGACAAGTCTTTGAAAAGCAAAAAAATATTATTTTAACAGGTGCCTCAGATGTATCATGATGCTTTCTATGCAGGGGCTGGCAGTAGATGCTGGAAATTATCTGTATGAAACCAAGCTGTATTAATTGCATGAAGTGTAGTTACGTTGAATGAGGTAGGAGTGATGGAGGGACTAGTAGGAACAGCTTGGTGAAGCTGTGGTTTTGGTAGGAAGACAACTGGAACATAGAGTTAAGATCAAAGGAAAGATGCACTTGGCCTGCCTCATTTTACTGTTTTCTGTGTTGTCTTAAAAGTGTTTAGCTACTTGTTGATATAGAATTGTCAGTACTAAAGTGGGCTACATAGTAGAGCACAAGCTGGGGGTGATTGGTAAGTAAGTCCTTCTCCCATGGGAATCTGTGCTGGTGAGAAGTTAATTAGTCCTACCTACAACTCTTCAAGTCCTCAGATGTAGTAGTAGGGCATGCACGAAGTAATCTCATGTTTCCTCCATAACGCATGTGGAATTCACATTCAAAGCATTTATTCTAAAAACAATAGTATTTCAAGTTTAAAAAATAAGTTTTTTCTCTAAAGTTATTTTAATTTAATTAAAATCAGAGGCTGCAGATTAAAGCTTTGGTCTGAATGAGAGAGAACAGTGAAAAACAACTATTTCAGTTTGCTCATGCCCATTTCAGCTGGCATACCACTTACAGGCACACCACTCCAGGAAGCCACTAAGCCGTGGAACTTGGATCTCTTATTAACAAAAGCGTTTTAATATTTCTGCCCAAATCAGCTGTCCCAATCAGTTATTTGCTGATCATTTGATTTGCCTGTTCCTAAGATAACACACTTTTCATATTTAATTGTTAAGAATTTTCATACACATCAATGGGACGCTTTTGGGAACAGCATAGATGAACTGGAAAATGGATGCCTTAGTAGCAGTTACCTAATAAATATCTTTTTGGAAGTTAATTGAAAAGATAAGCCTCCCCTTCTCTTTCTTGCAGTCCACAGTTCTCAGACAGATTTTCTTAAGGAAGAGCCTTGATGTTGGCACTGGCAGTCACAGCCACAATTTAGAGAAGGACAAAGGGCTTTTCTGCTCTCTTGGAAAGAAAGTCTTAGCCAACTTTGAAATAGCAATGGCTTCAAAAGTGCAGGGAAGAAGAAAAAAGAATAGTGTGAGCCTTTTCCCTGTTAACTGAGGGAGCAGTACACAGCAAGTGTGTCTCTTATAGGAAAAAGTGTCTTCTAAAGATTAATGAATTCAGATTCATGTTATCATGAAGAGAGAAAAAAGCTGTTATCTACATACACAGAAGGGGACTATGAGGCACACGCAGGATAAGTCTGTCTATCGTCACATAGGAAAGCTGTGGCAGAATAAGAAACATGGTACAAAACTTGCCAGTCATTTCCTGTGATCTCCTTACTTACCTCATTTCCCCTATAACAGGGGCTGGGAATGAATTTAGTTCCACATCTTAATACTAGAACCTCACACGGGGGAAGGGAGAGAAGTGTCCAGCACCTGAATAACACTATGTCTGAGACAAATCTTAAAATGCTGGAGTGTCTTAAAATGTCTGATATGATTCAACTTCATTAGGATTAAGTGTTCTGAAGACTTCATGAAGCAAAGTGTGAAATAATTTGGAGATGAAAAGGGAACAGTTTCCAGTTTGAAGAGATTTATTTTGAGTCTTCAGACAATTTTATATTATTTCTTGACATACAACTTGTGACCTATCAGCATGAAAGGCTCCAAAATATAAGAAAATCAAGTCTTAATTAGTATGTAGATGGAAAATTATAAACCCATTCTCCTTCCTCATTTGTACTGCATTTGATTTGACAGCATTTTAAAGCCATTACTAGAATTTATCTTTATCTTCGTTTGTTTTTTTTTTTTTTTACAGTATTATATCAGTATTTCCCAGCTTTTGGTTCACAAGCAATGTATTATGTACAAGATCTGAAAACAGCAATTGTGGCCACACGAATCATCTGTCCTTGCAGCCCACATTGACAGGGAAGTGCAATTAGATGTTGCCTTTATCACTTGCTCCACAGCTTCCCAAGGGTCAAGTAAATGTTGAAGGCAACTTATTCGTAGGAGTTAAACTGTTTGAAAAACATAGCTCTGGTCTGTACTTGGGGACAGTGGTTGTGGTTCGTTGGCCTTTGCTGGCTGCCCGACGCCCACCCAGCTGCTCTCTCACTCCCACTCCTCAACTTGATGGGGGAGAAAATAAGACAGAAAAGCTTGTGAGTCAAGATGAAAGACAAGAAGATCGCTTAATAGTCACCATCAAGGGCAAAACTCACTGGACTTGGGGAAAATTCATTTTGTTTATTGCCAATTTAAAAAACAGTGTAAGATGGTAGGAAACAAAGACAAAACTAAAACCAGATCCCTCCAACCCTTCTTCCCAAGATCAGCTTCACTCCTTCGCTCCCAACTCTTCCACCTCCTCTGCATCAAGGAGAGTGGGGGGACAGGGAATAGGGGTTGTGATCAGTCTGTAATAGTTCCTCACTTCCGTTCCTTCCTCCTCAAACTTTTACCCTGCTCCAGCATGGAGTTCTTCCCACAGGATACAGTCCTTCATAAACTTCTTCAAAGTGAGTCCTTTGCACAGGTTGCAGTTCTTCAAGAACTCTTCGAGCATGGGTCTTCTCCACAGGGTGCAGTTCTTCAGCAATGGGCTACTCCAGCATGGGTCCCCAACAAGTGACAGATCCTGCCAGGAAGCCTGCACCTGTGTGGGCTCCTCTTCACGGGCTGCAGCTCCTGCTAGGAGCCTGCTCCAGCGTGGGCTTCCCACAGGCTGCATTTCCTTCAGGTCATCTCCATCTGCTGTGACATGGGGTCCTCCATGTGTGCAGTGTGGATGTGTGCACCTCTGTGGGCTGCAGTTGGACACCCTGCATCTGCATGGTCTTCTACAGGGGCTGCAGGGGAATCTCTGCTCCAGCACCTGGAACATCTCCTCCCCCTCATTCTTCACTTACCTTGGTGTCTGCAGGGCTCTTTCTCTCATGTTTTTCTCATGCCTCTCTCTAACAGCTGCTGTGCAGTGGTATTTTCCCTTTCTTAAATATGTTATTACAGTCACCACCGTCTTGGCTGAGGGGCTCAGCTGTGCCCTGCGGTGAATCTGTCAGAGCTGGATGGAATCCACTGTGTCTGGCACAGGGCAGCACCTCATGTTTGAGGAGTGGCAACTCCTCACAGAGGCCGTGCTGTACCCCCCTCTGCCAGTGCCTAGGCATGGATATCCACAGCAGTAATGCAGTACTTGATGGAGAATCTTTTGGTTTCTTTTTTGGAAGTTAGAGGCTGCTCTATATGTTTTGTGGAAATAATGCATGGAACTATCATAAATACCCATTTAGAATAGAATAGAATAAGAATAGAATAGAATAGAATAGAATAGAATAGAATAGAATAGAATAGAATAGAATAGAATAGAATAGAATAGAATAGAATAGAATAGAATAGAATAGAATAGTTCCACTGGAAGGCACCTAAAATGATCATCTGGTGCAACTGCCTGACCACTTCAGGGCTGACCAAAAGTGAAAGCATGTTATTAAGGATATTGTCCAAATGTCTCTTAAATACTGACAGGCTTGGGGCATTGCCCACCTCCCTAGGAAGCCTGTTCCAGTGCTTAACCACCCTATCAGTAAAGAAATGTTTCCTAATGTCAAGCCTGAACCTCCCCTGATGCAGCTTTGAGCTGTTCCCAGGCGTCCTGTCATTGGATCCCAGGGAGAAGAGATTAGGACCTCCCTCTCCCCTTCACCTCCTCAGGAAGCTGTAGAGAGCAATGAGGTTGCCCCTCAGCCTCCTTTTCTCCAAATTAGACAAGACCAAAGTCCTTACCCGCTCCTCATAGGACATTGCTTCCAACCGTTCAGCCAGCTTTGTTGCCTTGCTCCGGATGCATTCAAGGACCTTTACATCCTTCTTAAATTGTGGGGCCCACAACTGCACACAGTATTCAAGGTGAGGCCACACCAGCGCTAAATACAGCGTTGGCCAGCTGGCTACGCTGTGTTTGATGCATCCCAGGATGGGGTTTGCCCTCTTGCCTGCCAGGGCACACCACTGACTCCTATTGAGCCTGCTTCGACCAGCACCCCCAGGTCCCTTTCTGCAGGGCTGCTCTCCAGGCACTCCTCTCCCAGTTTATACTTGTGCCCAGCATTACTCCATCCCAGGTGCAGAATCTGGCATTTGTTCCTTTTAAATTCCATGCCAATGATGATTGCCCACTGCTCCGGTCTATCTAGATCCCTCTGCAAGGCCTCTTGTCCCTCAAGAGGGTCAACAGCACCTCCCAGTTTGATATCATCAACAAACTTGCTAATGGTGCGTTCAACTCCTGAATCTAAATCATTGATAAAAATATTGAACAGAACTGCCCCTAGAATTGAGCCCTGCGGAGCACCGCTGGTGACTGGTCTCCAGCCAGATGTAGCCCCATTCACTACAACACTTTGAGCTCTGCCTTTCAGCCAGTTCTTCACCCTGTGCACTGTGACCCTGCTCATCTCACAGCTGGACAACTTGTCCAGAGAATGCTGTGAAAGGTAGTATCAAAAGCCTTTACATAGCAAAAGGTATAATCTTACAGTATATACCCTTTTATGATTATTTCTTCAGTGTCTTTGGTACTCATACCCTTTAAGCCAGAGAAGACAATCTGTAGATCAAGCTAGATATAGTTGACTACCTTACAGTTTTGCAGTCCTCACAGCTGCTTGCTCTGGTGGCAATGAAGCTTAAGTATTTGTGTAGCTGTAGCACTTCTTATTCATTCAGAGTTTGCTGTATGAATGCTTGACAGCTGGGTGTGTTCAACAGGGTGGCCGGGCAGCAAAGAAGAAGGTAGCCTCTTTGTCTTGCCTGGGGCTGCTCTGTGCGTAGAGGGAAAAGATAATACTCACCAAGAGGGTCTCTGCAGCGTGGGCTAGGATGCAGGAAGATGACAACAGCCTACAGCGCAAGGCCAGGTCAAGAGCAGTGACAAAGGACAGACAGAAGCACCAACTTTGCATAGGGATTTGGAGGAGCCCAGATTCCTGAAAGTCCATGGCAGCTCAGGTGGCCAGTAAAAGCTTTTTGCCCCAAGATGAGCCTAAACGAGAGGGCTGTCTTGCCAGGACAGTGAAGAAGGCAAGGAAAGATTCACGTATGAATCCTTTAGTTTCAGTCTGTCTCCATTTTCTCCATGTTTTCTAAAAACTTCTCTCTATCCTAGTTTATGTTCAAATGAAAGACAACCTTAGACATTCAAAGCCACTTGTTTGTACAGATGGAACCCTCCAAAATCCTCATTAAACTGGGGTCCCATTATAATTTGCATTGTACTTTTATAGGTTATATACTAGCTGCTTCTGTCATCTTGCTGAGTCACAGTGCTTTCAAAAAAGGCAATAATGTTCTTTCCTTAACATGCATTTATTATTTGTAGTCCATTTCCTGAGTGTTTTGTACAGCATTTTGAAAGGACTCATTACTGGGGATAGGGATATCATTAGTGAACATACCAGCTGAAAATAACTGAATAGGATGATCTTATTTTATTTATAGCTTCACAGATGACAGGAGTTAACACCATAGGCCAGGGGCTAATGTCAAATTATTTTCTGCTACACTCAGTAACTTACAGTGAATTACAATAGTGACCTACACACCAGAAAAACAAACAACCCCCCTCCAAACTATCACACTAAGTTTTGTCCTTCTATTACAGCTTTTAAAAAGCTTAATCTCTCCCTAGATAACAGGAGAAAGGTGGAATGAGAACGAGAACCCAAAACTTGAGTCCCACTCCAAATCCAGACCCCATTGACCATAGGAGCTGGGTAACTCTGTTGCAGACCTCGGCATACAGCACAGCACTTTATTTTTTTCCTTTCCTTTCTAACTACAGTTAGCTGTATAGTTTACAGTACTTTCTTACTTGCTGATGGTTGGGTCAGCTTTGATGGTTGGGTCAGCTGCACTCTTTTCCTCCTGCAGTGTGAACTATTTTTTGATGGTGGGCCGCAGTGGCTCCAGGAGCGTGTCACACATGAGACAAGCTGAGTGGTCAAAAAGGAGTGCTAAGTGTGCCCCAAACTTTGCAATTGCAGAGGGTTCCTGGACAACATGAGTTTGCGTGCTCAGCTGCCCAGCAAGGTCTGAATCTGGCTATGAAAGGAAGGTGCAAAATATTGCTTTGTTTTTTCTTTATCAGATTGGAAATACTTACTAAATCTAGACCACAGACCTGAGAATTGGTTTCCTCTCAGTATATGAATTTGATACACCAGCCAGAAATCCAAGTGCCTCATGTTGGATGCAAACATTTAGCCAGGGAAGTGATTTCAACTGAACAGCAACTTGTCGTCAAGTGTAGCATCTCCTGCTGTGTTTTGATCAAAGCTTATCAGTAGAGATTTTACTTCCACTGGGTTACTGAGAAAAATATCAAAATCCTGGGCCAGGGCCTGCTTCCTGAGAAATCTGTGTACCCTGTTCAGTGACCTCACATCTTTCACAAAATTTTAAGGTCTGCCAGAAAGAATTTTTAATCCAATTGAATGTATTTTGTACCTTACAGTAAGTATTAGTAGGACATAAATAAAGGAATTATGAAATGTCATTGACAGATACAATATTGGGCTAAGCAACTGAAGTATAAGATGTTACCAAGTAAAGTCTCTGCAAAAATCCAGGTCTTGCAATAATCAATACACTGTCAACCTGTTGGATAAACATATTTCTGACAGAACTACAGGTTTCATCTTACAGTGAAATTACTTTGATGAGATTTGATTGTTTCTTGGCCTCTTTCTTTGCATTCTTCAATCATACTGTCTTGCCTCTCAAGAATGCCAGTCCTGGGTCTAGGTGCAATTCTATATTTAACCAGCTTTTCCATTCTTAAGTAGTATTACTGTTGTTATTATCTTGAATTAAAGCTGATGGGATTGATCTATCTGTCCACAATACCATTCTTTACAGCTACAATCTCCTAACATTGTTCCAAATACAAAGAAGAAACTTCTGCTTTTTCTACATTGTCATCTACAACTTCACCATCTGCATCTTATTGTCAAATATCTGTTATCAAAGCAATGCTGTCATTGACTTAGTTATGCTGATGTGGGCATATGATGCATATACAGTGCACTAGTTTTGCCCAGAAATGTTTTTGCTGGGTCCTTTCATTGTGCTGAGCAATTCAGAGGTAAGTCATTGAAACATTACAGAATTACACTTAGAGGAAAATCTTCAGCTCTTTGGCATTAGCTCTGAGAGCTGTGGACATAATATCCCATGCCACCTGCATGGGATACTGTACTCTCGTGCAGCCAGTGCCTAAGGGCAAGGTCACATTTGTGCTCTGTAGTGTCAAAGGTGCTAGGTACTGCATACAGATGTATTGTCCTACCTGTGGCAGGCAGTGCTCCATGAGTTACATTGATGTTTCCACCAGGTAAGCTATAAAAGCCAAACCTTCACACAAATGAATGGACAGGGGTCTCTATCATGATCTCAATATAGGATTTAAGGAGACCTAATTAATTTTTTCCTTGATTGTAGTGGCCATTGATATGCATTTAATTTTCCTCAGTAAGAACCTGTGTTTACATTTTGTCTATTCATTGACATTTAATTTCCATGTCTTGTACTCTATTTAAAGGCACATGAAAAATGCTTTATCACCACATCTGCCTTAAATGACTTCTTGCACAGTGTAACTTACGTTTATGGAATAATAGCTTTTGGTATTCAGTAAGGTATCTTTCAAGATAATTTCTAGTTTTCATTAGTACTTTTCTTTTTTTTAGTTTAAGAGAGTTTCAAATCATTATAATAAGAGTTGCCTTAAGCCTAGTTGTCTTTTTAAAAGATTCAGACTTGTTTTTTGCATGCTGGCACTACATTCTGCATGTACAGAATATATATAAAAGTAAATGATTATAATTGGCACTACAGGCAATCACTAATTTTTAGCTTTAACTCTGCATTTCTGCATACATCTGATAGGGTGTTACCACATGCAAAAAAAGAGACTTTTGGTGTTTAAAAGGAAAAAGTCTTTATATGTAGAAGCTCTCAAAAAGCTTTGTTACTGCCTGGATGAGAATACTTACGAAGAACCCACAGAGTTGAAAAAGACAACTTCAAACTGTATGAACTACTACATGTGTCTGGGACTGAATCATGATCTCACTGAAATGAATCAGAGATGGGTTACTAATTAACTTAAAAATGTATTTCTTTTCTGTGAGTTTGTTGCATGAAAGCGATCCTCTTTATCTTGAACAAATGCTGCTTAGCATTTTGGAGAGACAACAATTTACACCATAAGCTTATCCATAAATACAGATTCTATACTCACTTAAAATTCAATGTCAGCAACTGCTTCAGATACAGTGAGCTCAAGGTTAAAGCCATATTCTATAATATGAGACATTTAGATGAGGCATTGGTAATTTAAAAAATATAAGAGTACATAAAATATACAAGTCCCAGGTTATAATAATATTGAGCCTTACTCCTGGGCAGTAACCATACTGAAGGTTATACTACCCTACAAATTTCAGAGGTTTTACATATTGAGTAATACCATCTTTAATTGATGATGGGTTAAAAAAAGTATCAGTAGAAAAGTTGAGACAATTTGAATTATTTTAGAGTTAAAAAATGGTCTGGGGGACTCTAGGAAACCCTGGATTGGTTTTCTACTTGTGTTTTCTTAAAGTATTCAAATCTGCAGCAACATTTTTTCAGAAGTTTGCAGAGGAACTAATTACAACAGCACCTATGCTAAATTCCTGAAAAATAATTAACCAGGAATGAAAAAAAACCCCAACCCAAACCCAAACAAAAGACTCAAACAAGAAAAACAACAATTTCCTCTCTTTCCCACCCACCCCGCCCCATATTGCAGGATCAAGATACATTTCTTATCTGAGTCAATTCCTTGTATGGTAATTAATTGCAATGAATTTTACCTTACACAAGTCCTACCTATAGCAATATGTAACCTAGCAACAGCAAGTTTTCAAAAACCAAGCCATAGAAGTATTGATCTATGGAGACAAGGAATTTCCTCCTTTTTCCTCCTTCCAGAAAGAGAAGGATAGTATTTTACGTGAATGTAAAAGAGACCTTTTCTGTTCATGCTGTTGTTACCCTTCTGAAAGAACACAAGCCAAATTCTTGTATTCAAGCAATTGTAATGTTATTTTCCACTTCACTTAACATGGAAAATTTTAATAGGAAAATGCGCCGTAAGTGCTGCTGTCATAACTGGCATTGTACAGTTGCAAAATAGCCGTCCCCAAAGACTGCAGAACTTCAACTGGTATCAAATGGTTGAAGTCATATGACAGTGACTTACTAAGATTACACACAGAATCTATAACATAAATATTGTGCCTTTGTACTTCTCTCAGAGGTCACCTGCATACTGACATCCTGGAGCGGAAATGCGGCTCCACACCAGCAGAAGGCAGTGGAGCTCGATGGGAGGTGCCAGCAGCAACCGATGCTGCTGCTACACCACCAGGGAAACCTTCTCCCAAAATACACAACAGCCAAGGAATCACAATACCCTCCACCTGCATTGTGTATGTAGGTAGTATGTGCATTTTACTAAGATTGCAAAATATTTGTTATAAATTTCTCATTAATGGCTATCATATACAGTTAATATGAGGTACAGTCCAGGTGCCATTACTAACTTGAGCAAAGTAATTAATGTAGTAACTGTACTTGACTCAGTATTACAGCTATGAAAATTCCCTCTGCTCTAAACAGTTAGTACCCAAAGAAATATTTTTAAAATATCCGTGTTGTGCCACAAATTAAAAAAAAAAATAAACTGCACAGTCAGCCCATTTTGATAAGGGGTCCCTCTCTCCATCAGTCAGTTGGCAGTACATACTGCTTGCTTGTCTTTTAGATCCCAGATCTTTGGTTTCAGGTGAAGACTGAGTCTGAATAGTAACCTAAAAATGAACCTTTCTCATATGAGGAATTACACTCTTGAAGAAGAAACAGAGCAATCACATAGAAGTACATGAGATAGTAGCTGTGGGAAGGTATGAAAAGGGCATGAAAAGATTAAGAGGAATATTAAGTCTGAAGGATGTGACTGTTTTATAAATAACATAGATGAAGAGAAAAATCAGCAGGCAGGACCAGTGAGCCTCTGTATTCATCAGCCTGTAGCATCGTGTAAAGCAGGTGAAGACACAGCAAAATATGAAGAAGATAGGATCCTTTTGCTGAAGGATGACAAACTGATTCTGTGGATCACAAAAGTAGTAATGTCATTTGCTTGCTATATGGAATTCACCAGGACAGTGCACTTACATACTGGATGAGAGTTGGTAAGTCATGGATCATCTATAACATATGCTAGTAGATTGAATTATTACCTCTTCTGTGGGTTGTCTCTTTAATAAACAATAGATGTTAAAAACAGAGACAAAAATTGAAGTATTCCTAATTCCAAGATTAGTACCTGAAAAAAGAAAACTCAGCAGAAGATAGGTATTCAAAAATTACAGCTAGTTTGAAGTTATAAGAAATTAGAATAAAACTTTTTATATATTATATTTCAAAATAATATGAATAAAATGTTGTTTGCAAAAATGGCAAAAGCTATTTCTTGGGCTAATAGCATAAAAGTGCTGAAGGAAAAGGATAGATTTACAAAATTATCTAAAGATTTAAGTGTTTTTTCCAATGGAATTGATAATCTAGAATTAAGTGGTTTAGTTACCCAGTTCATTGCATGTAGAGGATTAGGAACCTGTAGAGTGGGATTCATAGAAATCAGCATGTTCTGTATATTACTTATCAGTGGAATATGTGTGATGGAGTACCAAGAAGCTTAGCATTGTTAAGATTTAGGTTCTGCTCATGCTTAAAAGCCAGAAGTTATGCTTTGGGGCACTGAGCTGGTGAAAACTCAACATGATGGGATTAGGTACCAACGGAGTAGCTGTCTGCCAAACACCGGGTTGGAGTCTAGCTCCAGAAGTACCAATGCATTTTAGCCTGGGATAGAAGTGATAGTAGATACAAAGGGTGAAAGTTTCCAAATAAATCATTCTGAAGTGAAGAGGAAAGAGAATTTAAACCTAGCAACCTACATATTTAGGCTTTTTCACAAGCATCTCCAACTTCCTTCATTTACTACAAATTTTGTACTTAATGCTTGCTTGTTTCTTTTCCAGACATGAAAAATCCTGAAGTATCTTGTCCTATTCAGTCTACCCTGCATTTTGTAAACAGCAGGTTATATACTGACCTCTGTTCCTCCACGTCAATATTTCCAATGGTTAATGTCTCCAAACGGAGAAACTGCTGAGCTACAGTAAGCTATTTGGCACTGTTGGGCGCATGCCGACTTGTCAGCATCAGTGCTCCTTTGCATTAGACTGAAGCATCAAGTAATAAACTATTTACAGGCTGCTCTTTCTACCTTCTAAAGGGTGTTTCCTTGAAGGGGTGAAAAAATTGGTTTTTCTCTGTCCAGCAGTGTTCATTTTATACTTGTGTTGCTTACGTACTGTTCTGTACCTAAGTTGCCATTGGAACAAGAATCATTGATAATGGATGAGCTTTAGCTTTTTCTGATAATGCTCGGATTTGAAGTTTATTCTGTTTTCATAACATACTCCAGCAACAGGTCTTAAAGCGAGACAGTACGAAATTCAATTAAAGGACAATTTGAGAAACTTATTTGAGTTCAGCTGGGTGAAGAAGGCATAGAATTTCTCATTAACTTATGATATGCTCTAGTAAAAATTACCTTGAATACACTACATTTTTCTTATAGGAATGACTTTTCAAAGCTGAGCTGAGTTAGGCTAGACATCTATGTAGAGCTATATGGAGAAGAAAAGCAGATAACTACTGGATTCCTTTTCTAGCAAGGACTCTTTTGTACTCTTGGACATGACAAGAGATTTGTAAGTATCTTCACCAAACAAGGATGCTCTAGCCTACATTTCTGTAGTATAAGATCATTTCAGTGGATTTAATTTTCAGTCAATTTCAGAACTGACTCAATTCCTTTCACAAAATTTCGTTGCATTCTTGTTGTTCCAAAGGTAAGGTCACTTGAAGATTGTCTATGTAGATCTCATAAACACTGTTCAAATATATTTACCGGTTCAGTTTTCCCTTTTAAAGCTAAACTTTAAAGTAGAAGGCAAGCAAAAGCTGTCAAATATATATAGGTTTTGTATATAGCTAAACCTCAAAATTTTCTCTCGCAGTGCTTTGCCTTGATTTTTAGTTAACTCTCTCTTGCAAGTTTTGTTCTGAAGTTATTCCTGTATGCAACTGTCCCAAGCAGAACGGATGTAAACTCCACCTAGCTTCTTTTCCTCCTGTTATTTTTTTTTTTTAAAAATTCAAAATATGAAAAACTATTCAGCAAAAAGAGCTAAGCAAAAGCTAGTTCCCATTCCTTACCAATAGGAGTCTTTTTTTAGAGCGGCTTTGATAAGTGCTCATATTTTTAAAAAATTTAACAAGGATAAAAAGATAAGCAGAGAAGCATTCATGGTTTTGAGGTAGTGGAATGTACTAGGATTTGAATTACTTAAATTATATGAAGTCACAAGAGCAGAAAATAATTTTAAAATATTTTAATCCCAGAGTATTGAATCAAAAATTACATGCCTGAAATTTCTCCTACACAGCCTTTTCTCTGGCATCAGACATCTGGTATAGCTTACATTGATTTTTCTGTAGACAAAAAAAAAAGATTACAAGGAAAAATAATAATCATAGCAAGGTGGTTTATATTTAACCTTTATCTAACACATATATCAGAACAAGATTGGAAAAATAATAGCATGTGTACATTGAACATTTTGTATTTGCTGTACCCTTATCTTTTTCTCATTACAAAGTTAAGTATTGTTCAATTAACGTCATCCTCTAGGTCATTACTAAATACATTGTTTTAATATTGAGTCCTTGTATCGGTAAATTCATTGCTGTGAGTTTGCCTGATATGAAAAAAATGTACTCCCTTATTCTATACTGCTAATGAGGCAGTATTTTCTTGCTGTTTTCATGAATTTTCTATGCTGTATAGTTATATAAGCTTTGTTCAGATATGCTGCATTGCCTTTATCCACTGAGACTGTGTGTCAGAAGAGACATAAACTTAGTTTGCTGTTCTCTGCTTGACAAACATCTGCTAGCATTTTTCCCTTAGATATTTACTGTCAGTAGGAGATAAAATTCTTTAAAAATACCAGCAACAGACAAGTTTTTCAGTGTTCCCTTTACTCTGTTAGCAGTTCTGCCAGATTTGAGCATTAGATACCTGTTTTTCAGATAATTTCATCATATCCAGTCTTCATCTATTTTAGACAGGCATGGTATACCAACACTTTCATAAGGAAGACCAAACCCTTGCTATTCCTACCGAAAAACTGTTGCAGAACACTTTCAATGGTGAGAAACAGTCCTCTAGTTTACAACCAAAATATACTTACAAGGATTTTATAACCATTTGGTCCTCTGTCAGCAATATCCATAGGATTTTTTCATAATATGTCATGCACATGTTTACAAAGAGCAATTGTATCCTTTTTTCTCTTTCATGTTGCTAGGCCAAAAACCAGTGCTCTTCCAGACATGTCTCATAATATGGATCCTTCATTCCCTTGATCATTCTTGCAGGCTTCCCCAACACCTTTTCCAGTTTCTGTCTTAAATCTGTCTAGGCTGTTATAAATATATTAAATTAATGTTAATTCTATGTATTTCAGGCTTGATTCTAACTGATCTAAATGTACTATTTTGAAAACTAAAGATGCATAATATATTAACATCAGTGCAAGTAAGGGATAAATGTCAGAATCAAATATATAAAGGAAAATAAATGATAGTTTATTACAGATAATTATTATTTTGAATAGCGTCTGGGATTCTTCTTACATAAAGAACTGTGGTAAGCAAGAATACTCTGCAGAGAAAACCTGTACTCACTAATAAAAACAGAATTTGGAAAGAAGGGAATTGGATAAAAGTTTTCACATCAAGACTTTAATTTTTTTCAACTTTTTGACTATCACTTTATTTTAATGCAAGCGTTTGTTACCCTTAACTTTCTGGAAAGCTGGAACAGAGAATGTATGACTATACAAACAAACAAAGGCTTTAAAATTGTGGCTTAGAGCCAGTCAGAGTGGTGAGATTGTAGTGATCAGTTTAGAGAGATGCACATTTTCATTTTAGCTAGGGAAATAATAACATTGCCATTATGCAAATCAATGACCTAGAACCCCACAGAACATAGACAATGGATGGCTGAGAGGAATCCCATCATTATGGGTCAGCAACTGCACAGACTCCCTGCAGTCTGATTAGGTGAGCTAATTCTAAGTCAGTTCCTGAAAACCTTCATTAGTATTCAATATAAACATGTAATTTAGTATTATTGGATTCACTCTTTATAATAAGTCTGTGCTGGATTTTCAGCCTTCGAGGTAAAGTCTAAAAAGAGTAATTCCTTGTAAAAGATCTCTTTCCAACTTTGTAAGCATGCTAATATCTGTTTTGAGTTTTCAGCGAATGCATTGATGGTGTATCATCTTGAATAGCAAAATGAGCAGCTGGAATACAATTTAACCTTGTTTCATCATATGCAGACTACCTGAGCACTGCTCAGCTGTGACTGCAAATATGTCTTTAAACTTAGCTATAATTTGTTCTGCATTACCAACACTCTGACCAGCAACATCCTCTTTAAACTGATTCAGGGGACTGCATGTTTAAAAAATATTTGTGAGCCTTACTGCTCAATTACTTGTTAAGTTACCAAAAAGAAGTACTTGCACCGACACTGTTATTTCCAGAAGTTGATATACCATAGAGTATTTAAAATGCAGATGTGTTCCAAGAAGGTCACGTAAGCAGAATACACAAGAAAAAAGCCACAGAAAACCAAGACACCCCCCCCCCCCAAACATTTGAAAACTAACACATTACAGCCTTTATATACAACCCAGGGGATAGTCTGGTACACACACAAGGTCTTGCAACATGATCCCACCCACAGCTGTGTTAGTTTCTCTCCATTGTATTACACTGTGTTGAATAAAATTATGGTTATTTGAGGGGTGTGGGGGAAGGTGTTGGTTTTTTTTTTTTCTAAAGACAGGCAGATCCACTGGTTTTTGACCTGACTTTCTTTAAGGTGAAAAGAGAAAGTGAAACACAAAAAATGTTAAATATCTGGCAGTCCCCATGCTTAATAGACTGGCTGGCACAAGTTGCAGAATATGTTGGCTGAGTTCCCTTATCTGCTGAAGTATGCAAAAATAAAAAATGAACTTAAGCCAGATTGTGATTTCCAAAGGAGGACTTTCCTCATGTAAGGGAAACATCTGTTTTCACCGTCTCTTTCCTCTCGATAGCAAAGTAAGAGGAAAAGTAGATGTATGGGGGATGGCTGGAGGTGCAGAGGATCCCTTGCATGCACAAGCTCCGCTGAAACTATGAAGCAGATCTATTTGTACTCTTATATCACCAGATGCCTAGTGGCTGTGTTTTGAGTAGTCTCAGTGGGTTCCTATCATTCCAAGCACACCTTCATCATACTGGAGAACTTACTTATTCAGACTTCCTGGTTTACATGTTTACAAAAGTTCCCAGAAGTTAGAGCAGATATTCTAGTTTTGTTTGCTTGGTTTCTACTTTTTCTTCCTATCTTTCGCAACCTCTTTAGTCAGTCTGCTCTTCAGAGAAATTGTGTCTTTCCACAAAAGTTACTTCTGAATGCACTCTCAGTATGAAGCAGCAAAGCAGCGTAACTGCACACTGCTTGTCCCTTGCCTCTGCAATGGGAGAAAGGCCCTTTCCTTGCCCTTAAGTCAGACCTAACCACTAGTTCTTTCTTTCTCACTTCTTTCAGTTATGACCCGGGGGGGGTGTTTCAAAATTACTTTTAATGTGAAACAGTTTAGAGGACAGAGTCAAATGCCTCCGTAAACGTAAGTCTTGAGTTCAAATTTCAAAGACAGAATATAAACACCTGGCAAAACAAAAGGAAGCTCCACAAATCTGCCAAATTTAAGAAATATATTGTCAAGCAGGTGGTAATTAAGACATTTTAAATGCAGGACCCATTTATCTCAATAGGAACTGTGATTCTAACTCAGCCAGGCAGAGCAATGTGTCCCCTAAGAGTTGTTTGGGAATTTTTTTGCCTACTCATTTGCATGGTCTTCTGGTAGGTAGAACAGATACCTACCTGTCAGTAAAATGTGAAATATAGAAGAACTGCATTCTTAAAATCTCACTGTTACTTTCTAAATGTTCTTTCAGTTTAACTCATTGTCTCAGGAAGAAATTGTCTCTGAGATAGGGGAAAAAAAAGTCAAGTATCCATCATTTTTGAGTATTAGAAGTTATTTGTGAGTGATAATTGCTATTCACTTATATATCTTGAGATTATTACAACTTGTTTAAAAAAAAATCACAAAAGAGCTAGTAGTAGTGTTCTCAAAACAGCATATAGTTATCCCTCTTTAAAATTTGATAGCCTATATAGGGCAAGAAGAAATACTAGAAATGAAAATGAAAAGATGAAATTAAAAGCAAAAAGCTGTTCAACTTTATGTAATTAACAAGGTAATTTTGACCTGAGAAATCACCAGACTTTTAATGGTATACTTCAGCCTACCAAGAGAGATCAAGGGCTTGCTCCATTTATCACATCCATGAAGTAAGGGGAGTATTTTAGATGGCAGAGTCTAACCGATGAAAAACAGACATAGATTACATAAAGGATAAATTGATACAATGCGGTGATTAAGCTTGATGCCTATCCCATTCAGCAGAAAGGGTTGCAGACAGTATATTGTCTGCTAGAATTAAAGAAGACAGATTCAGTATCTCTTTGACATAAAAGATAATGCAAATTTTTTTCAGAATCCTGAAACAAACATAGCAGATGTATCTTCACATTAATTTGTGCCCTCAGCTACTCTACAACGCCCTTCCATTTGCCTTGCAGAAAGCACCACAAAAGTTTCTAGTGAGTAACTGAAGAGAATCGAAAAGCCTCTGAGCAACCAGTATGCAAGAGTCCAAGTGTAAGTTCAAGAGGCATGTGCTGAAAAGCTGGAGAAACATTGCCTTCTTACCTTACTGATCAAGTATATTGTTGACTAATTATCACATCATAACATTTCCAATAAGCAGACAATGACTAACACTGTATACTAGTACATTTACAAACTGTCCTTTAAATAATTTCCTCCATCCCAGGTAATTATCAAGCACTGCTAAGTGAACTGTGTCACTTTGTCAGACTGCTGATCTCAGAGGCACCATGTGCCTCCTACTTCTGTACTCATCCCACCAAAGTTTAATTTCCTAATATTTTGGAACCCCAGAAGAAGTATCTAGGGTCACTTGTTGCAACTTTTGGAATTGTCTTTGTTGTTTAATACAATGGCATGCCTTTAAAGATACATAGGCTATTATGGCAAATTGACTTAATCACCAAATATTATTTGCCATCTGAAATCATAGGGTATTCTCCTTTTGACTTCCGAGGTCCTCAGGCACCAACAGTTCTTGCTATTGCATTGCAGAATAAACGTATATTTTGCTGAATTGTTTACTCCCTATTTTGTATCACTCATGTCCAGTGCAATTCTAATGCAGAATTTTCCAAGGGGAATACTCAGTAAATTTCAGAGTTTAGGACTGAAGAGTAATTCAGATTTCAAAACGAGAAGCTCTCTCTTTTCTTTGAGGGGCAAGGAGGCAAGGGGAGGTTCACTGGAAATAAACTAGTTAAGTGATCCAAACTCTATATACTTGGCAAGGAACTGCTATTTTTAGCAAGGTTTTAAATACCTGTTAAACAGTAATACTCTACTTTGAGGTGACAGTGGATTTGGCATAGCTCATTCCTGCCACTTTTTCACTTAAGTATGATACTTGAATATTACAACCAAACTGAAGTTTGATTACAGTCAGACTCATGTCCGATGTCACTACACTGCCTCTGGGGGATGTGATTAACATGCATACAGGACTCTGAAGGCACTGCCAGTCCAGTCCAAAACTACTAAAGCCTCTCAGAACCAAAAGTGGGCAGATACCTCAGAAATGGTATTTTCACCTTCTTGTATTGCTAAGCCTGAGGAAATAAGCTCTACCAGATCAAACTGGCACCATTCAGACCTAACTGTGTTGGTCTTCACCAGTGGCACTAGATAAAGTAAAATAGCTGGGAGGGGACGTGAAGTCCAGAATGGTAAGTTTTCACAGGCAGTAGAGATGGAAAGATACTTTTATTTCTCTCAAACTAAGTCTGCATCCTCATCTATTACATTTTAGGCTTTAAAGTAGGGACAGGTAGGTAGAGATTTCTCTATATATCCTGCAAGATTCCAAAGAGTTACGCGTATTTCCATAGGTTCCTCAGATGCAGACACTTTCTCCTCATCTGTAACCTTGACCACTGGGTCATTCATTTCCACAGTAGTCAGCTTTGGGAAGCTACAGATGGTACTATGTGTACTAGTGTCCTTTAAGAAGGAGGAAAATGAAGTTTTCTGCTGGTAAAATACACTTAGGGTTTTTTTTGAGGGGGGAGGGAAGGCCAGTGGGGGGGTGAAGAGGGAGGGGGGGACTCTAACCAACCTTCTTAAATCTTAGTCCTTACAGCGAAACCTGTCGTGAGAGGGTGAGTTTGTGTTAAACTTGAGCTCCTGGGACAAATTTGTTTGAACATGAGCAAGATAATTTATAAATAGTGAAAGACAAACCTGGGAACAATATGTATGCCCTCCTGTTAATAGAGTTCCTGGTCTGCAGTCAAAAAAATCTTATTTTAATGAAACAATCAATTTTATTGCATATAGAAATGTAAATTTGACCATAAGTAATTAAAGTATTGAAATTCGTATTCTCTATTTTCCGATGCACATGTGCAAGATCAATATGTGACAACTAATATTTGCCCAACCAGGCAGATTCAGAGAGGGCATTTTCATTTCTAAGCTTTCATTTTTCCTCTCATCTGGTTTTACTAAGCTACCTAGAAAAATGTTAATCAACATTTTTGCATAATATCCAGATATAACTTTTGAGGATCAAGAATTAAATCACATAAATAAAATGTTCAGATTAAAATTACTGCATATGATCACTTCTCTTTACCACATTTATATGAATTAAAATTGTTCTAGGCACATACAGGAGGAGAAAGCTCCATAGTAGAAAAAACCAAATGCTTACAAACAAACCTCACTTTAAAAACTGTAGAGCAGAAAAGTAATTTCACATATTAGATTCTGCCTAACCCATTAGGTTGAAAATATAGACAAAATTAAAATTCCCTCTTGGCAAAATCCTGGCTTTTAAATGCAAACTAGCTGTCCATTACTGTCTAGTCAATTTTTAGTGCAATTGACTAGAATTCTAGAAAAACTAGTACTTTCCATATCTACCAAGTTAAAAAGCCTTTGAGGTGTAGTGATATTCCTCCCTGACATTTCAAGTTTAGCAGGAGGTTAATTAGACACAGTTTCAGCACCACTGTGTTGCTTTAGGGCATAGCACAACAGGCCAGTTTTTAGCTACTTGTGAACTTAGAAGCCTTAGGAGATACCAGCTTGAGACCTACGGCAGGTTTAAATTGTCTTTTTTCCTGCACATTTAGGAAATATAGTGAAATTCTGTTCCACAGCATAAACTAATTGGGCAAAGTTTTGCCAGTGATGTGCTGCTTAAGGCCAAAATGGAGACAATCTTTATCTCTTTTATATGATGACTTTTATTAGGCATAGTGAAAATTATAACATCCAGATGTCCATATCCACCAGAGCTTAGAAAGTTGCACAGTGGTATGGTTTGTCTTGGTCATTGGCAACCTGCTACTGCATTTATACTCGGACACACACAAAATGAAGGATAAGAATTAATTTATGAAACTATTTTACTCTGGTAATTTCTTGCAAAGCACTGAAGATTAGCATTTTATCACAAAAGGGTCAAAAAATTACATAAAGAAAGAAGACAATAACTTGCCTACGAAATGATAGCCTTACATGGCACTAATAAGTGATGAGACAAAGCTAAAAAACATATATATATATATCTATCTCCTCTTTTATACACTACAATCATTAATTCTCTCTTAAACCTATAACAATTCTTTTATCAGGTGATAGGGATACAAAAGATGTTTGTTTTGATATACCCCAGATATCCAGGTAGCATGTTATATGTTATGCTGCATGTTAGCAAATCCAGTTGGCATGCCCAGATAGGCAGAAAACCATTGCTTCCATTTCTGTGTTTTTGTTTCTTCATTGTGTTCTTGTTTGTGAACACTTCAGCTCTTTCAATCATGATCTCCACTTAACTGACACTTTTGAAGTTTGGAGTAAGTAAAGGTACCACATGTAATACTTTTGTGGAAAAACTGTTCTGCGCAATATCATTCTGTCAAGGCAATGGAAGTAGTGTCTTAAATTAAATCTGATCTGACCTCTTCACCTATTAAAATTCCATTTACTCATGTTTTATCACATCAGCATCCCAACAGATATTACAGAAATAAGAATGGTAAGACTCTAGACAGCATTATGGGGAAGAGGCTGTGTTAAGCAGTAGTATAAAAAATTGGATTTTTCTGCAAGCTGTTAGATAGCTTTTCTTCTGAGTAAGCTTTTTTTTTTAAAGTCTCCTACCCAAGTACTCACAGAGTCCAATCTCATTTAAGAGTCTTCTTTAAGAACCAAGTTTAGAGTGAGATAAAATGGTTCCTAAATATTTCTGTTTCTTTTTTTTTTCCCTCAGCCTATGTCATTAATATCATGTACACCTCTATTTCTTTTGCAACCATTTGTATGTATGGCAGTGATTTTATTGAAAAATCAGGCGAAGACACATGAATTCAAAGGCTTTTTATAGGCCATAAGATAGGATAAGATACGGGCCACGGGATGTGCTAGTGACGTAAAACTTGGTTCCGTAGAACGACATCATGGACCATCAAGTAAGGAGGCCATCCACTCCTGCCACAGCTACGAATGCTTAAAGAAGAAGCATACCCTTCCTTACTCATCCTTTATTACAGGAACGAAGCTTTATGGTTCCCATGAGAGAGCATTGGACATGTAAAATGATGTATGTTACTGACAGGACAGAAGCCTGAATTTGGGCATTGCTATTTCATGAACATTTGCTATGTTTCAGATGACATGTTACAGACTAAGATAGCAAAGCTCTCTCCATCTTGAATCTCTTTCACAGAACAGCTATTAAAAGTTTTGAAGGCAAGGCTTTGGTATGACACGAAATACAGGTGCCCCAGATGAAGACATTTCATCCCAGGGCTGTTTTTTATTCAACTGCTGCTGACAGATATGCTTGCTGCATCCCTCAAGTTTCCTCAGGAAGCAAAGAAACTGCACTGTGTCTGTGTTGGTCTTCCTGGAGAAGATAGAGAGGGCTTTCGACACAGGTAGTGAAAGATTGCCTTCTGTCAGGCACCCATCTTGCTAAAAGGCACCAACTTGTCCAGATGATTCTCACTCATCCTCCTCTGTTCTCTAACACACCTCCATTATTTTGTATTCTTAAAAATACATATTGTTTAAAACACTACAATAAAGAAAAACAATTACAGTCTTTAAGAATGAATCATCTGAAGTCC
>VFFE01007247.1:1340535-1391387 GCA_008921705.1 Burhinus oedicnemus
GTATAAGAGTATGAGGTTGCTTTTTCTTTATTGAATCCTTTTTTATTTTTAAAGTCTCTCCCTCCTTTACTTTTATTTTCTTTGATTTTTTAAACTCTCCTTTTATGTTTTGTTTTCTCTTTCTTTCCCAAGCTGTAGACTTTCAACACTTTCACTGTAAAGATAAAGACAATAAAGTAATAATTATGTTTATAAGTTGGAGTAAGAACCACAACTGAATTACCTATACTATTGCCTTAAATCTGTATCAGTGGACTGCTTTGTGTTTAAACTAGTTATACTGATTTCATCTGGATTACATTAAGCAAAAATAAACAGTGACTGTAATTATTTACAAATGAAATCCAGATGCTTTAGTCTTGGTTACCCCATGGTTCTGTATCGGTAACAAGCTCGTCAGTGTATCCTTCTAAATACATATACACAATTGCTGGATTAATTTAGAAAAAAATATAAGAGGCAAAAACTTTTTCGTTTTTTGGAGTGGGTTGCCAGGGGCTGAATGCATGTGCAAGCTACCTTAAGCTGAGAAAAAAATATGATCTGTAGATTTTCCATGTCAAAAATATAACAGGGAAGATTGTCGCCATGAGAACCAAATTGCAGTTATTCCCAGGGTTCTTCTATACAGTTTAAAGACTGTTTTCCACCAACTAACAGAGATCTTGTTTTCTTACACAGATATTGTGAAAATGTTTTTTTTCTTTTTTTACTTATGTTCCATGTAATTTTTTTCTCTGCAAACTGACTCTTTTTCCCCATATGACAAATAGATAAGACAAAAAGTATAACTCATCCAGGGTGATGTAATGGAACATACCGCCCTAGATGTTCCTTAATGACATTCCAGCACCAGAAAAAGATAACTTTCTCTCATCCATGTATAGTGGGGGGACACCTGTGTTTGGAACTGATGCTTAGCAATTTATTTTTTGAGGCATCTGAACATGTTTTCCAGTTTGACCTTGGCTGACTCAATACCCAAGGCATACCTTGGAGTTGTGTTTGGCATATGACAGATACTGCAATTCTGAATTGTTTCAATTTGTCCTTTTTTAAAAAATAAAGTCTAATTAGTTTATTTTAAATTAAGCTATATGACACAGCTGAGACTCAATATAATGTTTTAAAACAATTCTTATGAAGATTTAGCAGATTTTGGAAATTGTTTCCCCTTGCATACAAAGTACGTACACTTTGTTATTTTCACAGGTAGGATCCTGTGTATAAAAAAAGAATTATTTTTAATTTTTATCAATTTAGCTATTTGCTCCTCTATGACCCAAAGTTTAAAAACTTGCATTATCAAGCTTGGATAAAGACAGATAAAAATCTGTCTTCCCTCAGGATCCTATCTTCTTCATAGGCTCTTGAAATCCTGTCTCCTTCTACTTCCAATTTTATCTGTAATACTTACTTGGTTTTAATAATGAGCTTTGCCTGTTTTTATAACTCCTTAATATTTCCCTTTTTTCCCCCTCACGTTCTGATTCTTTGTTGCCTATTCTCTCAGAAATCACTGAATACTCTTGAATCAAACGCAAGAGTTTTCTGGGAACCAATTTCATCATCTTTTCTTCTGAATAAGCTTTTTAGAAGAGATTCTTTTTCTAGGACAGGTGGCCCAAGTTTACTTCTGTTGCAGAGCTGCCTTCAATGGAGTATTTGAGATACACCAGAGTGGTGCAAAGAGTTTGGGCATCCCTGATTTTTCCTGATTCATCTGCGTTCTTTTACTGAAATGGCACAGTAGACAAGTTACGCATCTGCAAAGACAATAAAACATTTGTTTTATCTTTGTTTTGCTGATATTTTTAATCAGTGTTGTCTCCCCTCTGGCAAGAAACTTTTCCATCATATTCACATTGTGTTAGCAGGGAAAAAAAAAATCACAAAGAGAAACTGAACTGGAGTACAAAGGCAAGTTTATTCTGTAATTCAGCCCTTGAAAACTCCAATTTGTCAGCATCAACACATCGAGTATATGTTGTTAGCATAAGTATCGAGCATACTATGATATGCTTATATTTCTAATTCTTTAGTGCAAGTCTGTGTTACTTTCTCAGTCGGCTATGAAGGACCCTTTGCTGCCAGTAAATAGCAGGTCAAATGCTCTTTATTTTCCTTGTCCAACAGGTTCACAGTGATGAGAAGATGCCTGTGGGTACAAATCTTCAAACTCAGTACTGCGTGGGTTGCACACCTGATAGTCCACACAGCCAGAAGCGATTACTCAAAGAAGAGAATAAAGAAAACAGAGTTGTAATCACCATTCATTGGTTTAGAAATGTCATGCCAGCCACATTTCAGACATCAGATGATATTAATACTAATCAGCATATATTAGCAGCCAGACATGTTCACAACTGTTCTAACAGCTGAGTGCCTCCAAGCTAAATTGATTTCATCCCTTAGACACCCATTAACACCTCTCCTTCCCATTTAGATGATAGAACACAGTTGTTCAGGGGTGTTTATGAAATGACACTCATTTGATTGATAAGTGACCTTGACTGAATGAGAATATATGTTTGCTGGAATTTAAAGGATCACCTTCCTTTCCAATAACCTTGCCAGAATTACAGGCCTCCAAATCCTTAGAGAATTCATAGGTGCACGATCAGTAAATATTGACAGAATTTCTTTTCCATGAGAAGTGTGTTTGGGAGGATTAACTTTTAAATAAAATCTTACATATGCATACTAATATTCCAGTTGTAGAAAGTGCTGAATAAATCTGAGAATGATGGTCTGATTTTAAAAATAAATCAGTGTTTAATTATTTGGTTTTTGTAGCTTAATCTATTTTGAAAAACTCACTGGCTCTAGTGGACCATTCTCATTAAGATCAAATGAAATATTGAAGCTTCATATATTGTTAATTTTATAGGGCATATAACCTAGCTATCATTAATTAAGTCTATTGGAAACCTCTGATACACCACCAGAAAGAAACACAGTTTAGTATAGGAAGGTTTTCTAGAGCTGCATTATGAGAGTTTTTCAATAATAGATTAAATAGACTAAATAATTAAAATGCCATTTGATTGAAATCACACCGTTCTCCTTGTATTTCAGCATTACATCCTGTAACAGGCAAGACTGCCTTTTCAGCTCCAAATACGGAGGCCAACCTTCCTTTTCTGTACATTACTTCAAGGAAAACATCTGACAGAATTTAAAAGCAAATGACAAATACTAACTTGAATATTTATTTAAGAGTTTAAATAAAAAGCTAGGGTTGGGATTTTCAGGGATGCTTGAATTTACTTACAATCAGATTATTTGGGAGAAATTACTGAAACCCACCTTTCTTTGTTCCAGAGAAGATACTTGGGACATGAAGGTGCAACCACTGCTGAGTATCTCATCCACCCTCAGTGCAACCCCCAAGTGGACGCACTTGAAGGCTGGAGCCCTGCTCATTCTCCTCTTGCAGCTGCTGCTGCTTCTGGCAGGGTAGAAGGACACCTGAGCAGCAGCATCCCTGTCAGAGCAGCCCCAACTGCGGCAGTTTCTGTGGCAAAGCAGGCAGGCACTCAGGTGCCCTTGATATGAGGCTGGATACGAGCAGCTTGTGGGCCAGACCTAGTTCACCAGCCATTAGTTGGACTGTGTCAATTAGTTGTTCTGTTGGGATTAACCATTTTACAGCCCTTTTACAGCCCTTCCTGCAAAAGTTTTTTAACCTTTTTTTTTTTTTTAACATTATGAAAAAAAATGCTAACTGAAATAGAATTTTTCCAGTTGCAAGAGCTCCCAAGTGCAGGTGTTTCATGTATAGCTGGAAAGCCTCAGCAGACAAGACAGTGGGAAACCCCCCCCAGCATATTCCCCAAAACTGGCAGATGCTGATCTTGGCTGAAGGCTACAAAGAGATCAAATACATTAATTGCCTGATTCTGAACAGACACTTGAATAGATGTCTTCCCCTTTACAAAACAGCACATCCAACAGAGAAACATTTGTTTCTCCTTTAAAATTTTTTGAATGCAAAGACTAATTAAGAAATTTTTTTGCCACAAATTTGTCAGTAACTGTTACAAGCCATCTCCATTGTATAGAACAGCTGCTTATCCTCAATCTTATTTAAGTGAGACACAAATGGAAGCAAAGGCATTCCAGAGCCAGTTCATAGTTATTTACATAGGTTAATTTCAGGTTTTTGGGGAGCATAATTTCTCTGTTCCACTACTATAGCTCTTTCTGCATTATTCCGTTTTCTCTCTGTTGCTAGAAGTGAAAAGATCAATCAAGTATGATCCTCATCATGTGGGAATCACATAACTGTGACCTTTTTCAGGATATTCTTTACACTAATCGAGGATCTCCCATAGTTCGCAGTTCAGCAACCACAGTATGTAGTACACTTCTCATCTCTTCCTAGTGAACAATGCGCTGTAATCTGCATTTCAATAGTAAGATAAATCAGTAACAGTGAACAGCTGCCTTTGGGGCCATGGTGGCAGGACATCTTGAGCTTGGGCTCCACTGTGGTGCTCATCGCTGGCTGCAGCACAGTGCCACAGGTTTTCCTGCTTCGGGGTTTGCATACACCAGGTGCAGGAAGAGATGCCATAGCAGCACACTGCAAAAGCAGCAGATGACAATGCTGTTGTTAGGGGCTGAGAGTAAAAAGCCAAATGCACCTTATGTTCATGGTATGAAACTTGACAGGTAAAGCTGAAGACTCACATGAAGACCAGGATTTAATCCTAAAAACAGTCATGAGAATGAACTTTTGATGAAGGCCCAACTGACACAGCATAAGATAATGAACATGAGATAAATGTTCTTGTTCTGATCTGCCAGCGTTCAGGAAAATAAGGGTTAACACAAACAAGAAAAATACCAGGCTACTTTTGAACAAAATATGTGGAGTTGTTTAAAGGGCATCAGCACTCTTTTTCCTAATTAGAACAACTGGCAATACTCCAGGGTTTTGTCTAGGTGCTTGGGTCAAAAGTGTAGAAATTATTTAAATGTAATGTAAAATAAACATCACAGTGGATATTACACTGACTGTAATAATATTTTTACATGTAATGCATCATTATCTCATATTAATTTTGAACTGGCATGGTATAAAATAGACATGGGACATTTTCATTGTGTTTAAACATGGCCTTCTGTTGGGTTTGCAGAATTTTCATTAAACCTTTAACAATTGATTCTTACATCACGATATTTATGCTTTCACCTTTATTGATACAGGAATGGACTTCTTTAAAGCATTAGCAGGAAAGAGAGATGGAAAACTAAATTATAACTTGATATATAGGAATAGAATAAATGTAAAATGATTTGTTCACATGTATTATTGGTAGATATTATTCTCTCTGATCATAAAGCCTTCAGGCTGATTTTCAGTTACCAGCAACAAATTCCCATTTAATTTTAGGGGTTGGAAAGTTAAAAAAGGGGAAAGTTAAATGTCTGATTTGTGATTATCAAATGGTTTAAGTTACTGAATGATGATTGAGGAACCACTGGATCACCATGATTGCCAAGCCAGGATGTGAACATTCAGGATACCCTGCTTACTCCTGCTGTGAACAATTCAGACTGGTTGCCCAGTTAAAAGAATTGACATCTGTATCCAATCGAACAACAGATGGCATCATTTTTATATTTTTGCCAGCACTGATGTTATATCGTATCACAGCAGATCTATGAGCAAAGCTTTTAAATTGAAGGTATTGTGAGAGAAGACGGCTGGTGTCTTGAAAAATTAATCATTTTATTATCCTGAATGATGTTTGAGATGAGGAAGAAAAAAAAGTCAATAGAGCCTATAAACTCATTTTCACCATCAGAGCCCCTGGTATGGTTGAAATTCCATAGGCTGCACACATTTTGATGTAATGTCTCCTTCCTGAAAATAAAGGCCTACACTCAGCAGTGATATGATTCTACTTTTGACTTAGGTGCTCTTAATTTCTTAACTCTATCCCAGCCGAAAACAGTACACTGACAGCCTACTTCTGCATCACAGAATCTCCCTCCATCCCCAACCTTAGTATAGCCAGCACAACTGCTTGTGGGGACATCCTGTGGATAAAACCATGGAACTAATCTCACCAAAAACTTGGCAAAACAGAAGTCTCAGAATTCAGATTAGTGTCTGTACATGCTGTCCTCCTCTCCCAGGTAGCTGTGTTTACACAACAGATGGCTTCACACAGGGTGGAGATAAAGGAATAAGCAGCAGGAAAACACACAGCTTAGAGTAAGACACACATTTTTAACCTACCGCTGGTTAATAAACTAAGATTTTACCTTACACTTCATTTTCTGTAGTTCTGACAACTCCTGAATACCTTTGGCGGAAGAAAAGAAAAAATTGCCCTGAGTTTGTTTGCACCTGAATTTACTCTTATGCCAGCTCTTCACCTGCACCAAGTTTTCAAAGAAATAATTTATTTTGCATTTTCTGTGTAAATATAAAAGTCGCTCTGGAGGTCTGATCAGTCAGGCTGAAGGTCCACTAGCTCAATATCTTACTTGCACTGGCCACACAAAATGACAGATAATCACCAAAACTCTCTGGTATGATGGATTTCTAATTTTTTTCTTAAGGTTCTAGTGGGTTGCCAGTGTAAACTTTCTGGGAATGGGGATATATTGTGCATGGGAAGACCATGTTAAAGAATTATGTATGAAATGTTCAGCCTCCAATTCATGGGAAGAAAACATTATCTGAGAAGTCTTTAAATTTTGAGGCATATCACTCCAACAGGAATTAATAGAAGCTCCAAAAGGTAACCAGGCCCTTCCCTCCATTTCATTCTTCAAATGAAAACTGCACAGTAAATGTAGGCAAAGCAATCTCCAGCCAAGTAGGTTTCTGGTATCTGTGGTCCTTCACCTTTAGCTCTGTCTCTTCTGAGACAAAAGGAAGATGCAGCCAGAAAATATTAAATCCCTTCCAGCTCAGCTTTCTCAGCCCCTTTTAGGAATTGCCTTGTCCCTCTGTCTTGGATCCAATAACTGAATAAATTTAGCGTAAAGAGGCAAATCCATGCTGCTTATGGTGCCTATGTTCTCAGTTCTGTGGCCTGGTGTTAGATAGGTTATATTCATAAGCCTCACAGGAAAACATTTCAGCATCTTCATCAGCTCTTCATCAGTTCAAAAGGACCCTCTATAAGTACACCTCTTTGGGTACCTGCTCTAGCTTTTCTTTAATGTATTGAAGGGACTGAATGCCCTTGCGTAGAACAGGCAATTAAAGACTCTCCTGTTAGGACAGTATAGGCGTATATGGCAAAAACTGCAAACCTGATATTTTTCTGATAAGCATATTTTCCTAGAATAAAAACTATTGAAATGTAGTTCTTCCTGTTACATCTAAACAAGTAATTAATCAGGCTGGCTGTATTTTATCTCTATTTTAGGAAAAAGAGCAGCTCAGTCACTAAACTTATTCATCCCTCAGTTGAAATAGTCAACTAGTGTATTAGTTGTGTTTAATTTATTCATTACAGTTGATTTTGGGAAATGTGCTGTAAAAATGTTTATTTTATCTATGATAAATTAAGCATCCCTTTGACAGAAAATAGATTAAGAACTCTGAAATGTGATTAAACAGCTGTGGCCATCTATGATTTTACCAACTTGCAGTTGCTTGTTATACCAAATCTCTGGTAGAAGTCACTTATACATGGCAAAATCAACATACTTCACAGTCAGCCGTTCACAGGTCAGGACCATAATACAGCCCACCTTTGCCAGCCAAACTTTCCATTAAGGGTTTGGCTTATAGAGCAACTGAAGCTCAAAAACCTACATCTGCTTTCCAACTCTACTACTGGACATAATCTTCAGCACAGGATCAGTTAGACAGCTGGGGAAAAAACATCTTAAAGCACTGCAATAAGGTTTTCCAGAGCTCATCTGTCAAAGATCTTGCAGAAAGTAAAACATCTATACATGGATATCTTTAACAGTTAATAACCTCGTGTATCAGGGAGAATGTTTTCCTCAGCTTAGGCCTATGCTGAAGCAACCCTTGAAGAAGCTAGAGACTTCAAGTTTCTGAGGCTACTGGCAATTTGCTTTTAGATCTCTAAGGTGGGGGAGAGCATCTGTCATTCATTTTCATTGACCAGTTTGGCCCACACCACAACAATCTCTTCAGAGTAATCTATGGAAACTTTCACAGAATTGGAACATTTCTCAGTTATGACCAGCTTGACAATCTCAGAAGTTTTTGATACCACTGACCAAAAAATGATATTGAGATCCTGTCAGTTATTAAATTTAAACTGCTCCTGTCTTTCAATGTTGTTAATAACTACAAATACAGCAACATGTGGATTCAAATGCTTCTAGAAGTAGAGGGAACATGCATCTGCTTCCAAACACTTTTGTAAAGATGTAAGATTCTGGACAGACTTGCTGGCTGTTCTGTCTTTAAACTTGTGGATAGCTTCCCTTTTCCTTCGTTTGAATACAGTATGTTAATTGGCCTAAATTTAAGCCATTCCTGGTTTTTAGTTACTGAAATGACAGCACAGGTGATGACATAGCCTTCCAAGCAAGTACAAAGGACACAGCAATCCTTTTGTAGCCAGCTCCTCTCATTAAGCAAATCTTGGCAAAGGGGGAATCCAAGTAATTTAATAGATGTGAAAAACATGTATGTTTGCAAAGGATAGCTATTTTAAATGGCTTTTTAAAAATCCAGCCATTTTCTTTTGCAATTGTTACATGTTGATGACAGACCTATGTAGCTAACAAGAGAAGCAGTTAGTAGAAGCTAATATTGGACTGTAGGTCTAAGAAAAACTGAACAATTTCAGCTGGTTAATGATGGCCAAGACTTGACCTAGAGGTTACAATTGCTTAAACTGAATAATTTTTTTAAAAATTACATTCACCATTAGTTTTCCTAATTCTGTCAGGTAGCTTTTTGACAGTAAGGTAAAATTTTTGACAGAATCAGAGTGAAATCCCTGTGTCTCCAGCCAGCTTTCATACTGCTTTAATAATTAATAAGAAAGGCTTTTGTCCTTAGAATTTAGTTGAATAAAAAGATGTTTTAAATTTTCAAGTATCATAGCTCTTATTAATTGTTAAACCAGCATAAAAGCAGCCTGGAGACTAATTTATGGGCTCTGGGTGAGCAAGATGCCTGTGTCAGTAACTTTTTAGAAAGATGGACGGCATAAACTATGGACTCCAAATGTCATTTATGTTTAAGATCCTCAATTTTAAATATATAAAATAGCCAGTGTCCTCTGGACAGTGCTTCTTAGCTTTACTAACTTTAAAGTTAGCATACCATATAAGAAAGACTAATTCAAATTACTCCTAAAGCTTAATTGCTTTGCAATTCATATAATTGCAAATCAATAATAGACTTTTAAATAATTCTTTTGATAAACTTATTATAATGGATCTAAGTGAATAAGAGGTGGACATAAAACCTGGAGATACATTCTACTCTTCCCTCATTAGGAGTGTTCTCTCTGAAAGCCTATTGGAAACTCCCTGGTCTTCGAGGTCACTGGGTGTCTCTTCTGACTGAGGGAGGTCCAGACACGCATCTGCCTTATACCTTCACCATCAAACTATACCGTATACTTAAGGCACTTTCAGCAGCTTTTGCTGCCCCTTTTTGCTGTGCTTAAAGCTCACATCTCTTTAGGCTGTGACTCTGTTTGGTGTATAAATAACTGGATCACACCTTGCACCACACCTGCAAGGTTTAGGTCATAGATCCAGAGAGAGCTCTGACAGTTGGTAGGCAGTGACGTGGTCACCACTGAAAAAGCTGGTATGTGCTTTACTGATTAGAAGATAACCCATAAGCATTCAAGATAACTTGCTTCCAGGTTCTAAATGACTTGAAGCAGGTGATGTCAATTCTGGCATATAGTGCCACATCCTATTTCTTTCTGAGCAATCAACATTTTCCAAATAGATTGACAACTGTTTTTCATCTCTTATATGAATCATTTCAACATGTTTCATTAATAGATGGGTGAGTATAGATTTAGGTACATCCTCTACATAGATTCTTCTCAAAGTAGGAGTTGGTGCCTGTTAGATAACTGGTCATAGAATGAACAGAATATTTAGGATGCTACTACATTGTTAAGGAAATGCATAGAAAGTTGAGGCCTTAAACAGGCATTAGGAACTTAAATATTCTTTTAGATCTGGGATATGCATAGCTTTGGCAATCTGGTTTTAGTCTGAGATCATTTTATGAAAAGACACTCAGGCTCTCACATGGTGAAATTTTGAAAATTCCACTCGCAGTAAATAAACACTGACAAAATCACATGTAATAATTTCCAGCCTCTTTTCTTTCCAACAAAGCTTATGAGAAGAGTGAACAACTTGAGTATGAATGTCTTTGAGATTCAATAATGTGCTAAATAATATTTCAACAGTCTATCTTGTTTGCTTCAATAACAGAGCCAAAGGAAGTGAGAGGCAGCCAGATGGCTAGAACACAGCATCTTAAAGGAAAAAAAAAAATCAATGTGAGAAGATTATATAATAGAACAAAGTATTCCTTCTTCATTCCGAAGATCTTTTTTTTCTGAAGGATGGAAAACTGCCAGAATGGCCATCTTGCATTAGAAATGCCACCGTTTGCAGTAAATGTGAAATGTAGCCAGTTTCAATCAGTCAATATTAACCCATCAGTCACTCCAGACTCATCCTCTGTGAACTTAAAGGGGAATACGTTGACCTGTAACCCTTTTTTTCCTGTACTGAACTGTCCTTGCATTCCCCCTCTGACCTCCTACAGGGTACTGCTTTCTTGAGCTTTGTAACCACATCACAGTAACCTCCCCTCGCATCTAGATAAACACTTTCATATTACTAGTTAATCAGTCCCATCCACCTAGCATAAGTCCAGTTAGCAGTCACATGGAAAAGTTCAAGCACTGAAAGATGAAGCTGCTGAATTACTTTTTTCTAAATTGCCTGCCTGTTATGTTCATTTTTAGAACTGCAAAGTACTTTAAAACATCCAGTACTACACACTAGTCTCTGCTCCAAGAAATAGACAAGAAAAATGTGTCTTGTCAGCATGAGAAAAGACTACAGAAGTACAATATGTACATGATATACTATAATGGACTATAAAATAAATGTAAGCTATAAAAAGTAATCAGAAAATACAATGTAATTTATTCCATATCATACCACAGAATGGCTGAGGTTAGCAGGGACCTCTGGAAGTCACCTGATCCGATGCCCCACTGCTGAAGCAGGGCCACCTAGAGCCAGTTGCCCAGGATCATGTCCAGACAGCTTTTTAATATCTCCAAGGAGGGAGACTCCACAACCTCTCTGCGAAACCTGTACCAGTGCTCGGTCACTCTCACAGTTTGTGCCCATCACTTCTTGTCCTGTCACAGGGCACCAATAAAAAGAACCTTGCTCCATCCTCTTTGTACCCTCCCTTTAGGGATTTGTATAGAATCATAGAATCATAGAATGGTTTAGGTTGGAAGGGACCTTAAAGATCACCTAGTTCCGACCCCCCTGCCATGGGCAGGGACACCTCCCACTAGACCTGGTTGCTCAAAGCCTCATCCAGCCTGGCTTTGAACACTTCCAGGGATGAGGCCTCCGCAACTTCCCTGGGCAACCTGTTCCAGTGCCTCACCACTGTCATAGTGATGTTTCTTCCTGAGATCTATTCTAAATCTACCCTCTTCCAGTTTGAAGCCATTACCCCTCGTCCTATCACTATATGCCCTTTTAAAAAGTCACTCTCCAGCTTTCTCGTAGGCACCCTCCAGACACTGGAAAGCTGCTATAAGGTCTCCCCGGTGCCTTCTCTTCTCCAGGCTGAACAACCCCAACTCTCTCAGCCTGTCCTCATAGCAGAGGTGCTCTAACCCTCTGACCATCTTCGTGGCCCTCCTCTGGACCCAATCCAACAGTTTCATGTCCTTCTTATGTTGGGGGCTCCAGAGCTGGATGCAGTATTCCAGGTGGGGTCTCACAAGAGTGGAGTAGAGGGGCAGAATCACCTCCCTCGACCTGCTGGCCTTGCTTCTTTTGATGCAGCCCAGGATACGGTTGGCCCTGTGGTCTGCAAGTACACATTGCTGGCTCATGTTGACCTTCTCATCCACCAACACCCCCAAGTCCTTCTCCTCAGGGCTGCTCTCAATCCATTCTCTGCCCAGCCTGTATTTGTGCATGGGATTGCCCCAACTCACATGCAGCACCTTGCACTTGACCTTGTTGAACTTCATGAGGTTCGCACAGGCCCACCTCTGAAGCCTGTCCAGGTCCCTCTGGATGGCATCCCGCCCCTCCAGAGTGTTGACCGCTCCACACAGCTTGGTGTCATTGGCAAACTCGCTGAGGGTGCACTCAATCCATCCATGTCACCAACAAAGATGTTAAATAGTACTGATCCCAGTACCGACCCCTGAGGAACACCACTCGTCACTGCTCACCACTTGGACATTGACCTGTTGCCCACAACTCTTTGAGTGCAGCCATCCAGCCAATTCCTTACCAACTGAGTGGTCCATTGGTCAAATCCCTGTCTCTCCAATTTGGAGACCAGGATGTCATGCGGGACAGTGTCAAATGCCTTGCACAAGTCCAGGTAGATGACATCTGTTGTTCTCCCTTTATCCACTGACATTATAACCCTATCATAGAAGGCCACCAAATTTGTCAGGCACATTTTGCCCTTAGTGAAGCCATGTTGGCTGCCACTGATCATTGCCTTATTTTCCATGTGTCTTAGAAGAGTTTCCAGGAGGATCTGCTCCATGATCTTGCCAGGCACAGAGGTGAGACTGACTGGCCTGTAGTTCCCCAAGTCTTCTTTTTTACACTTTTTAAAAATGGGGGTTATGTTTCCCCTTTTCCAGTGAGCAGGAACTTCACTGGACTGCCACTACTTTTCAAATATGATGGATAGTGGGTTGGCAACTTCATCCGCCAGTTCCCTCAGGACCTGTGGATGACTCTCATAAGGTCCCATGGATTTGTGCACATTCAGGTTCCTCAGATGGTCTCAGACCCGGTCTTCTCCTATGGTGCATGGTTCCTCATTCTTCCAGCTCCTGCTTTTGCCTTCTGCAACTTGGGCGGTGTGGTTAGAGCTGTTACCAGTGAAGACTGAGGCAAAAAAAGTGGCTGAGTACCTCAGCCTTCTCCATGTCCTGGGTGACCAGGTCTCCCATTTCTTTCCTGAGTGGGCCCACATTTTCCCTAGTGTTCTTTTAGTCACTGATATACCTATAGAAGGCTTTCTTGTTGCCCCTGATGCCCCTGGCCAGATTTAACTCTATTTGGGCTTTAGCTTTCCTAATCTGATCCCTGAATGCTCGGACAATTTCTCTGTACTCCTCCCAGACTACCTGTCCTTGCTTCCACCCTCTGTAGGCTTCCATTTTCTGTTTGAGTTTGTCCAGGAGCTCCTTGTTCATCCACACAGGCCTCCTGGCATTTTTGCCTGACTTCTTTGTCGGGATGCATCGCTCCTGAGATTGGCAGAGGTCGTCCTTGAATATTAGCCAGCTTTCTTGGGCCCCTCTTCCTTCCAGGGCTTTATCCCACTATACTCCACCAAACAGATCCATGAAGAGGCAGAAGTCTGCTCTCCTGAAGTCCAGGGTAGCAAGCTTACTGCACACCCTCCTTGCTGCCCTAAGGGTCTTGAACTCCACCATCTCATGATCACTGCAGCCAAGGCTGCCCTTGAGAATGACGTTCCCAACCAGCCCCTCCTTGTTGGTGAGAACAAGGTCCAGCATGGCAATGAGCCAATGCTCATTGATATACATTGATGAGATCCCCCTGAGCCTTCTCTTCTCCAGGCTGAACAGTCCCACATCTCTTAGCCTTTCCTCCTAGGAGAGATGATCCAGTCCATCATCTTTGTGACTCTTTGCAGGACTCTCTCCAGTATGTCCATGTCCGTCTTCTACTGGGAAGTCCAGCACCGGACACAGTGCTCCAGATGTGCCCTCACCAGTGCTGACTAGAGAGGAAGGATCATCTCCCTCAACCTTCTGGCAACAGTCATCCTAATGGAGTCCGTAATGCAGGATACCATTATCCTTCTTTGCTGCAAGGACACATTGCTGGTCCATGTTCAACACTCGGTGTCCACCAGGATCCCCAGGACCTTTTCTCAGAAGCTGCTTTCCATCCAGGCAGCCCCCAGCATCTACTGGGGCCTGGGGTTGTTCCTCCTCAGGTGTAGGACTTCGCACTTCTTCTTCTTGAACTTCAGGAGGTTCCTGCCAGCCCATTTTTCCAGCCTGTCCAGGTCCCTCTGGACAGCAGCACAACCCACTGGTGTACCAGCCACTCCTCCCAGTTTGGTGTTATCACCAAACTGGCTGAGGGCACATTCTGCCCCATCATCCAGCTCATTAATGAAGATGTTAAACAGGACTGGACCCAGTATTGATCCCTGGAGTACACTGCTAGTCAGGCCTCCAGCTAGACTTTGTGCCACTTACCACCACGCTCTGGACCTGGCCATTCAGCCAGTTTTCAGTCCTCCTCACTGTCTGCTTATCCAGCCCGTAATTCAACAGCTGCTTTCTGAGGATCTTACGGGAGGCAGTGTCAAAAGCCTTACTGAAGACAAAGTAGTCAATGCCTACTGCTCTTCCATTATCTACCAAGCCAGCTATTTCATTACAGAAGGTAATCAGGTTGGTCAAGCATGAATTGCCTTTAATGAATCCATGCTGACTACTCCTGATGACTTTCTTTTCCTTCATGTACCTGGAAATGGTTTCCATCACCTTTCCAGGGATCAAGGTGAGGCTGACCAGCCTGAAGTTCCCTAGGTCATCCTTCTTGTCGTTCTTGAAGATAGGAGTGCTGTTTGCTTTCCTTGAGTCCTCAGGCACTTCTCCCAGTCACTATGATAGATCAAAGATCATTGAGAATGGCCTTGCAGTGACATCAGCCAGCTCCCTCAGCACTCATGAGTGCATCCAACCAGGGTCCACAGACTTACGTAAGTCCAGTTTGCTTAAGTATTCCTTGACCTGATCCTTTTCCACCAAGAGAGAGGATCTTCCACATCTTCCTTGCTCCAGACTTTCTCTCTAGTCTCTGGGACCTGGGATTCCTGCTGGCTGGTCTTGCTAGTAAAGACTGAGGCAAAGAAGGCATTCAGTACCTCAGCCTTTTCTATGTCCTATGTCATCTGGTCCTTCATCTCCTCCAGCAGTGTGACCTAGCCTTCTTTTTGTCACCTGTATACTTACAGAAGCCCTTTCTGTTGCCTTGCCAGATTCAATTCCTTTTGGACTTTGCCTTTCCTAAGCTCATTCCTGGCAGCTCAGACAATGTTTCTATACCCCTCACACATTACCTGTCTCTGCTTCCACCCTCTGTATACTTCCTTTCTGTGTTTGAGTTTTGCCAGGAGTTCCTTGTTCCTCCATGCAGGCTTTCTGGCATTTTTGCCTGACTTCCTACTTGTTGGGATGGACTGGTCTTGAGCTTGGATGAGGCGATCCTTGAATACTAACCAGTTTTCTTGGCCGCTTTTTCCTCCAGGGTCTTATCCGGTGGGACTCTACCAAGCAAAGAGACCAAAGTCTGCTCTCCTGAAGTTCAGTGCTGTAATCTTGGTTTTTTTGCCCTCGTCACTCCTCTCAGGATGCTGAGCTCCACTATCTCGTAGTCACTGCAGTCAGTGCTGTGTTTGGCCTTCACAGCCCCAATGAGCCTCTCATCACTGGCAAGTACGACGTCCAGCAAAGCGCCTCTCCTTGCTGGTTCCTCTATCACTTGGATTAGAATGTTGTCATTGATGCACTCCAGGAACCTCCTGGATTGCTTATGCCCTGCTGTGTTGTCCTTACAGCAGACATCAGGGTGGTTGAAGTTCCCCATGAGGACAAAATCCTGCCAATGTGAGGCTGCTCCTGTCTGTAGAGGGCCTCATCTACTTGTTGGTTGCTCTGGCAGTATCACTGGTGTCCATATGGAAGAACAAGAGGGAGCAGTAGTCCAAGGGTTGGACAAGCTTCGACAGTTCCTGCACAATATCCTGGATCCAGGCCCCCAGCAGCCAACAAAGCTCCCAATGACAGGTCAGGTTGGCAGATGGGTTCCTCTGTCCCGCACAGCAGGGAGTTGCCCATGACAATCACTCACCCCTTCTTCCTGGTGGTCTT
The DNA here is from genome assembly GCA_008921705.1 of Burhinus oedicnemus. NCBI lineage: Eukaryota > Metazoa > Chordata > Aves > Charadriiformes > Burhinidae > Burhinus > Burhinus oedicnemus. The sequence goes on from VFFE01007247.1 coordinate 1,356,684, forward strand.
GCATGGTTTAGGGTCAGGTGGACCAGATCCTTTACTTGAAGGCACACCTGGGTCCTCTTCCACTTTGAGGGTGTTGAACCTGTTTTGTGGTTGTAAGCCCTAAGGTGCAGCAGAAGCCTTCCCGTTGAAGCCAGAAGTCATGAGCGTCTATCCTTCACCTTCTCCAGAGGCTGTCCTTACCTTAATACCAGGGGTAGACACTGCCTGCATCTCTACTGCAGGTGGAGTCTGTGGCTCTGCAGTTTGTTGCATCTCAGAGAAGATCCTGTCTATTTCCCTTTTATCTTCTCTGACGCTGCATAACCTGCTTACTTCCTACTGTAACTCTTCACTTGGCTGCACAGCACCTCCAAGACAGCTCTCCTCCTGCAGGACAAAAGGCCATTGCTCTTGGCGTCAGAGAGAGGCCCCAGGTGCTCCCTGCAGCCTGGGGCTTGGAGCACTGCATCCACCATGCAAAGCTCTGTCTGAGTGGAAGCCTCTACCATAGCTGGGGCAGAAGCTCCAACACCTGCTGGCAAGACTGCCCTGTGGCTTGTCACCGCCATACCTGAGATGGTTCATGCAGATAAAAATTCAGCTGAGGCCCTTCTTTGCACGTTTCTGTGCAAACTGCTGCCTCTGTTGGCTGTGCTTTGGGTCTGGCCTCTCCTGAGCACCGGCTCAAGGGTGCTTGACCCTCCCTAATGGGGGGCAGCTGCAACAAAGGCTCCAGGCACTCCGGGTTGAGGGCAGCTATCGTGCCTGTTAGAAGCTGCCAGAGCTTGCATGGGACTGCAGCCTTGTGGCTCCCCTCACTTTACCTAGCAGCAGCAGGCACCCTCAAGTTTCTCAGGTGTTCCCCGGTGATCTTGGACCTCATCCCTGGAAGGTCCAGAAGTTCCCAAAGCAGAACACAGAGACTGCTGAGCAAACTTGTGTTTCCAGACTTTTCTTCATACAGGTGCTGGCATTCCTGCAGCTAAGTGGGGAGGCAGACCAAGGAACTGATGAAACTGAAAACTCACCAAGGAAAAAAGATACATTTTCAGCCAGATGTATTCCTTAATACTGTTCACCATGATACATATCACTAGTGCTTGGACAAGGAAGGATTTGGATGTAACAGCTCCAGAACTAAAAGCAGCCGATTATTAAATGCACCACAGCTTTTGTTAAACATATCTCAATATATTTACACATTGTTTCCCCTATCCTAGCCTCATCATCACAGAGCTGATACCCAGTCTGACCTTTTGCTGTCAAAAATACCACAGTCTCTGCCCACAATAGTCTGTTGCTCCCCACTCCCCACCCAAAACAGACCTTGTTCAGATGCGGAAGGTACAGGAGAGTTTGCTGAATGACATAATCAAGTAGCTCCATAGAAAGTATTGTTATGATCAACCCTCTATTTATAAGAAAATCAAACCCAGAAAATTCACAGGGCCTTCCATTTAAATATTTTAAACTTGTTTTAGAAGTGCCACAATGAGTAACAATACTGCCATTTTTGAAGTGATTTGTCCACAGGCCGTGTGCCTAGAGTACCTCCCAATCTCCTTACTTCTTGTCTTATAGATGCTAGATCCCATGCTATTCAAGCTTCCATGCTCTGTACTATCAGGTCAAATCAGCACACCTGCTCTATCCAGAACTAGCAGAAGACGAGTGCAGAAACCTTGTACGAAGTGTTCATAGTAAGATGTAAGACCACAGGGTCTACAAATAAGTAGCCTAATTCTGTATTGGTTCCAAAATTGGAGAGTCTGCTGTAATATTGTGACCTGTTCCAGGTTTAAAAATAAATAAAATGCCACCCAGATCCACGCAGCTACATGATAATGTAGAAGCTGTGGAAAATCTAGTAAGATGCCCTCTAACTTGGAAGTCAGCTGAAGTGACAACTGATGGATGCACATCCTCAGTAAAAGGGCTGACATATTTTCCATACACTCTGGTTGCTTTCCCCAGTCTCATCATCTTAGTATTAATATCCAGACTGAACTTTAATCGATTTGCTCTCAACCATGCCACAGTCTCTACCAAGCTCTTAATGAGATGCTTGATCACACTGTCTGTGCAGGATGAGCTGCAGATAGAAGATGAGTGCATGCTGTCGTCCTGAAAATGTTTCCACCTGTATTTCCTCACAGACTCCCCTAATTGCAATTGCCAGATATTTACATTGGGCAGAACCATGACACGGAACCCCATCAAGTATCCTTCAGGGTAGAATAACTACAAATAATTTAATGATTATTCACTTGCTTATTTAATAACAAAAATCTATGCAGAAATCCCAACGCTGCACAAACCAGATTTTTAAAGGATCTTTTGATGTCTTAAAATGTATTTAATTTAGTTTTGGCTTTTTTCTGCTTTGGAGGATTCTTGCATCCTACTTCACTACAGTAATAGGATTATTGAGTTTAACTGCTTATATTGGAAGATAAAATACATCCACAGAGCTAATGATGATAAGATAGAATTACTGCAGCCTGAGGGGTTACTAAGAAGCATCTTCCATAGATTGTTTCTTACTGTGTGTGGGTTGGTGTAATCAGCTCCTGTCCTCCAGCAAAATAAAATCAAAAACATATCACTGAAAAACTAGTGAAAAAGAAACATTCCTGGGTGCCTCTTTTCACTGCCTGCATTAATTCCCTGACATGTCTTCCTGTCCTGCTCCTCTTCTAAATGATTTATAGTGTTTTACCATTGTTCTGCTGTTGTTATGCCCACTGCCATGCAAAACAATTTACTTTTTGAAACTGAAACGAACTAGTACTACAATGGTGACTGTGGGATTTCTCAGTGAATTTTATTTGGGAACTCAGTAATAATAACTATCAGTAATGACTATCTGCAAGACACAGTGACAACATATATATATGTACATACCTATCCTAATTACTATGCATTTCTTTTATTCCACATATAACTAAAGTTTTATTTACTTTATTCCAGGACACTAATTTTCCTCTGCACCTTCTGCTCTTTTGTTCTTCCCCCTAAACAATTTGCTTCCTTAGAACAAACTTTTAATTTCCATGTTCTTCAACAGCCCTATTTTTTTCCCATCTGCTGCTATAGATACTATTATGAGATATCAGAGTCAATATCAGATATGTTCTCCTTCTAAAATAAAGACAATATTCTCCTTCTAAAATAAATGCAATACATTCTTAAAATCCACTTACATCATGACTGACTTATCAAACAGGTTTTCAGCTGAATCATTGCATATTGTCCTATGCAGGAAAGAAAGGCAATTTTGCTGTAGCTAATCTTTCACACAGATTCATGTATGTTTTATGTGCTATATAATAACTGCTGCCGCTCTGCTGTTATTTGCTGGAACTATAATAGAGTTCAAAAGCTCTAACTGAGACCAGATCCTATTACAAAAGCATTGCCAAGGGGCGAAAAAACTTCAGTCACTGACCCTGTGAAAACAGTGGAATTAAGCCCAGTAATAATGTTAAGCATGTCCATGTTAGACATGGACAAGGAAAACTGTGGATTAAAGAAAGGAAATATTGCTATCCCTGTTTTGTCCATGGGGTAGAAAGTGACAGCAATCTTATGTGATTCATCCAGTACACACATGAAATTCGTGGCACAGCCAGATAAAATTTTTTTAGTTAGTAATCTCACGGATCTTCCTTTTTTGCAGGTTATTTGTCAATAGACAGAATAAGGTTTAAGCTAAAATAGCATAGAAACAATAATATTTTGAATTGTAATGCATTAAACAAGAATATGACAAATGGATTTGTGAGCATACAGGTATCATTTAAAACGCAACACTATGATAATACTGCTCTAAAGGGTATTTTGAAAGCCATTCTTTCCAAGGTCTTTCTGCCAAGCCTGAGGCTTGATTAGGAACCCTAGAGGAGAGAGCAGATTGAAGATGATAAGAACTGTGATGAACATGGAGAAAGAGACACCTAGAGGAAGCAAGGACTCAAGGTGGGAATAAAGCGACAAAACTGGATCTGTCATAGACTGGAGGGAAAGCGCCAGAAAGAGTCAAATTTGCAAAAGGAGCATGAGCTCACAGTGGCACAATCTCCTTTAGAAATTAGATTAAAGCATATAATTCCCAAATCTAACAGTTCCTGGGCTATCAGCAAATCCTTCACAAATCCTCTTTACTGTCAGTCAGCCTAAAGAGACTCTTGCCCCAGCTCAGCTCTGAGCTGTCTAAAGACTTAGCATGAGCCAGGTGAGTATCTGTATGGTGACATACCGTTCACAGCTTTGCTTTGATTCTTTTTTTTTTTCCTAAAAAAAACCAAACCCAAACCAGGAGGTCACATGCAAAAAAATAGCTTAAAACATTACTGAAGTTTCCTACATAAACTTAATAAATCCCTCTTGTGTCTTTGCATTATAATTTGGAAATTTATTTTACACAAGGTTTGCTCCTCCTCCAGTGCTCTCTGGATAGTCTTGCTCTGGGGACAAGTCAGAATTATACAGAGAAGGATGCTGTATAATCCCTACATTACTTTTGCAGAAGTTGGAAGATGAGCAGCAGTGGATGCAGTAGAAACTAGATGAAGAGAAAGGATGGTCTGAAAATTCAGGGGAATGGAGCAATGCCCTGAATAATTGTATCCCTCTCTCTTTCTCATGGATCTCTCACAGCCAAATCCCTGGAACAGAACTTTTTGCAAGTGGTCACTACCTCTGTGTTCCTGTTTCTTGCAACTCCAGACCCTTGCCATAGTTTGAAAACATTAAGTACCTACACCTGCAACATAAGCAACGGGCACTGAATGTATCCTGTATCATATAACACTAAACCATCTGAAAAAGCAGCTTGTAAGCATGTCAAATTGATGTCAAAAATAGTGGATATTTTCTAATTTATTCTGTCTCAGTTCTCTCTCTGTCAAATTAGAATAATAATTCCTCTTCAGTGCACAGAAGTGCTATGAAGATAAATTCATTAAGATTCGTAAAGCACTCAGACACTGTAGTGATGAGCAACACAGAAAAGCCCAGGAGGAAATTACAAATTCTATCTTCAGAGCAGAACTTAAAAATGTGGCATGGGACCATAGACTGAACAATAACAAAGAAACAAAATGATGAATAGTTACTCATTCAGTGAGCATTATCTATATATTGTGCACAGCAGGAGACAAGAGTCCTGCAGGGGGTGGGGGGGAGGTGGTGGAGGTTGGACCATATGTGATCAGTTAATTAAAACCAGGATCATAATGCATGCCAGAAGATGAGGAAATAAAGACAGATGGACAATCCAAATTCTGGAAATTCCAACAGTTGAGTACTTGAGTATAAGTATGTGGCAATTTCTTTTCAATATACTTTCAATGTTTAATATGGAAAAAGCTTAAAAGAGCTCTGCCTACCTTAATTTCTTCCACTGACATGACAGTAGCCATAGTTTTGTTTAATGTTTCAGCTGATCTCCTAATTCAATAGATATGCTGCAGTCTTCTTACTGCCTCTCTCAAGTCAGTTTGATACCTCCTTTGAAATGTGTAGGTTCCTACCAGAGACAACTGGTTGTTTTATAATAGTGATATATAAAACAAATAATTTTAAAAGAATCTCAATGAAAAGTTAATTGTATCAATCTAATATGTGTTATATGAACGAAACCAAAAATTTGCTGGCTGAAATATTTGAAGAATATTAATCTCACTTGAGATTAAGTTATGCCTAACTACAGTAGTATCTTTTTCAATTTAAACTCTTTTAGTTAAACAAATAAAAGACTGCTTACAGAATTTATTAAGTATAAAATCTAGATTAAAAATTCACATTGACATTTTGGTTTTGCCTTTAGAAAGTCGTCTTTCTAATTCTGTTGAATTCTTGTATTGTCTGATTTTTTTCCTTGTTCTGATTGCTGCATCATCCATTAACAAGTCAATCAGCAAATTCTGCAAGTTTCATAGTCTCCCAGTAGCTTATATCATCTTGCTTCACAGAAAGCTTTTAATAAAACATGGACAATGATTCTTAGACATATGTTTCTTTAACAATAAATTTCCTTTTTCTTATTATCAAAAAATTATTTGGAAGGGCGAAGAGCTATTCTCATGATCTCTGCAGAACAAACAGATACAGGGAAGAATTTTTAATTATTTTTTCCTAAATTTTAAAAATTTATCCTCAGTTTTGCGGAATACAGGGGTTTTTACAAAAAACATAAACCCGGGACATCATTTTCCCAGACAGTACTTAGCAATCTTAATATTCTATAATTTCTCATGCCTATGAAACAAAAAGCAAAGGCAAAGAAGGTTAAATTGCTAGTTTATTAGATAAAAGTACTCCGATAGTAGTCCTGGAGTTTTATACATAACTTCATTTCACAATGAAGGCGAATAGATAAGGTATAAAGTAGATCAAGCTTAATAGTGGTAAGGTATGTTTTAATTTATATATTAAAGTCTTCTAGGCTTCCTTTCTATTTAGATATGGGTTTAAAGGTTAAAAGTTAGAAATATTATAAGTATCTTTATAGCGAAAGGGTATTAAATTGATCCACCTTAAAAACTACTTGGAATTCACAAATATGAATAGCTACTTAATAAATATAATGAACACTTCTGGAGTTGGCATCTGGTGTTGCTAAGTTTAGTGCTCTTCCATTTTTATGTTTTTCCCACATTGACAGGACCCATGTGAACACAAAATATAACTGTAACCTAGGAAGAACAAAATTATCAATGTCAAAACTGTAACAGATTGTATAAGTCATGGAAATACAGATAATGGTAAAGTTAAGAAAGTCTGCCTCGCTTCACTGGAGAAATGTTCCATTTTTGAACGATATCAAGCAGTATTCCTAATCTAGAACCATATATTAACTTTACCTGAATCACTGGGCATCTTTCCAGAAGCGAGGCTAGAATGGGACAGACATAAGATCAGACTTAATTGTAAAGCTTGAAAGAAGAGTGAATCTGTGTGGAACTAAACGATGAATTGTCTGAACACATCCTCCACACCAAGTACAAACAGGTGGGTCTAAGAAGACACCATGTGACAGTATACAGGCCATCATTCATTTAGTGTCCAAGGCACCAATTATCATAATACAGTTGAACGTTCTCATGATTTATCTTCATTGCCCTGACAATGGGTTTTAGATTTCCAAAGAATTTTAGAAATCCTCTGCTCTAGATAAATGTAAATGCTCTAGAGAAGTAGACAAAAATTTCAGTCACTGGCAGATATTTGCTAAGAAGCTTCAAGAAGTTGCCATACAGAATGGATGAGCTTCAGCATGCCTGAATACTTCAGAAATCTCTCTTGCTAAGTTAGGTGTAACAAAAGGCTTTCTCATTTTTAATATAATTCTGTAGCAACTGTTCAAATCTGTTTTTTCATCTTGGGCAAAGAGGAAGAGGAGGTTCAAGACAACTCAGCAGAAACAATGATCTCTAGTATAATGCAAATTTTTGTGGGTTTTAGGCCACAAGCTTCACTAGTAATACTTGCTGTACTTACTGTAATTGTTCTGTATATTCTGATATTTGGAAAACAATTAATAGGACGGCTAGAAAGATATTCTGTCAATATCTCTTTTGCACCTAGATCTCACCCTCCTGTTGGTAGAAATTACTTGCTTTTTCAAAAAAGATGACCAAGCCCATTTGCCAAACAAAAATGCTATCATGATGAGGTGTAGGACAGGTTTCAAGACAAAAGAATGGTATATTAGAAATAAAATTGCTTGTCTAAATCACAGTGATGCAGCATTCCCGATTTTCTTTCACATTGTCCTTAATGTGTGTATAAATATCAGGAGATCAGGTTTTGCTGAAACCATGTGTTCCTTCAAAATTGGAGAATTTGGACATTTGAGTCTCGGAAACAGGCAACTCACCATGTACAGATCCAGTTTTTAACTCCTGTTTTGTTACATTTTTAATCGAAAGCCACTCTTACAAGTAGACTTTCTATTTAAAAAATTCAAATGAACCCTGTATTTATAAGCCTTGGTATCCTAGCCCTGTTTAGCAACCAGTAAGTAACTACCATGAAAGGAAGAAATCTAAGTTGTTGAGTCCAGGCTTGTGGAGCTTGCATTACTTAGCCAAACTGACAAAGCAGCCTTTCTGGCCTTAACAGAGGAAACAAACACCAAACAGGCACAATACTGGACATGTACTCTCACCCCAAAAATTCTGAACAGCGGGTCAAATGAAACAGAGAGGGAAGTTCAGAGTGCCAGTACCCTTGTTTTTCCAGGCCTGAAGATAAATAAAAACTACTCCATGTAACTCAGTCCTCTCGTCTACTAGAAAGTTTGAGAAATTATTATGTTTAAAAATAAATAGCATACAAACATAATTTCATGTTCTTTCTCTGCTTCCTCTCAGCTCCATCTCTAATTGTTATCTGAAGGTGAATAGAAAAGCTTTATCGTTTTAGGATCTTGTAACTAGTGCCCTGCAATCCGTACTCTACATTGCAGTAAAATAAATCTTACTGTATTTTAAATGAAGTTGTATAAAGTTTTTCATGAACCTTGTGTAAAATATCCCACTGTTAAGGTGTGGCCACACAACTGTGTTATTAAGGCTCAGTCTACATTTTGTACATAAAATAAGATCTGGTCTTTTTTAGTGCCTGTTACCTAAAGCACATAATCTCCAACTTCATAGCATTGCTCTTTGAAACCAGAAAAATTTGGAGTGAGAGAGTACAAAAAACTCAATATATTAGATTTATTTTAAGTAAGTTAAAGGGAGACTTATAGTTTATCTGTATCAAATCTTTCTTTGTTCTATTATTCCATAAAAATGGAACAAGACAAACTTTAAAAAACTGACTTGTAATTAAACTGTTGTAAGATTTTAGGCACAGGTAATATACAAAAATCCAGTTGTAAGTCTGCTAATGCATAATTTAATTTTTATGAACAATTAAGTCATAGATCAGGAAATTCTTACAGGAAATCATCATTATAAAGCAAATCTTTCTGTTCAGTGTTTCTGCAGAGTATTTGCAAGTTGGTGTTGTGTAATTTTGCATGATACTCCTTCAGTGAGTCAGTGGTCTAAATTAAATCAGACGTAATAAGTTTTTCTCAGTGATATTTTTCTTCATCTAATTGTCCTTGCTTTTTAAAGATGCTGTGACCATGGAGACTTTTGAGTACCTGGGCATACCTGAAAGGGAATCTCCACAGCATTACTGAGGGTCTTCAAGAATTTGGATTCAAGGACTGGATTCTCTCTTCATAAAGCAATGAACTTACTAAAAGCCACAGAAACAAATAAATAAAGTCCAGATTTTCTAGCATCCCTTGGACACTGATCTCAAATACATTATATAGCTTAAAAAAGCCCAGTAGCATACAGATTTTCAAAAGGGCTTATGTCTTGCAAGTTGATTCAAACACTTGTAAGTTGTAGTTTGATTGTGTGAAATTTAGAGCTACTATATTCACTTTTTGTTTTAAAATAGATAATTTTAAGATAGATAGAAAATTGCTTGGTCAGAATTCCTGTATGGGAGGTTCTTGTACAGAAGGTTACAAGACTAAGCATTGTACACTGGTAAAGCAAGCCACACATTATATGTTTCATAACAAAATTACTTCCTGATATTTCTCATGCTTACAAAAGCTGCCATAAGATACAGCATCTCATTCATATGATCGTTCTGTGGAACAGCACACAGATTATATATTTATTCCAGTAGGATGCATCCCTTCACAGAGATCAACAATAGCAGCTATCTAAATTTGTCAGATAGCAGGTGGTATTCAAGGAAAAATTCTATAATTTGATTTCTGAGGTGTAACATGAGGTATACTGTCCTGAATCTATCAATCAGAGAAATATAAATTTTGCAAACACACACCTAGAAAAGCAGTACAAATTCTGATAACAATAGATGAAAAGTACTTTCCTTTAAAAAAAAACAAATCTAGGAGTGACAGGAAATCTAAAAATCCTCTAGCTACCGTAAAATACCGTTAGTTACAGTAAGCCAGTGAACCAACAATATCATTGGAACACAAGCAAAAAAAATCAGTGGGAATTTAGTACAAATATCAATCTTGGAAGAAGTGAAGCAAAAGGTAAAAAAAATCCAATCAAGTAGAAAATTAAGCAGAAAAGAGATTTCCATAGAATGATACTTTCATGATATGTCAGTGGCTGGAAATCTTATGTCAGCAGAAAACAACAGGATAGCTCTGAGTATATTATGCCATCATGCTGCATGGCCAAACAGCAAATAAATTACAGCAGGAAAATACACTTATATAATTGACACTTAGTAATTTTTTGCTCTTTCAATTTCACTTAAAATATTCTTCTTTTGTATCAGAATTTGTATCAGAATATGATATTCCTTGCTGGAATTGCTTGTGTGAGAAATAAGTAGGGTTCTTATTTTCAGGGATAAGATGAATAAAATGAGTATGAAATGAAATGATATCAAAGATTTTGGAAGTGACATTTGGTCTCTAACACATTTCTGGTCATGTGCTGTAGTGAAAAATTCAAAGGGAGATACAGTTCAAGGGTACAATTTTTAAAATGGGGCACAACAACTTGGCCTGACAGCTTATTGTCATTAAAGGATCCCTGAAACTTTTTCAAGCAATCCATTATTAAAAACTGTACTAACCGGCTTCCAATTTGGAATGCTTGTTAAAAGCAGGTACTCTTTACAATTTTAAATAAACCTACACCAATTCTTCACTTCTTTTCCTGAAGCATTACTGCTATGTGTAGCTCAACTGTTTATTTTGTTTAAAAGGAGCCATATGTAAGAATGAACTAAATAATTCATAACTACAGACGTCATTCCCTCAGGTGTAGCACAAGAAAAACTTCCGGAATCAGATCCTACTCTGTTAAGATGGCCTTGGCTAATCTGGTAGCATAAAGAAACCTTAAATTTCCCCTGGCCAGATACTTCCAGTGCTATGACACCTTTCTTAACAGTCCCGGTATGTAGCCATGGGAAAAGAGCATTTACGTACTTCAGCCACTGGCTGCTGGAGCAGTCCATTGTGACTGTGACCCAAAAGCCTCATTAACAAATGAGGGTTGACTCAGCTTTGTCCAAACAAAACAGCTTATGATCAACTCTGTCATCACTATTAGTGTTATTTGCCCTCAGTAGAAAGCCTGTAACACATCAGAGATCCTGAGCATCATACAGTTTGTGCATGACTAATGTTTTATGTAATACTTCATATATGAGCATGCAGTCAGCATTGGACAAGCTCATGTCTGCTGTCTGAGTGATGCTGACATGATGATGCTGTTCAGCAGCTGCAGCGACAGCGAATAAGGACAGAGGGCAATGTAGGTGAGTCTTAAGGGACTCAGAGCCTGGGATGTATTTAGGGAATTAGTAGTTGGGAATTGCTTTTATACTACTTTGCAGAGATCATTCTGACAAGGGGTGAGTTTTAGTTCACTTCAGCATGCACAAATCGGTGCCGCTTTGAAAAGAAACATGTGAATGAGAAACCCTCTTCCCTTTCTCCTGCCCTACAGATGTGGATGCACCCTGAAACACCATCGAGGGTTACTGCAGCTGATGCTAAGTATACTCGGAGGCTTCATCCACACCAGTAAATTAAATGTGCCAGGGAAGTGTTCCTGAAAATCAAGGCCAACTGGCACAAAATTACTGCAGCTATTCTACTGTAGTCTTTAGGTGGGTCTCCAAAAGAGGACCTGCAAGCAAACTAAATGTCAGAGGGGGGAAGGCCCCCATAAATTATGACTCCCAAATCACGCCCAAGGATAATTTTGGGCAATGTTAGGCACAGGATGAAAATATGCCAGGGAATATACTAGGACAGGCATATCCAAAGCACTTAGTAGCCTTAGGATTTAATAGCTGTGAAAGCAACTTTCATGGCTTATCACAAATGACTCCACCCACAGATCTGTATTGCACTGCTATTACTGTGAGTCAGGAATAGAAGACTGAATGAACTGTATTTGTAGCATTTTTTGTTTCACAGATTCATGGAATCATGGAATTTTCAGAGTTGGAAGGGACCTCCAGAGATCATCTAGTCCAACTCCCCTGCTGACGCAGGAATGCCTACAGCACATTACTCAGCACTGCATCCAGGTGGGTCTTGAAAATCTCCAGAGAAGGGGACTCCACAACCTCCCTGGGCAGCCTGGTCCAGTGCTCTGTCACCCTAACTGTAAAGAAGTTTTTTCTTAGGTTTGAATGGAACTTCCCATGTTCCAACTTGTGCCTGTTGCCCCTTGTCCTGTCACTCGGAACCACTGTAAAGAGTCTGCCTCCATCCTCCTTCAACCCACCCTTTAGATACTTCGAAGCAAGAATAAGGTCTCCCCTCAGCCTTCTCTCTTCCAGGCTAAAGAGTCCCAGCTCTCTCAGCCTTTCCTCATACGGGAGGTCCTCCAATCCCCCAGTCATCTTTGTTGCCCTACGCTGGACTCTCTCCCAGAGTTCCCTGTCCCGCTTGAGCTGGGGAGCCCAGAACTGGACACAGTATTCCAGTTGTGGCCTCACCAGTGCCCAGCAAAGGGGGAGAATGACCTCCCTTGACCTACTGGCCACACTCTTCCCTAAGCAGCCCAGGATTCCATTGGCCTTCCTGGCAACAAGGACACACTGCTGGCTCATGGATAATTTCCTGTCTACCAGGACCCCCAGATCCTTCTCCTCAGAACTGCTTTCCAGCAGGTCCACCCATAACCTATATAGGTGCCTAGCATTCTTCCTCCCCAGGTGCAGGACCCTACACTTGCTTTTGTTGAACCTCATTAGGTTCTTCTCTGCCCAGCACTCCAGCCTGTCCAGGTCACGCTGGATGGCAGCGCGGCCCTCTGGGGTATCAGCCACCCCTCCCAGTTTGGTATCATCAGCGAACTTGCTGAGGATACACTCTGTCCCCTCATCCAGGTCATTGATGAATATATTGAACAAGATTGGACCGAGTATTGACCCCTGGAGGACACCACTGGTTACGGGCCTCCAACTTGACACTGCTCCATTAATCACAGCCCTCTGAGTTCTGTCACACAGGCAGCTCTCAGTCCACCTCACTGTCTCCTCGTCTAGCCTACACTTCTCAGCTTCTTAATGAGGACGTTATGAGGGATTATCAGCGCTACACAAATTTTGCAGATTTTATTAGTAGGCATTCCAATCTTAGAAGTATTCTAGCAAGCACTGAATGATTTGTGCAGTCTTAATCAGATATTTATGCCCAAATTCATAGCTATCACCTAGGAGCTTGAGAAGAAAGTTTAAAAATTTAATACACAGCTGGAATGAGGGGCATTTATTGTACTAAAATAAAAGGTGGATTCCATGCTAAATTTCATCTAAGCTAAATTGCATCTTCCCTTTTCTCAATAAAAGTGCAGGTGATTTTATGTGAAAATTAAAAAAATGGATACCAATTAAATGAAAAGAAGCAATTTAGTAGATGAACTGTTGGACTTTGATGGTCACCTAAGTTTGTGACCATTTTACTGTTTCATGACCTTATTGCCCATTAAATCTATACTTATTCTCAATTTGTTAAGTTACAGTTAGAAAAAAACACTTAAGAGTCTGACTGTTTTTAATCCAGTCCACCGGGTAATAAATTTTAATTGTAGCTGTCTATCCAGAGATAGAATATGAAAGATAAAACAAAAACCAGATTAATATACCACAAATCTTTGCAGGTCTTCTGGAGAAATATTACAGACTTTCACAACAGAGAACAAACTTTTCAGCTTGCTCACCAGTGAGACAGAACATCCATTTTCTTTGGAAGCCAATTTGTGCCAAGTAAGAGATGGGATTCAAGATGAAAGCAACAAAGGACTTATTCCTGGATTTGATGATAGCTACATCTCTAAAATATCAAGTTAATTTAGATTTAGGGATGGATATGACTCCATAGCTTAGACCAAAGTTATACTGGATTCTCTGTAGTGCCATCCTGTGACAGCTGGCCATATGCAGATTTGAAATTGGACTATTAAATATTCATATGGTATATCAAGATGAATGTGAGAAACATTTGTACATACTGTTAGTTTTGAAAAGAGTGGGGGAAAAGCAGAAAAGACACAGCTATTCCTGCTTACATTTAAAGATACAAAATTATTTCTGTATAGCATGAAAAAAAGGACTGCAGGGAAGAGAAGAACTTACTGAACTTAGTGAAATTTTGTTTAATTGCATATAAAGACCTATCTTAAAATAAATTCATTAAAATTGTCACATCAAGTCCTCTAAGACAAGGGACCAGTACCGGGTCCAGTACTGTTTAATATCTTCACCAACGACACAGGCAGTGGGATCGAGTGCACGCTCAGCAAGTTCGCAGACGACACCAAGCTGAGACGACACCAGGCAGCTGACATGCCTGAGCGATGGGATGCCATCCAGAGGGACCTGGACAGCCTCAAGAAGTGGGCCCATGTGAACCTCATGAAGTTCAACAAGGTCAAGTGCAAGCTCCTGCACCTGGTTCTGGGCAACTCCCAGTATCAATACAGACTGAGGAATGAAGGGATTGAGAGCAGCCCTGCCAAGAAGGACTTGCGGGTACTGGTGGATAAAAAGCTGGACATGAGCTGGCAATGTGTGCTCGCAGCCCAGAAAGCCAACTGTATCCTGGGCCGCATCAAAAGAGGCATGGCTAGCAGCTCGAGGGAGGTGATTCTGTCCCTCTCCTCCACCCTGGTGAGACCCCACCTGGAGTACTTCATTCAGCTCTGGAGTCTTCAGTACAAGAAAGACATGGACCTGTTGGAGTGGGTCCAGAGGAAGGCCACAAAAATGATCAGAGTTGGGGTTGTTCAGGCTGGAGGAGAGAAGATTCCGAGGAGACCTTATTGTGGCCTTTCAGTACTTAGAAGAGGCTTCTAAGGAAAATGAGGACAGACTTTGTATTAGGGCCTGTAGTGATAGGACAAAGGGTAATGTGTTTAAACTGAAAGAGAGTAGATTCAGACTAGACATAAGGAAGAAATTTTTTACAATGAGAGTGGTAAAACACTGGCCCAGATTGCCCAGAGAGGTGGTAGATGCCCCATCCCTGGAAACGTTCAAGGTCAGATTGGACGGGGATCTGAGCAAAGTGATCTAGTTCAAGATGCCCCTTCTCATTGCAGAAGGGTTGGATTAAATGACCTTTAAAGGTCTTTTCCAATCCAAACCATCGTATGATTCTATGAAATATCAAGTTTGTGATTCTCAGAACTGCTACGAACATGCAAACACAACGTGAGGTTGGCACAACAAAGGTGAGGATGGAATTCTCAACTCCCATGATGAACATTCATTTGTCTTAACCTTTAAATTTTTGAACTACTTTTTTCCTTTGTGGTTTACAGCTTCATTCACTTACTATATTCCAGTTCTGGCAAGTCTTTGAACACCCTCTCCTGCACTATTCTTGTATCCAGGACACAACAACCAACAAATTGTGGAGCAGCTCTGATGGAAAAGAGCTGGAGGTCCTGGTGTACAGCAGCTGAGCATGAGTCAGCTGCGTGCCCTGGCAGCAAAGAAGGCCAGCAGCATCCCGGTCTATGCCGACATAAGCACAGACTAAGGGAAGTGATTATCCTGCCTTATGCAGCACTTGTTAGAGCATATCTACAGTACTACTGCATCCAGTTTTGGACACCCAGTACAAGAAATGTCGACAAACTGGAGCAAGTGAAGCAGAAGGCCACCAAGAGAGTCTCCCTCTCCCTAAAACCTCCCTTCTTGGTCATCTCCTGGTAGGGCACTAATCAACCTTAGTGGCTCTGATCAGCCTTATATGGGACCCTCACCCATGTGATGGACTGCCACCCTCCCCCATGGGCACAGGGGCTCCATTTAAGCTCAACCCTCGGCCTTTGGCCTCTACCTAGGAGCGCTGGTCTCCAGCTGTATCCACCCATAGATCCTACCAATGCTGACCTGTGGAGGCTGATTTCCTTGGAGGGTTTGATATTGGACCTGCCCCATCCACATAGATTTGTGAGATGCCCTGGACTTGGGGATGCCCTTCCTTCATCACTCCCCACCCTTCCCCAGCACCTGCCCTGCTTCCTTCCTGGGATGGTGAGATGGCTGGTGAGGTCCCTGGCCTGCCAGCCCTGTGGCTCCCCTTGACTCTCTGGGTCCAGGGAGATACTGTCCCTTAGGAAGCAGCTGGCCCTCACTGTGCTTCGGCACCTGGCTAGTCCGATTAGATTTTGAGGTGGCTAGATCTCTGCACTCACAACTCAAATGCCTAAATATAGGCACCTGGGAACAAGCCACCTAACCTTGTGAGGTTCGCAGTTCTCCTAATTATTATAGAGGGGGTTCAAGATAATAATGCTGCCATGTCTTGCTTGAACTGAGACAGAATAAGAATGTGAGACATTGATACTTAAAAATGTTTATTTGGGTAGTCTACAGAAAAGGCGCCAATGAAAATCTTGGATTATATACTTTATAATAAGATCCATTTAGTCTTCTGCAGGAATTAAACTGACCATAATGCAGCAAGACCAGTCTTGTTACGTTTCACTCTTTTCAAGGTTAGGCATGTTGTTGCATTTATAAATTATATAAAAAGAGGCTCAGATGAAAAAAACAGAATGTGTCTTTAAATGTGCTAGCCCAGTTATCTAAAAGGATCATAATAAATCAGATCAAAACAATATTTCCTACAGTTGAAAAAGATTATTTTTAGCTAAGCGTAAACACTGTTCCAGATATGTAATATAAACTAGCCAAGCAATTTCTGTAATTTGATATTTAACAGTGAGGAATGCTGATAAGCTACAGACATTTTATTCTCTGCATTTACATCAACAATTTTAGTGCAGTTTCTACTAAAATGGTATCAACATAATCCTAGAATATCTATTAGAGCAGGGAAAAATCTTGTGTTTTACAAGAAAGGCTATGATTATATACGATATGAATAAAATAGAGATGAGGTGAACATTTATGAAACAAAGCAAACTATTTTGACAAACTTTTCCTTTAGAATATCTTTTGCTGGCTTTTGTGTTTAAATAATGAAATTGAAGTAAGTCAGAAGCTTGTCTTATCCTGCTTTGGATTCTAGAGGGCACAATTGATTTACTGTAGCTGATTAGACAAGGGCAAAAAAGTAAAAACCACTAATCAATTTGTTCTGGCTTCACTTGCAGGTGTTCAAAGCTGGAAGATGGATATCTGCCTGTTTTTCATTTGGTGTATATTGCTGCAAGCTGTGGAATTCATAGTGATGGCTGTTGGATGTGCTCTCACTGCATCGATGTCGATATGCATTGGCTTCAATATGCAGGGTATCAGTACCTTACAGGAAAAGCTTCCTGCTATGTGGAATAATGATTGCTGTTGTATAAACTCCTTGTTTGCAAATCCTACTGCTGGTTTCAGTGTGATTCACTGACCAAAGGTCTCATGGAAAAATGTGTGTGTACTCACTCATCCTTAAAACATTGTGTAGGCCTGCCAGGCGCTATCTAAACTCTATAAACAGGGTACAATCTGCTAAATACTCATTGAATGTCCAATGGAACAATATGTTAGATATGGTAGGAAGCACCAGCTTAATTTCCAGGACTATGAGCTAATCAATTTGCTATAATTTTACTAGTAGCATGTAGTAGTCGAAGAGTCTGTACTAAAATCTGAGAAAGCTATTGATCCCCTTTCTCTTTTTTTTTTTTTTTTCCAGTTCACTTTCTGAAAGAATCTTCTTGTTAACGCATGTATGGTTATTCACAGACCTGACTAGCTGGTCTTTTCAGGCAAGGATGTGTGAGCTCTTACATAGTGGGAAGATGTTTGGGATGGACTCTGAGAGACAGAAACGGTGTGGCAGGTAGCTGTTTGTACCCAGTTATTATTGCTGGGCTGTGTAATACTTAAAAGACAATTTTAGTTGTGAAATATACTCTGTTTCAAGAAGAGTAATGATGTGTAAAGTATCCCAGGGGACTGAACTCCAGAAATCTAAAGCAGTTTCTGATAAGAAGAAATTCCATTTTAGAGACCTTCTAAAGAAACTTCCTGTATCTCTCCATAAAAGCTTCAAAGTAAATAATGACGAAATTGACATTTTTTGCCTTGGGAACTCCGGTGTTGTCTCTTCCTAAATTCTCCTGCTCTGTAGTTTGCAATGACATGGTGTTCTTCCAGGTACTCTTACTAAAAGGTACTGAGAAATATTGCCAGACAGGACAGTCCTGTTATGAACAGACAAAGTACTTTAATGTTTCTGACATCAGGGCAACCATAATACTTTGGCTCTTTCTTTGAGCTCTACCTAGGTAGCAAAACCAAAATTTTAAAATATGGGGCAACTTATACCCCACTCAGAAAAAATCCTCTGAAGTATGGAAATGAGAAAGTGAGGAAAAGATTTATACAGGGTTTAATACTGAAATTACCCTTGGCACCAGGCAAAGGTTAAAATAAAAATAGAGTCATTTAATTCCACAAACCAGGTGTGTGCAACTTGTTTCTTAGATCTAGGCAGAGATTTAGGGGAAAAGTTACATCTATTGGTACGCTAATTCTGAGAAACACCTCTCTTCATCATTCACCTATAAAAATGTCAAGTCACTTAACCAGCCATGGTGCTGTGGATACCAAATTATACATGCCGTTCATCCTGCAAGCTTTTCCTTAGAGGAAGAACACCCAATAAATTTGTTATCTTATAAACTCTCCCTTCTCTTTACTGTCTGCCTTCTTGGGGATTTTGAAGTTAATCAAGATGTTGACCTTTATCTTCTGCTGCTGCTTACATTTTAGAAAGACTACTGTCCTTCACCATAGTAGGTATAATCATAACCTGCTCAGATGGATTAAATCATCAACCTGTTCTGAAAAACATACTGATGTCTCCAGGCAAAGGCTCAACTTCCAGATCACGGATTAAAAAGTCTTGTCTTAAAGACTTTTTTGTTTGTTAGCAGGATTTTATTTAGGCTTATCAGTCTTGTTCACAATGTAAACCTACCAACAGTTGTGTCAGCACAGCCTAGAGTAGGAGCATATCGCAGCACAGGAGAAGGAATGTGCATTGTGGAAGAGAGGCAGTAATACCTTAAACTGGAATTTGTCCTCAAGGTGGTGTTTTTTTTAATACACCGACAACTGTTTCATACAAATGTATGCACAGTGAAGGCTGTGATTTATTTAAGAATATAAAATAGCTTAGCATGTGCATTATACTACTGTCTCCTCCTCAGAGCAGATAAGGCAGTGATCAAACACACTGAAAAAGAGGTGGATTTCCTGTCCCAGGCTTGGAGGGCTAGTATGATGCCACCAAAGATGCAATCTCAGCCTGCTGCTTCCAGAATTGTACTCTTTAGTGGCAATAGTAGACTGAGATATTGCCACACTCATCCCTCTTCCCTAACTGCTCATACCTAGCCTTCTGTGGCTGAGCTGTGCTGGCCCAACTAGTTGTCTGGCTGTGGTGTTAACCAGATAGGGAACACATCTGGTTTAAAAAAGCATAACAAGTCTTTTATAAAAAAATTATGTATATTGAAAAGTAATAGCTAGACTATTTTTTAAGCTGGGTCATCTCCCTTATCTACTTTGTAGAAGAGTTGCATAAATACTTCTGGGGGCAGAAGTGAGGGAACAGCATGCTGAAGACCGAGGAGGGGAATACATGGTAGGGGAAGCTGAGTCATTTTATTCAAGCTGAAGAGTAATAACTAGCTCTTCAGTCAGCAACTGAAGAGGAATTTGAAATAAATTTTCACAGCAGACTGCACTTTTTTTTTACTAGTCAGGAGCATAATATTATGGATTAGCAATGCTTGCTGCATAGAGCTAGAAGCAGGGAAATGAAAACAGTGTGTCGGTCTGTAATGCCATCTGATGCACAGGATAAAACCGGGGCTTGTCATATTAGGAATGGGGGCCCAGTGTTTGTAATGACTTTGCATAAACTCTGTAATTATTTTTTAAATCGGTCTAAGTGCTCAGGAACTTATCTATGGGACTTCTGTCCCCTGCCTTATCACTAGCTGACGTTCATCATTTAGATCCCGCATTTAAATTACAGTGAGTCTGTTCCAGTACTTGAGCAGCCTATCTGTGACCACCTACTAGGTTGCAGCCTATGACTCTAATTAATGATAACAGTAGTAAATTTATCAGGAATTTAAATAGTCTTAGGAAATCACAGATTTGAATGCTTGTCCTTAGCTTTGGATTATGAGGGGCTCCTCCATTACATGCTTCTTTGTTGTATTCGGGCATTAGCAAGGATCAGTAGCTCCTTTTAAGAATGAAACCAGTACTTGAATTCCCTCACGTCATTGGTAATCTTTCTTTATATCTGTTGAGTTTTAATTCATTATTTTAAAATCAAACAGAATTTGCTGTCTTCTTTTACTTCTCTAAGAAGTTCTGTGGCAGATTTCAGCTTGCACCCACCTGAAAAACAAATTGTGTATGTGCACATGTACATGTGCCTATTTGTATATGTATGTACATATATATGTGTGTATATATATATTTATATATGGAAAGACTTGACAAGTATGCTTCCTTCTGTTAATCCCACCATATTCTATTTAGCCACCATGCCCTAGAGGGGCAATTATTCAAAGTAATGTGTACAGGGATAGAAAAGCAATGGCAGGTGCTAAGATTTAGGAATGCATATCTGCACCATAGCTTATGATTGGGAAAACCCTGTCAGGTTATTCTAAGGAAATCTCAAGGCACCTTAAACACAAAATGTGTAGTTTTAAACAGCACAACATAGATTTGAAAAGGATCTGAAAGCAGCACTAGTGAGATCGTGGTGTTGTCATAGCAACAGACATTGAAATTCAAAATATGAAGTACAAAATGGGGGTGGGAGAAAAAGAAGGGTAGACAAGAGAAAAATAGCAAGTAATAATGAAAATCTGTAAAAAGAATATGAAAATTAGACTGTTACAACCAATGATAGAATAACTAAAATATCCTTATTCTGCATACAATAATTTCATTTTCCTTACAACAATTTGAAAATGCTTTATAACAATCTACACCTTCTAACATCCCTCAAGGAAACTATTGATGTTGCCATTTATAGATAGAAATACCGAGGCAGAGAGCGCTTTGCCTGAGTAGAATGCCTATGGCAGAGGTGAAAAGAGAGTTCAGCTGTTTGCTTCGCTCTGTACTCACATGCTCTTTGTTTCATTGCTTTAACATGGCTGAGTTTTATGATGTTATTATCTAGATGCATAATAGAAGAACCAGAGTAATTTTCATGAGTGGTAGTAACAGTATTCTGTTTCTGACATAAAAATTCCAGTGCTTCAATACACAATTTGTGTAGTTAAACATTTTACTGCATTTCTTTACAATAATCATGATAGTAAATAGGAAAAGAATGAGTAAGATCGTAAACTGCAATTTTTTTTCCAAAGATGTACGATAGTTTAGAAAAAGATGCTAATTCGTGCCTAGCTCATCAAGGCACTGCAGCAAATCTAATCCAACAGGAAGGTATTAATATACCCTTGTTGGGGATCAAAGACCCATATTGTTGGTCAAAAGCCTGAGATTACTGGGGAATTTTTTCTCAATTTATTATTTTTATCCCTTACAGACATCTTTTTGCAATCTTTTATTTCAGTATACCTCTATGATAACTTCTCTGTATTACTGACTTGTGTATAATAGAATCCTTTAGTATATCTGGGAGATTTTTTTTTAATGTTGGATTTTGCAATGACTCCCATTTCACTTTAGCATTTTGAAGGAGTGATAATGAGGAATTTTCCATCTCTCTTGTTCCCACATTTATATTTCCCCTTCAGGCATGTAATTTAATTTAAAGTTGTTATCTTTCTGGAAGTAATATAATGCTATAGTATTTGTCCCCTAAGAATAACTTTAAGGTTTTTCAACATGAGTATCAACAGCATAAAGGAGATAACTTGCATGTCACATCCAGGAATTTTAGGCAATGAGCCATAAACAAAGAAATTAGATAAAGGTAGAAAAGAAGCATTGAAAATGATGAAAATGTCCTGACTGAATTATAGACTGGCAGTGTACCAGAAGAGTTGCAACAAACAGAAGAACAAAAAGAAGAGGATTCTTGAAACCTAGAGCTTAACCAAATAGGACAAGAGTTTTTCTATTTAAGGAGTAAATCCTCAGGTATTTCTAGGGTCACAATAGTGGGCAAATAATGATAGAAAGACTGAAAATTCTCTCATAGTTGGGAAGCCAGCAGAAATTAAAGCATGAGCTTACAAAAGATGAGTCATGTGAGAGGATAAGACAGACCCAGGACACAAAATTTTTCAGGTTTTTTTTTACTATTTTACTGCTATTGTTTCAGCTAGTTGAGCCATAAATTGCTCTGTCTGGTAGGTGTTATGGTGTTGCATCACAGAACTTGGCATACATCCAGGTGCTTGCTGAGTTTCTGGGGAGGCAATTTTGCAATAAGGTCTGAAACAATGCTTCAATACCACCATTGTCCAAAACAGCAGGTCTAAAGTAGTGATGTTAATCAGCTTTGGTTTAGCATGAAGCTATAGATTTAATATGCAGGGTCTAAAATGTAGAAGCAAAGAGGAGAGGCTGCCAGAAAATATGTCCAAGGACTGACAGAATGTGCTGAAGCAAAAGCACATTCATTTTCCTGATCCTTTTTGTCTCCTTTGGATACTTTTAGGACTCAGCCTCTCCACTTCTAGAGTTAGACAGTGGGCCCTCGGTCAGGCAGAGGAAATCATGTATGGGGCTGACTGGAGGAATGTGTGCACAGGGAAGAGAGAAAAGGATTAGCATCTGCAGCCTGGTAGCAATAAGTTGTTAAATTTGCTTTTAATTGCAAGTGCTAATATACTTTTAAAGCTTTTCATACTCAATTAATAATTGCACTTTCTAAATAAAATTAACAATTTGATTTCAAAATAGTTTGCATATGTTTACACTATACTGCAGTGACTACAGTATAGACCTACTTTTTTAATATTTAACAAGTATCTGAAAGATTTGGGGAAAAAAACCTTACCACTAAAAAGAAGAAGGAATCCTTTCTTACTCAAATGTGAAGCAGATTCTTCAGCAAAGTTGAAAAAATTCTAATCAGAAAACTAACGAAGAGAGATTTTTCTAGCCTCATACCATCGTCTACCAGTTTTCATCAGGATCAAGGGCCTCAAGGCCAGCTAAATTACCAAACCATAGACCTAATCATAAAAGATCTTCAGGCATGTGAGCAGCTTGACTGACAAGATATCTGCCCAAGAAATAAGTTATATTTGGATATAACTGAACCAAGACTGAATCAGGTCATTTGCACCTGCATTTGCCGTAAAACCCTGTCATTGATGACTTCTTACACTGAATTCAGTATTTGCATCTAAATTAAGTTTTTATCCCGAATATAACATTGTTGAAGAGTATCCAAATGTAAATTACATATTAAAAAACTTTCTATTACAAAAAAGTTTTACTTTTTTCTCCCTTGTGCATGTAGTATCATGCAAATTTGCTTCTAACTGTATCTAGGTCTCAGCTTGCCTCAAGGTGTGTATGGATGAGGTACAAAAGAAAGTAATTCTTTCTCATTCAATAAACAAGTTAATAAAGGAAATTATTTCTCTGTTTTAGAAGAAAATGGCAGAAATGGCTTAAACAGAGGTAGAAAATTGCACACTGCAAAGTTTCACTAGTGCTTTTTAAACGTTCTCATCTAAAAGCAAATGCTGGCTTAAGAAGCTATGGGTTGCAATATGATTGCTCTGTGCACATCCTGTTTTTTAGACTCCTTCCTAAATACCAGTGACTGGCAACCCCTCGAGAAACAATATTTGTCTGTAACTCTAATCTAACCTGTTATGGGGTTCTTATGTTCTTCTGCATGTATGAAATGCATCATGGTATCAGACTTTGTTACTTAATTAGAATGAATTTTTCATTTGCTTTAAACACAATCTGTTACAAAAGACAATATACAACACTTTAATATTCATGAAGATTTCCTAAATCTGTGAAGTTAGTGTCACAATAATAGCTGGGTTTTTATTTTTTCTTGTTTTTTTCTTTTCTTTTTTCCTTTCTTTTTTCCCTTTTTTCCTTGCTTTACTTCCTCCCCCCCCCCTTTTTTTTTCTTTTAGGACAACTTCATGGGATGCAGGATTTTGATTCCTGTCATCTTGTAACATGAAATCATATTTGAAAACATGACTGTAATATTTTCTAATTACTCCTGCGAGTTTAAATGCAGAGTGCAGACTGGTTTTGAGTGTAATGAGTCTGAAGTAATAGGGATTTTTTTGGTCCTGTGTGTTTCCCTAGTGATGATAAAAATAAATTCCCATAAATTAAGACTTCATGCTGTTATTAATCTAAGTGAGTGAATTGTACTTCATAACATCGTTCTACTTTGGACCTCAGATTACCATTTGCTGTATAGTCACCAGCTTCCTTTGCATTGCTGCTTTTCTGCACTAGAGGGAAAATTCCAGATGGTTTAACCACATGCAATTTCAAACTCTTTCCCACATCTGAGCTTCTTACTAACGAGCTCATGGCACACAGATGAGTGTCATAGCAGTGCATAGAGGCAACTCTCTATACTCATAACTGTACTGTGGTTCGGTGACTGTTTTCTGGCTAGTTGTACAGGTTTGTCAGAATTCCTGATCTTCAAAATGTGTTGGTTGGCTTGTTAGAACACAGCTCTGGCTGATTAGTCTTGTCTATGTTGAGAACTTGCACCTTGAGCTGCCAGGATATTTCGTTATGCTTTCTGATACAGTTGCCCTTGTTTTCTGCTAAGGGGTGAATTACCCTTTGGGCCAAATTTTGGCCTGACGTTGTTGATAGCATGAACGTGGAGTAACAGCAGTAGTTGCGTACCGTGAGATATTTCTGTGGCGTTTCTCTCTGTTAAGACAATCACATAAAACTTTCAATTGTTGAGGGATAAATAAAAACATTGCATGTATACTCTCAATCTGTCCTTTAGGTATACTTTACAATATTGCTTACAGAATACTGTAGTCCATTTGGAACCCTGTCTTACTAAGTGCTGGTAATGAAAATACTTAATGAATAACTACTTAATAGTTTATCATGTATTAGGCATTTTTCTATATGGTATTCAAGTTTTGGTCTGAAGACAGTCCTTTTGCAAGCCCTCTTGTAATTGTCATAATTTGATCTTAGAATCTCACAACCTTTTTTGCATATTATGGTTTTGGAAGTGATTTATTTTAACACGAGGAGCAGAGACATTAAGAAATTAAGCTTAACCATCAAAATAAATTACCATAATTAAGACCTAATGAGAAATCAATTACCTTTTAAGAAGGGGCAACCTGTGAAAAGTTTGTGAATTGTTGCATATTATGTAAGCACTCTTTGCCAGAAGCAGAAATAGAATTCAGAATAGTGTTAAAGTGCATTAATCATGAGCCCTTTGTTCCCTGAAATTGCCTGTTTAGAAACTGGGAGACATACAATTACAGCAATGAGTGTGTGATAGAGTCGTGAAGATGAGCCCCTCTGACAGAGTGCTGAATCATCCCCAGAGCACTCCATCCTCTGTA
This sequence comes from Burhinus oedicnemus, assembly GCA_008921705.1. Lineage (NCBI taxonomy): Eukaryota > Metazoa > Chordata > Aves > Charadriiformes > Burhinidae > Burhinus > Burhinus oedicnemus. Next base: position 1,382,222 of record VFFE01007247.1, read on the forward strand.
ATAAATGAGTCAGGCGTTTATGGAGAAAAACACTGTGGAAGTAATTACATGATCACATAATGCATATTCCAAAGAGGGTGGCATTTAGGTTTTCATCCTCAATTTGTGAATCTCCTAATTTCAGTACTTGATTTGTCAGCTTTGCTGCTTTTCTCCAGCTCTGTTTATGCCTAACTTCCTGCTTTAGAAAAATTGGAAAGTCTTATTCCATACACTGACAGTGTATTGTAGCTTACATGGTTCATCATCACGTTTATGTTTGCTGTTTAAACTCAGAATGCCAGAAATAAGTTGGTTTTCTCAGTACAAAACAGACGAGAACAGGAAAGGGCATAGACTTAATGGTTATTTAATAAAGGCAGGAGTAATTTTATTGAATATTTGGTGCTGTAATGCTCAGACAAATAACATATTAATAATGGCTCAGCTGGTGGAGATTTTTAGCTGCTGGGCTAGTGAATCACAAAATTTACCCTTGGTGAACCTATAAACAGATAAGATTAGGGTCTTAGGATAAACGTTCTTAATCTTTGAATATTTAAAGTTTGTCCTATCTGCTATTAAATTGTATAAGTTTGTTAAAATCTATTTAGTGTAGTGTACTGTCACTCTGTCTGTTAAAATATAGCTTTTGTGAATTATGCAAAAGCTTTCTTTAATGTTTTGGGTTTCTTTCGGATAGCATCTGATTTCCTAGCTGTGGCTTCTGCTTTGAAATGTTGATGAATGTAAAGTAGTACCCCACAGTATTTGTATCGCAAGTAAGTTCAGGAATTCCAGATAAGGGGTGCAGTCAAGTGAAGTGGCTGTTTTAAAAATGTGGCAGCTTGAACACTGTAAATAATGGTATTTTAAAACAATTGTGCTATCTCTTCAGCAACGTGTTGTGAGCCAGTTTTAAGGAAAATCATATAACTTTGGAGCACCTTTTTTACTGATTAAAAGCTGTAAAGCATGGAATCAGAAAACCAGACACTTGCTTATTGTTGGTATGAGTATTTTTGTAGTATGTTGATGCTGTGAATAGTGTGTTTTCACCCAAGGAGAGTATCTTTTCCATAATTTCTGTAATATGGTTGTTTACCAGGTCAGCAGCTATGATAACTGAAGTTCACCAGATAAAAGGAAATGCCTGATTTGCCAAGTACAGAAAAATGTTAGCAGTTGATGTGCACAGCTGAAAAAGCAAAGAGTTGTAGAGTTAAAGGTCTGTAACAAAGATAGAGGAAGGCCTTTTAATACCCAGTTCTGCCTTCTGGATTAGATGAATATTGAAATTGGAGTGGGAAATCTGTCATCAGTGAATGTGTTAAGGAAATCTGAAGCTACTATTTTAAGAAATTTAATTGGCATCTAGATCATGTAGTTTATCTAAATTATTCTTTTTTATATGAGGAGGTAATTACACACATCCTTATTGAGGTCAAAATCTCAGTTTGATTCAATCATTGTCTTCCTCCACGGCCTCTTAGTTTTCCATGCTGCATGCTTTCTAAGTCTGCTTTTCTGGAGCCAGCTGGTACCCTCTGAAAGGAGACCTGCCCACAGCTGCCGGGATTGTTTTCTCCAGGCTCTGCTCCAGCCACAATATGGATGCACACTGCAGCAGATTTCTGTCCTATGCAGAACAGTCTTCTGAGGTACCCTGTCCCTGTATGCCCTGTGTCCTCAAACCTAAGGCTTCATGTTTCCACAAAGTATGCAGTGCATACCCTGCTTATCATGCTGCTAAAACATCATTCTGATGGGTTGTGACATGGTGATCTCTTATGCTCTAGTATTTCATCACCAAGGTCCCCCTCAGCCAGACTTCGGGAGCCTAGAGGAGATGTAGGGATTTGCAGCGTGGATGTGGTTAGTCTGCTTTCAGCAGGTGGCTGCTGCCATTTCTAAAGCAGTGATTAAGCAGATGGTTGTTAATATTTGACTATTAAAATAAGATGGCTTGTGTCCCTCTACAGAATTTTTCTCAGATTAAAGTTGGGATTTCAGGTTTAAAGATGCAGTCAGTCAAATTCCCTTCAACTGTCTCAGAGTACAGTAAGGCAAGAATTCTGAGGGACCTAAATAACCCTTGCCTACAATACAAACATTATTATCATCCCTGCTTTTTTTTTTTTTCTTTTTTTCTGAAGAATATCCATGAATGGTGCTATGTCCTGAAGAACATTGGTCTCATAAGTGAAAAGTTAGCTGCTTGGTATAATTTCTGGAAAGAATACTTTTGATAAGCAGAATGAAGGACTGGGAATAAAAAAAAAATAAAAATCTGGTGCAATCCGATCAGTTAGGCTGAGTCTTACGTAGTCAAATAAATTTCCATGTGAAGAATCCAAGCATATGTTTTTTTGCTCATATGTGCTTCAGTACCCTTTTTCCAGAGACCTGGGAAGTTAAACATCCACAACTTTTAACTTCTTGTTATAACATCCATTAATTAAAGCTTGATCCATTTATACATTTTCAAATGAGCATAATACCCTTCAGAAGGAGTGTTCTTTATAACTGGGAAGGCTGATAATACCCAGACAAAACTGATTTGATCTAAAAAGATAGAGTAGGTGTCTTCACGTATCTTGAAAACTTAGCTCTGGTATGTATTTGTAAAATGTATGTATTAAAATTTGTTATGCACTTTAAGTGTTTAAGAAGGTGCAAATGCTTAGTTCAGTCATCTGTGGTGACTCTGCCTTTATAATGAGAGTAACTGTATCCCATTCAACAACGGGAGTTATCACAGTATCTTTCGGGGTACAAAGTGTGTGAAGGAAAAGTCATTCAAATCAGGAACAGCAAACAAGGGCTTGAGTTAACCAGGACACACCTTTCACTGACCCACATGGTATGTTTTATTTCCTGCAGTGTAACAGTCTGGAATATCAGCTATTGGGAAGGAAGAGGACTCTTCCTCATGGGCCTGTGTTCCTCACAGACTGGTTTTTGTACAGAATACTGTGTAATTGAGCTACATCAAATGTGATACAATGGTGCCAAGTAGATAAGTGACCTCAAGAAGACTGAATGAACAGTGTGTAAACTAAGTAGAGGGTTTAATGAACCAGAAGGATGTTAATTAGTTTAATGAAGGAGGAAAGAAGACGAAAGACCCTGATTGCTCTTTGAATTTCTTTTCAAAGAGCAATAAATACTGGAACTAGATTATGTTCCTCCTGAGGAGACCAGTATTGTCATATATTACAGACTAATGGCAGATTTTTAATCTAATTGTTTTGGCTGCAGCAAGAAATTCTGGCTGATATTGGGCCATAGGAAGAAATTAAACTGCCTCTAGACTTTTAAAAGTATTTCACTTCCTGTGGATATCTGTTTTTCTATGGCTGTCCTTAAATCTCAAGAGGTAATATGGTGCTTCTGGAAGTGTTCTGGATTTCTAAGTTGAAATGTGCAATGGCAGCAGCTAGAAGAATTTGGAGACCTGAAGTCTTTTTTGTGATGATGAGAGACTCTCGGTACTGTGTCAGTATTCTTCCCTCCCCTGTTTTCCCTGAAGAGATATTTCAGTAGGCGGCCTCGGGATTGAGGGTTTGCACTTAGATTATTTTTTTTTTTTTGGGGGGGGGGGGGTGTGTGTTTTCATTCTCACTTGCCATGTATTTATCTCAAGGCAGATGAATATCAAGATATGAGATGTTACCTTCAGGGGTCTGGGGTTTTTTCCAAATCAGGAAGACTGCTTCCTGTCTTCAAACTGGAGAAGTCAGCATCTAATTGAATGAAAGAAATCAGCAAAGAAATAAGTTAACTGTGAATAGACTAACTCATTAGGCAACAAGGTTACTACAGCTGCTTTATAATTTCAGTGTTGACTCATGCTGCCACTTTTCCAAACGGTTGTTTCCATCTTCCCTGTTCATCTATGACAAGAAATCTCTTGAAAACACAGTACTTCAGTTGTCTTTTGTTGCTCTTCTTTGTTCAGAAGTTTCTTTAATACACTATATAATGTACACTGTAGAATGAGTCCTTGTCACTGATGTGTATATTTAGCTTTTTTTTTCAACTTGTGGCAAGCTTTTGGTCATTTTAGCATTATATGTTTTTTTGTAGTTCTAGAACAATCCTGTCCTTCAGCCTGTAGAACTTGTAACAGGGTTGGAGATACGAGAGCACAGTGCCTGCCACATGAGAATCATTTCTATGAGCTTCACCCTGCTCAATCTGTTTTTCTGTTAAGATCTAGTATGGAGATGAATGTTACAATACTGCAGAATTGAGAGTTCAGTGAAAATTTGTTGGTCAATTACTCTCTGTTGAGACCGTGCGTTTCTTTGGCTTTCCTTGCTGCCTGGAACTTAATATAAGGAAAGTTTAATTCCTGGAAAAATACCGGAAGGAAAGCTTGTGTAAGGTAATAAGAACTAGGTGCATTTACCCTTTGAAGGCAAGGAGTGTATATGTGTGTCTGTTACTGTGTATGCCGCACTGCTGTTTTCAAGAGTTAATGAGAGCACAGCAGTGAGTGCTGAGGCACGGTGGCAGAGTGTGCCTTGTGGCCGCCAGCCTAGCTCTGCTCTTCCTAACCTGTAGCTGCCTTCACCTTCTTGTACTCTTCTGCCTGTTGAGATTCAGTCTCTGGCATCGGCCTTGCTATTTACCTGTGACACTGAGGTAGAAAATTCTACACAATGAAAGCAAAACTGGTTGAGTAACTGCCTAAAGAGCACTTACCGTGTGGTTCACTAATAAGTGGCAGCTCTTCCTGTTGCACATTTTTCACAGGAGACCTGAGATGATAAAATAAAGGGCATGCTGAAGAAGTTTTCAGGCCATGGGGAGCTGGGAACAACTGCAGGTGTGGTTGAGAATGAAATTGCTATTTAGAATAATCTTGGCAAATGGGAGACATCATCTGGAACAAAGCAGGGTGCCAGTGAGTATGAAAGCAGCATGCTGTCTGTAGGCTGGGCTGCATGGGTACATGATGGGGGAAGAAACAGGGTAAGGTGCAGTTCTGTGGAAAAGGACCTGGATTTTTTGGATCACAAAATAAGGATGCAGTGTCATGCTGTTGGGAAGAGGTTAAAGCACTCGGGCAGGAGCTCAAAAGTAATTTGAAGTAATCTCTGCTCTTCTCAGAGTTCATGGGTCCTACAGTACCCCACTGTTTTAGGTTCTGAACTCTAAGTGAGATGAGGACCAATTGGAGGGTGTTCAGAAGACAGCAGTGGTCTAGAAAATGATTTAAAATGAAAGACTGAAAGAATTAGAATTGCTTAGTCAAAAAATAGGGTATTCTGGTTGCGAAAAAGTGGCTAGCCTCTTCTCTGTTTCTCAGTCACAGGGTGGGGAAGGTGAGATTTGGTCATTGAGAAACTTCTTCCTTGTGCTAAGGGCAAGGGAATACTAAATCAGAGCCTGAGAAGACTGGGTCTTGACAAAAATCTTTCTGTCACTGATGTGGTTCTTTGGTGGAAGAGGAAAGAGTTAGATGACGTCTTTGGATTGTAAGCCTTACACCTACATGATTGTGACTTACTTCCATCACGTCTGTTAGTACCATTTTCATGTGTGAAAAGAATCCCAACAGGTAAATGAAAACTTTGTGTATCCAACAAAGGAAGTGTATCTTGTAATTGCAGACAAAGGGTTTGAGAGTTGTTTTCTGGGCTTTTATCTGCTTTATTTTTTGGTGGGGTTTTTTTTGTTGTTTTGGTTTTTTTGTACTACTGAAAATTGTAAAACCTATTCTTTGATGGAGCTCACTGCTTCTTATTTGCATGTGTTTTTAATAAGATCACAGCTGCACGAGCTGCTAGGGAAAACTGTGGTCTTCATACAGCTGCAGGGGTAAGGGAGTGAGAGTGCACTGTGTGAGGATGTTTCTATGTGATTAAGTGAAGTCTCTCTAGCTCAGTACTTGCTACTGTCAGATAAGAAGGGGCTATTGGCACAAATGTAGAATAATAGTTCATGTTGTGCTTTTGCAGCTTAGAGACATCTTAAGATGGAAGTTCTGCTGTTCAACAGATCTGTTTTTCTCATGAATTTTTATAATAATTTTTGAACCTGTTTGCTTCTTGGTCTCAAAAATGTCTTTAGGCATTGAATTCTCTCATTTAATTATTTACTAGGCAAAGAAGTACTTAAGAGGAACTTTGTAAAATTTCATTTGATGTTCCCATGTTCTTCTGGGGAGCACTTCAGGCATATGACATACCATGTCACTTTGTGCTACCTTCATTACTTTTTTGTGTACTTTGATCTGACACCCTGTCATACTTATCTGTTTTATGGCTAAAAAATCCTCTTTACTTTCTTTGTGCAAAAGCTGCTCCATACTTTGATCAATATTACCTGTACTTTTTGGTGCTTTGTGTTCTTAATGTGATAGAAAATTTGAAGGTATAGGAACACTACGAATGTATCAGCAGTGTAAGAATATGTTATGTTCTCTCTTCCCTTCATTAAACAAAATTGTGATATTCTGATTGGTTCCTAACCTGACCACTTCAAAGCACTGAATAGGTATTTTTGAAGATGTGTGTTCAGAGACTACCAGACCTTTTTCTGGTAGTGGCATTAAATAACGTAGAGTTCTCTCTCCCGGTGTGTTACATTGCATTTACTGACATGTGACTTCATCTACTGTTTTATATGCTTGTTGCTCAGTATTCTGGAGTTCTTCTGCAAATATTTTAATCACATGTCAGTTTTGGTTGCTCATAGTAATTTTGTATAATTTGCAAATTTAAGTACAGATGATATGTGAAATGACAGATACACAGGTGACCACTCTGAACAGCAGCCCAAGTTCTGACACAGATTCTGGTGAGGCTTCGGACTATCTCCCCTGTGCATCTTTGTCTCTTAAATCTCACCCTGCAAGGTCTCCACTTCTGTAACATCTTCCTATGAGAGACATCAGGAGAGGCTTTTTAGGAGTCTTTTGTTCGCTACCACTTCCAACACCTTTATCCACTGGATCTTGGATTCCTTGAAAGAGCTCTTCAAGCTGCGAAGCATCTTTCCTTTACAAAAGCTGTGTTGTTTTTTTTTCTTCATATTATTCCAGTCTACAAATTCTTAAGTATGGTTTTAACCACCTTGCCCGGTATGGAAGTCAGACTGTCTTTGTTGTGCTTCTCCTGATTGCCTTGTCAAGCTCTGAAAAAAATTTGATGTATTTTCTACTCTTCATTCCTCTTTACTTAGGTCACCTTAAACCTAAGTTTTTGTGGAATTAATAGTTTGGCAATTTCATATTTGATGCTTTAACACTTCAGTGAATAGTATCTGGCTCTGGTGAATTCTTACTATTAATTTGGTATTTTTAAATGCTTCTCTGATGCTTCGTTTTGAGAGAATGCCTTGTATATCCTCAGTCTAAAGAGGCTCTGGTGTACGACTGGCTTTGACTGTCTCGGCAGTATTTTCAGAAAACAACAGATCATCTACATTTTCTGCTTTATCCTTATAATCTTTTAATTCTTTCTTTTATATCTTCATTATCTAGTGGTTTATTGCATTGAGGTAGCAAGCTGTCTGTAACTATGTTACTATGTTTGAGCTCAGAAATAGCAACAGGAATTTTGTAATGTTTTATTGCTCTCTTAGAGATGACTGCGTAGTTCACTGGCAAGGTTTTATAATACTTCCGCATAGTAGCTAGTATATGCCTATCAATTAGAGCAGTATTGGACTTGTTTTACCAGTTTTTAATTCTGCCAGTGACCTGTATGCAGATGAAAATACGCACATAGACATAATGTCAGTAGTAACTGGAATTCTGAAGAGAAGTTGCATTTCCATTTTATTTTTATATTGACAAACAAAATTCTCCATTCTAACATATGTGATAGAGTAGTTCTTTATAAAAAAAAAGTGTGGTTTTTGTCTGTGTGCAGAGAGCAGAAGATACAGTTTGTGTCTGTTTAAGTGGCTCCAATCTGTTGTTTCATTTAATAAATGAAATTTTCAGAAGGGGTTCATTTTACCATGTGCAGTTCTCTAACATCTGCTTGAAATCCGAATGTGCCCAGGTGCTGGTGGTAGCATGTATTTTACTTTCATGAGTCCCATTTGAACCAGGAAAGGGAGTTAAAATAGTGTTCTTGTCCAGTGATATTCCGGTGTTTCCAACTGGTTTGGATTTGTGATGGCAGGACTGGAGCCAAATTTACTATAATGTTCTGCTCTTGCTTGTAATTTTTTGCTGGTGAAGACTTTCTCCTGGGCTTTGCAACTTTGCAACAACTGTTTTTGCATCTGTTATTAAAAATGTGGTGAATTTTGTAATGCTTCTAGCCTGCTGCATTTTTTTTCTGCTTTCTTATCTGCTTGCATAGCTGCTGTTTCTTTGCAGTGACTGAATGTAAGCATCACTTATAGCTTTTCCATTCTCCATGACCAAAAATAGAAGTTTTGTATTTATATTAGGCAGCACTTCTAGAAAGTCACTAAGTAACCAGAAAGGAATACTAAATAATGTCTGCTTGAATATGAACTAAGACTTTCCCTTTGTGTGATTTTATAAATGTGTCCATGATTGGTGCTTTGTTTTAAGTAATGCAGATCTGCAAAATAGTTCTCTTCTCTTTACGCTTACATGCTGTCTCTGTCTTTCAGTTTTGCTTAATGTGTCTTTTCTTACAAGGACATTGCTAAACCGATATTGAATATCTCATATAAAGATTTAACTTTAGGTGAGACATTCTGGTATGGGATTCTGAGTGAACACTTAACATTGGTCTGGATGTAGCTTATATAGTATACCTTGCACTTGTAAGGTGTATGCAAAGTCTGTTTCTTATTATTTTTTATATTTTATATACTTTTTTCTTAATATAAAACCTCAAAGAACCAGCCTTCTGCTGCAGTTTGCTTCACCTAGATTGCAGTCCAGAGTTACAGCTTGAAATTTTAGTGCTGCAGTCATCTTAACTTTCTGACCTCTTACTAATCTAGATATTGGAGTAATTAGAGCAATACAAGAAATTTCTGTCTTGATTGGTCCCTTTCTCTTGTTGCCACTTGTTTTCTTACAGTCTAGAGAAAATGCCTCTACTAAGTTTGTCTTTCATATAATAAATTTTGGTCTTCCATGCTTTTATTTTCCTTATTAAGAGGCTTTCGTTTTGTTTTATCAAGGACAAAGTTCAGAAATAAATGAAATGATCTGATTTTCCAGCTACAATGGCCTGTCATA
>VFFE01007247.1:1391407-1405693 GCA_008921705.1 Burhinus oedicnemus
AAAAAAAATTGTGTTCTCATAATAATCTAAAAGTGCAAAGCAACTTACCTAAGTTTAACTTTCACAATGTATTTTAAAATGCTGAAATAATAAAAAAAAAGTTTGATCTGATTTTCTTTCACAGAGTCCTCAGAAAATAAAAGTGTATTTCAGAACGTGAAAATCAGAAGAAGTAGCTGCTGACGTAAAGAGAAGTGTACTAAGGATCATTTCTTGAGGAAAATTTTTTAAGGTATGTGAGCTATGTTTTGCAGAAAAACCTTCCTGAAAACAAGCTGTCTGTTTTGCCTTGAGTGGACTCATATTTCAGGAAAGTTTTGAAATCATGGAATCACGGAATTTTCAGAGTTGGAAGGGACCTCTAGAGATCATCTAGTCCAACTCCCCTGCTGACGCAGGAATGCCTAGAGCACATTACTCAGGAATGCATCCAGGCAGGTCTTGAAAATCTCCAGAGAAGGGGACTCCACAACCTCCCTGGGCAGCCTGTTCCAGTGCTCTGGCACCCTAACCGTAAAGAAGTTTTTTCTTAGGTTTGAATGGAACTTCCCGTGTTCCAACTTGTGCCTGTTGCCCCTTGTCCTGTCACTCGGAACCACTGTAAAGAGTCTGCCTCCATCCTCCTTCAACCCACCCTTTAGATACTTCGAAGCAAGAATAAGGTCTCCCCTCAGCCTTCTCTCTTCCAGGCTAAAGAGTCCCAGCTCTCTCAGCCTTTCCTCATACGGGAGGTCCTCCAATTCCCCAGTCATCTTTGTTGCCCTATGCCGGACTCTCTCCAGTAGTGCCCTGTCCCACTTGAGCTGGGGAGCCCAGAACTGGACCCAGTATTCCAGTTGTGGCCTCACCAGTGCTGAGTAGAGGGGGAGAATGACCTCCCTCAGCCTACTGGCCACATTCTTCCCTAGGCAGCCCAGGATTCCATTGGCCTTCCTGGTGACAAGGGCACATTGCTGGCTCATGGATAATTTCCTGTCTACCAGGACCCCCAGATCCTTCTCCTCAGAACTGCTTTCCAGCAGGTCCACCCCTAACCTATATTGGTGCCTAGCATTCTTCCTCCCCAGGTGCAGGACCCCTGCACTTGCTCTTGTTGAACCTCATTAGGTTCTTCTCTGCCCAGCACTCCAGCCTGTCCAGGTCACACTGGATGGCAGCGCGGCCCTCTGGGGTGTCAGCCACCCCTCCCAGTTTGGTATCATCAGCGAACTTGCTGAGGATACACTCTGTCCCCTCATCCAGGTCATTGATGAATATATTGAACAAGATTGGACTGAGTATTGACCCCTGGGGGACACCACTGGTTACGGGCCTCCAACTTGACACTGCTCCATTAATCACAGCCCTCTGAGTTCTGTCACACAGGCAGCTCTCAGTCCACCTCACTGTCTCCTCGTCTAGCCCACACTTCCTCAGCTTCCTAATGAGGATGTTACGGGAGACGGTGTCAAAAGCCTTGCTGAAGTCAAGGTAGATGACGTCTACTGCTCTCCCCTCATCCAGCCAACCAGTTGTAACATCATAGAAGTCTATCAGATTGGTCAAGCATGATTTACGCTTGGTAAATCCATGCTGACCACTTCCAATAACTTCCTGTTCTTCAACGTGTTTGGAGATGACATCCAGAACAAGTCGCTCCATTACCTTTCCAGGGACAGGGGTAAGACTAACCGGCCTGTAGTTCCCTGGGTCCTCTTTCTTGCCCTTCTTGAAGATTGGAGTAATGTCGGCCTTCTTCCAGTCCTCAGGCACCTCTCCTGTTCCCCATGACCTTCCAAAGACGATGGAGAGTGGTCTAGCAATAGCATCTGCCAGCTCTTTCAGTACTTGCGGGTGCATCCCATCAGGGCCCATGGACTTATGGGTGTCCAGCTTGGCCAAGTGGTCTCTGACCCAGTCTTCCTCAACTCTCCAGAGCTTCTCTCTTGCCTCCAGGGTCTGGGATTCATGAGGGACAGCTTTAGCAGTGAATACCGAAGAAAAGAAGGCATTCAGTAACTCCGCCTTCTCTGTCTTCCACCACTAGGGTGCCGATCTCATTCATCAGTGATGAGGCTAGCTTTAGATTACCACTTTGGTTGTTTATTGATGGCAGTAATTCTAAGGAAGCATTAGTTCAGCTAGTTCATGTTCCATACGTGTCACATCAAATGCATATATAGACAATATTCTGAATATGTGGTTAGTGTAAACAGATGGCAGGTAGAGCATGTGTTTTATCTTTCATGGTCTTGTACATGCCAGGAGTAGATCCTACACTAACAGAATTGTCAATTGTTTAACAGTCTAATTTTTATTTAAGGTGTGGGTGGAGGATTAAGCATGATTTATTTCATTGTTTCAATGGAAAATAACTACTATAAGCCTTACATTCAGAAATTGAGATGGATTGTCTAACAAATTGATCACCTGTTATAAAATTGCTTTTATATCAGTACAGAAGCCTTGAAGTTGAGGATTTGTGTGCTGAATCCAAGTCCTCTTTCTTTTCTGATTTTGCAGTATTCTTAATGTTTCTAGAAAGTTTCTGCAAAATAGAAACCACGTTAAGTGATTTGAAGCCCATGCAGATTTAGGATCAAGGGAACTGACAGCAGATCAAGAGTGAGTGTGATGCTCTCTGCATACCATGTCCCTTCCATATTCCTCCTTCTGAAGGGGCCAGATGTGTCTGTGCTTTCCTGTTCTGAATTTAACTGGGGGCCAGGTGCGCTTCTGGTTTGTGGTTTATCAGTTGCCTACCTTGTCATTGATATTATGAAAAACCACAAGTTCCAACTGGTGCATGTGGATCCATCATTATTTTAAGATTTGCAATCACAGTCTTGGATACCAATATGTAACAGAAGACACCAGTTGTTATAAGGATAGGAGAGCATCCTGGGAAAGTACTGCTATATATGTGCTCTGTTCTTCCCTGCTCATTTGATTTCAGTCATTGTCAGACACACAGGACCTTTGATCTGACATAGTCTGGCCACTGTCATGTGTCAGCGCCAGATTGAATTTATTTTAAATTAAATGTAGATTGACTATGAAAACTACTTTCTTCAGAGTTGTTGCTGGAATCCAGGAAGACTACTAATGCTGGAATATTTGCTTTATTTGCTAAGGGGACTGTTACAGTATTGAAGGATTATGTGACTGTCATTGAAGTTTCTCACTATCATGCTGACAAAATTTAACATTGCTTTGTTTGGTATCTGACCGCACCACTGTGATGGTGGTGGTTGAAACCAGTCATAAACTGTATTCAGTAACTATGCTTAAATTTAGAACTGTTCAAGGTCTGGTTGATCTTTCACAGTATATTATTAAAAGTACATTGAGTGTTTACTTCCTGTCAGCGATTAGTTTGTTATTTTAAAAGTGACTCTAAAAAGAAAGTCAGTCTTACTTTCTTGGAATTAGCTCTGAGACATATTTTAACTGTTAAAGCTTACCAAATATCGATTTGCTTATTTGCATAGCCAGTAGTCTTTATAGTTATACATATATATGTCTATCTCACATTTCAAAAACAATAAACTAACTGTCCTGTTTGATGCTACTGGGATTTTATTACTTTTACAAAACATGCTAGAATTCAGTTTGAGAATTCACTGGCATGTTAAATTATGCAAGCATTGTTCATGTGTGGAAAAAGAGATTAACCTCATGGGTATCTGCCAGAAGTAGGAGACATCTCTTCACAGTAAGAATAAGAAATTCCTGAAGTTATTTTTCTGCATGAATTTAGCATATCATGTTTTCATTGTCATCAGTTCTTCATCTAGCTACTTTAAAATGTGATGCCATCTCTATGTTTTTCCTTTAAGATAAAATATTCTCCCATGGTTTTTTGTGAAAGACTTTTTTTCCCAGAATACCTTTCACACTATATTTTCATCTTTTCAACATTGGAGTAGAAAGTATGTTTGTGTATCAAACTCCCCATATCTCCTACTGTTTCCACAGTAAATCTTTTCTGGGTTCAGATTTTGTTGCCCTACTCAGGTTTGCCAGTAGTCTGTGGTTGTAAAATCTGGGTCGGAATCTGTCTTTGTCTTACGTGTTCAGTGTGAGCATTGCAATGTTGTATAGTAGAGCCAAAAAATGGGACTATTAGTATTTCTTCCACAATCCAGTAGCTGTGAACATGGGGAAGCACAAGGAGAATCATACCGCAGATAGCAGTCCGACTTGATCACTGTCCTTAAACAGCATCTACTGGTGCCATGGTTGGAGACAGAGTGCTGATCTAAATGGATCATTGTGCCCAGATGATCGTTGTAGGTCCCTTCCAGCTGAAATATTCTGTTTATTGGTCTGACCCTGTAGGGCGGCTGTCAACTCGTGTGCACACTGATACCAAACTTGGAAAAATACCTGTTGTATTGGTGCCAGATATTGTCCCTTTGAACACTGGCCTTTTGAAATACACTTATGCTTTTTAAGAGTGTTTGAAATACAGATTGCACAGAACACATTTATTCATGTGTTTGGTAATTCTTACAGTCCTGACATCAAGTAAGTGACTGTGATCTGTCCTGTTTTCAGTCATTTAAAAGTATTAAGAAGTGTTAAACGCGTTAAAAAATTGAAAGTAGTTTTAATTAAAAGTGGTGTTTTTTTAGCTTATCGACAGTTAAGTGGCTTAGGTCTTGAATACTTGTTCACCACTTCTTTACCTGCGCAATATTGGAGCATTTGAGTTTTGCTAAATGTCTTGATTGAACATGTTCTTAATTTGCAAGGAAGGCATACGGAGGCTGGCTTACCCAGTTGCGAATCATCAGCTCTGAGACTTTATGCTTGTTAGACTTAGCAAATCAGAATTTTATCACTTTTGCACAATGAATATTTGCTGTGCTGCTTCTGTCACTATGAATGGAATAATTTAAAACAAAGACCAGAGTCCAGTATATGTACAATTCTTGTCTGTGTACCCAGGCATCCAGTAGTGTAATCGGAAAAAATCTAATTACTACTTAGTGAAAGGAGCCTTAGCAGGCTGGAGTGAGATGTTGTTGATCTTCTGTTCTATTGATTTTTGTAATCTTATGGCTCCACAGCGAGCCAGTAGAAGCAGGTTGAAATATCATGCGCTGAGAATATTTCCTCCCTCCCTTGCCTTCCTGCCTCTCAGTAAAAGACAGTGGTTAGAGTAAAAGCAAGCAATCCATCACTTTATTTATAGCACAAGGCCAGACTTTATCCTAAGGTTCAGTTCCCATCTCTTCTGAATCTGGAATGTAAGAAAACAAAGATACTCTCTTTTCTCATAACTGATGTGCTAGGATATTTATGTAATGTGCTAAAATGTGCAAAGAGAGAGGAGTGATCCTGGGAGTCGCATTACTCTGGAGATTGCTCTAGGTTCTGATTTGCAAAAACTCTGAAATTTTTTGTGATAACTGAAGCCAGTAACATCTTTTTTTTTTTTCTGGATACTTAATAGGCTAAAAATGCTAGGCACTCTGAAAAGTCTGTTTTTAAGCCTTGTACATACCAGTATTAGCTGGTACAATGTTGTCATTAGTTTATGTGTCTCAGTTCTTGGTGTAAAGTAAGATTATTAGTCCTGCTTCCCCTCATGGGCTGTTAGGAAGATAAATCTATTAATGTTTTTAAAACACCATACTAATTTAAGTGGCAATTTAAAGCATATGAAGAAATTGGTACTTCTGTGTTCAAAAGAGCTAAGACTTGGCTGGAGTGCAGGAATTTGTGAATAAGCAGTACACAGGCTGTTTCTGCACTGCAGTCCAGAGCTATAGTTGCATTTCATGTAGGTGTATCTTACATAGTTTGAAGCTGATTAGTACAGGAACAGGTTTTTGGTGTACATACAGAAAATAGGGTTCAGCCCGTGTTACAAAACCTATGCAAGTCTGTGGAAATTACTCATATGTGTGGGTTCCGGTCTTCCAGGATGTGGCTGCATGTGTATCAGTATCAGAGGCAGGTGTTTTAGAGCTAGCTCAAACAGGTGTCTTTGACCTGCAGTTGTGTTATAGGATTTAATAAGGCAGCATTTCTTATCTGTTTATTAAATTATGTCCATTTGGTACAGTAAAACTGGACTGCCTTAGGGGAAAATCATGTGACCTTAAGGACTCTGCCCTGTTGTGTGTCCCAGGGGAGCAGTGGATGGTCACATGAGGAACCTGATTTGGGATATTTTCTGATTTTTGGGAGGTTGAATCTGCAAGTTTAACGGCCTGCTAACACAGTATTTAGGAGCAAACTCTCATCTGACTAATTATCCATTTCCCACAGCTGCAGTGCCTGAGAGCTGATCTTTTTTTGGATTTTTCTGTGCTCTTAGGACAGCAAACACCAGAAACAAATGTTTCTGGTCACCAGGTGTCAGCTCTTGTGTGGAGGTACCGTCAGCTATACTTACTTGGTGAAATAGGTGGATTGGTCTTTAGTATCTGTCTTAGATGCTTTTTTGTGTTCCCCCATAACTCCACTTTTAAGTTAGGGAGGTACACTTTGCAGATGGAAACTGGAGGACAGTTCTGGGCCTGAGATCTCTTCTATTCATAGGTGGGTTTTTGAAACTGTTCTGACCCTCCTTTTGATTTGAGGAGGTATATGTATGTAGTTTATCTTATGGTTAAGTTATTTCAGGGTTTAGATACTAGTAGTTGCTCTTTGTCATGCTAGAGGTTTTTGCTGATATGTCTCTTATGAATCTTGTTCTGCTTTCAGATGTGGTGAAGAGCCTGTATTTTCCCCTGTGCAGTATATAGTGCCTTAAAAAATGGGGTTTGGAGGTGACCTGAAGTATTCTCATGATGCTTTATTAAAACTGCAAGACTGGGAACTACGACTGCTGGAAACAGTGAAGAAATTTATGGTAATGCGAGTAAAAAGTGATAAGGAGTATGCCTCCACTTTACAGAATCTTTGTAATCAAGTAGATAAAGAGAGCACTTGTCAATTGGATTATATCAGCAATGTGTCAAAGGTAAGACTGAAGTATTTTGAATTTGGAATATCCTTGGAAATAACAGTGCTAGATTTATTTTTGTTTATTTCAGTTTGAGTTGGATTCCTGTTCATTCAGCTTCTTGAGAGTTAATGTTGCCAAAGTATTTAAAATGGTCTCCTTTTAGTTCCTCAGTGGAATATGCAGAAGTTGAGCTCCAGTCGTGCTTTGAAAATAATAATTGAACTAGAATCAATCTTGAATTTTGAAATTAAGTATTTTAGGTTCCTAGGTTGAGCCTGCTACTTTGTTTAGTGTTTTGAAAATAGAGTATGCTATAGTAAGCTTTTCTTTTAAGACAGTTAAGATAGGAACTATTGTTTATATTATATACAATTTGCGACAGAAATAGAAAAATGCCAGGAAACCGAGGCAAAGCCTAGCATTCCAGCTGTTATTCACACTGCAGCATGTGCTGTAAAAACAAAACGTTAATTCAGGATGTTTCTCATAATTGTGAAGTTATTTTGTATCCCATTTAAAATAACTGTGTTGACTTTTTATAAAGCTAAGTCTGTCCTTCTCCCAGATTATTAATTCTCAGATTTAGAGCTAGTCCAGTAAAGGTACTGATGAAGCAGACTTCCCTGTTTCACCTGTTTTAAGCTTCACTTCTGACTTGGATTCCTTCCTGACTAGAGAAGACTGTTCTGTTTTAATGGCTTATTCAATTCTTGGCCCTTCTGGTGTAGCAGTGATTACACAGTCCCTTCAGTCTGGCATGAATCCTCATCTCTGTGTAGAAAAACACCCTTTTTGGGTCAAGTTAAATCTTAGACAAAGCAGTTTTTATCTAGTGGCTTATGGGGTGGCTGCTTGAATACTAGCTATGGCATAGCATTGGGAATGTGACTGCTCCTTGTGAAGCAGTGTGTGTGACTTGAAAGTTGCACTGCTATAGCTAGCCTGCTTCAGCTGCCCCAAAAGTAGCATTGCACAGTGTTCATCTGTAACAAATTCTGTTGTTGCTTCCCTCCCCCCCAATAATTTTTGTCTTGTAGGTTGATATACTGCCTTTTTTTTTTTTTAATCTGTGTGTTTTGATGTTGCATTTGAAATGCTTTTCAGCCAATTATGTTTCTTATACACAGTTTGTTATAAGTTTTGCTATTTAAATTGTAATGATTTCGGTAAATAAACAAAAGCATTGTTGTTAGCCTAAGATTGGCAGAAGTCAGGTATTTTCTTCAAGCTTTCTACTGTTGGATCTCAAAGTTTTGTATAGAATTATTGATGATATGACTAATAATTCTTGCTATTGCTGCCCCACTAGAATTGCTCTAATGTGCTAGCTAAAGTGTCTTGCAACTCTTCTGGTGATGAAACACAGCGGATTAGGGCTAGAACAGTAAAGGAGCATTGCTATCAGAATATTTAGCATTATAAGGTATAAGCAACCCTTAATCTTCACGTAGCTAGCTCAGTCTAGGATGGTTCGTGTCGGTGACATGGGCACTTCCTGTGAGCAAATAAGTTTTAAAAAGGTGAAGATCTGACTTCAACCATGTTCTTTTTGGGTTGAAGAGAGGCATATGTGTCACATTTTGAAATCTTGTTTTGGACATAGGCACTCAAGTTGTTCTTTCAGGATTATTTTTGTTCCTTTTTTCTTTTTTTTTTTTTCCTTTCCTCTTAAGGAGATGCCATTTTTCTCTCAAGATCTGTCCCATCCCTGATCTCTACATTTTTATATAACAGCAAAAATATTCAGATGCTAATGACAGATCTTTTGTATGAGCTTGCCGTGAAATTTCACTGTCACCTTGGATTTTAAAGTTGTGTAGTGACACATTGTCTTATTGGTTTTGGCAGTTAAAATGTCTGAATTATTGGTTACTTTACTCAACTCATTCTAATTTACTTTACTATTTCATGATACCTTTTTTTTCTTCCTGACATTTTATAGAATAAAAGTATGACTCAAATATTATGGGACATAAATCTAGTATCTGACATTTCCTAAGATTTAAAATACCCGTATATTAAATATTTGGCATCAAAACCAAATACCAAGCTGTCTAATCTTTTATGGGTTTGGCTTTTTTTGGTTGGTTTGTTGTTTTTTTGTTTGGTTGTTTTTTTGTTTGTTTTGAGGTTTTTTGTTTGTTTGTTTTAAATGTACAGCAAGAGTGAGCACTTTGAGAGAAATGGTGTTTGGGAAAATCTGTTTTTTTCATGCAGAGGCAGCAAACTTGCTGGAAGGCATAGTGGCAGCAACCGCTAATGCTAGAAAAGCAGTATTTTTAAGTTCTTCCCAACAGCTCTTTTGTGTGCATAGATGTCTAAACAATACTGTTAAACCAGACAATATTGTATTTTATTGCTTTTGATGGATTGTGGTTATCTTCTGTGAAAGAAATGCTTTGCCTTCTCTGCTGTACCCACCCAGCTGCTTTTCTGTCCCATATAAATCTCAATTTTTGAAGCCTTTTCTCAAGTACAGCTTTTCACTTTAACTTTTTCTATTTTAAAGTAATAAAATATAATTGTACAAAACACAGAAATCATGTTTAACCAATGTTTCCTCAGTATGGAAAGAGGGATGTAAAGAACAGGAAAATGTGCAAATGATTTTTTTTTTTTTTTTTTAATGGAAAGGGGAGTTTTTGCTATGTTTCTGGCTTATTCAGGTTTATTTGGTGAATTGTAAGCTAAGTATTTCTTTAGGGTACTTGTCCTGTTGAAAAATGCTTTTGCAGTGATTTTCAGGGTTGATTGAAACAGTACTTGTCTCATCAGTAATAAATCAGCCTTAAAGAGAATTGAGAATTCTGACTACATTTTCAACTCTGAGAGCACTCTTACGAACTCTTCTCTAACCACAAGACCCACTCCTCTCAGACAGATGTTTAATGATGTTTTTATCCTATGCAGCTTTGCAATATGGCTTCTGATGTAATTTGGAAAGTGCTCTGTAATGGAGAAGGTGAAACAGTTTTCAGCCATAGCTAGGAAGCTTTAGGCCTTGACCCTTTACAACGCCATACTCTAAGCAGTCTGAAATAGCCCTGTGCCAGTCTGTGGGTTGTTTATGAGCTAAAGGAAATGTTAAAGGTGGTTTAATGTATACAGGAGTTAGCTGTCTTCTGTTTGCTTCTCTGGAATCCAGTTTGCATTGCAGCATTGTCATGTAGAGATGGAAATATTATGTATATACGTTTATATATGAGATGTGAGGAAAACCCAAAGCTATCAAACAAATTAATTTTCTAAGTTTTGATGATCTAAGGTGGATTTCTGTCTTTAGTAAGAGTAAGATAAATGCTAGTAAAACTAGCAAGCTAGCTGCCTTCAAAATCTGATAATGTATGGCACGTAACCATTCTGAAATTTTAGATACAGCGTAGCATTCAATGTCAGGAGTTATGGCTAAGGAATGCAATATTCTTCCCATCAACAAGGTGTGACAGGGATCTTTGGAGTAACAAATGCTTTTATTCGAACTGAACTTTAATTTTGTGTTTGTATCTGTGGTGCATTGGAAGTCTCTCTGTTCACTTTACAGTTCTTAATCAAAACTCAAAGCTGCACACAGACATTAAGCTATCCTGAAAACTGACTGACAGAATGGCCAAGGAAGCTATTAAAGTAAGAGTACAGAAAGATGTTGGGTTACTATGACAGGCGAGTAACTGCTTGTGTCTGTTAGCACCTTATGCTTTGATACTGGTGGCCTGACTCTGATGCTCTCAGTTCTGTGAACCACTGATGAATGGTATCCTCTTAAACAGTAACTGCTCAAGTGTGTATTACTGTGAGGTATTTAGACAAGGGCAGAAATACTGGCTTGAACAGAGTAACCGTGGCTGGGAAATAGGAGAACAAAGGATGCGGGAACGTGTTTGTCAGGGGTGTCGAGGATGTATTCCAAAAAAGGCTGTAAAACTTCCATTGGTCTTCAGAAGCAGTAGGACAGTGCTGAAGGGTGAACATACAGTATTGTATTTTTGTCTCTGGTACTTTTTTATGATATTATGAGTAAGTTTGAGGCATGATTTTGCTGTAGCAGGAAGATATTTTAGAAGGTCTCAAGTGCATTTGGGTAAGTTTGAAATTCTTTTTTTACTGAATTGTTTTAAACAGCAATGCATATTTTCCCACAGTTAATGTTCATTGTTTGATTATTTATAAGCCAGAATAAGTAAGTGCTTTTCTGTTCTGACCTTTTCTTTTATAGTCTTGGTTACTTGTGGTACAGCAAACGGAACAGCTGAGCAAAATAATGAAGACACATGCAGAGGATCTTAATTCTGGGCCTTTGCATAGGCTTACGATGATGATCAAAGATAAGCAGCAAGTTAAGAAGAGTTACGTAGGTGTTCATCAACAGATTGAAGCAGAGATGTACAAGGTATTTTATTCAGTTGTGCTCTATAACTTTATTATAGTTTTGTATGTTTAAAAAGTAATATATCGAGAGTGGATTTTTTTAGTTCCTCTGTTTTTGTTTGTGCTATGTTGAAGGTAGTGATATGGAATATGTAGAATACGTAGTTTAAATTTTAGTTATTTCCTCCACATTTTCTTTCCCCTGCTAGCTGACAAGGCAGAGATGGAAAACTTTCTTCTATGTGGATTTCTATGGACAGATAGCACTGGAAATGTCTTGTTCCAGTTGAGGATGATTCTTTGTGACACTTCTCTATTCCATCTCTTTTCCTGTTCTCATTCCACTCTAAACATCCCTGGGACCAGGGCACTGAAAACATTTGTTAATGAATGCTCTTGACAGTCCTGACTGTTTCAGGTGGGGACAGGATTCTAGTCCCTATTCTAAAATATAAATTGAGTGTAAATCAAACATTAAGGCTGCAGATGGAGCTCTTCAGGGGCTTTTCTGTTACATATCAGTTGTCCTGCTTATGTTGAAAGCCCTGTATCTCGTCAGTAAAGCTGACAGAAATCAGAGTTTCATTCAGATGCTCTGGGGAAAGTCTAACTGCAAATGTCAAAAATCAGATTGATAATCTGAAAGGTCTACTGAGAGAAAGAAAAGCACTGTTTCTTCTTTCTTCGAGCAGAGAATTTGAGATTTGGAGTAGTGTAATTAAAATTTAACATCTGAGTAGTACAGTACAAATGTCATGGACTGATGAGTAAAAGATTCTTGGGCCAGTTATGAGAAGAACTTCAAACTAATACTGAACATATATTAAGTTAAATATGTTGGCTTTAATAGGACTGCTTCCATAACACGCTAGGATCTTGGCATCTTCCCCACGTATTGACTATGGGGAGTACATCCTTTTTGATGCATGGTCAGTAGACTGTTTTATCTGATAAAATTTCCAAGCCAAATAATCACTCACGCCACTTATGGATTAGTGCATCTGAAAATAGTCAGGATGGAAGAAGAGGAGGAAAAACTGGTAGCATACGTTAGAAATAGTAGAGGTTAAATATATAGAGAGAATTGGAGAAATGCATAAAGAAAGAAAGAAATGTAAGAAAGAGAGGCAAGATGAAACAAGATTGCTGGAAGTTCAGGTATACTTTTACAAGAGACTGTGAAAAACATGTTTTTTTCTCTTAATGTTAATTCTAATACAATCTCTAATAAAACTGTCTTTTAAAATAAGTCTTTTTAAAAAAAAATGTAGTGCATATTAAGTACTCCCCAAATGGTTAATTACAAAACATATTGATTTTAATTATGAGCTGCATGGCCATGCAAATGTTTTGCATCCTGATGAATAAGCTTGCATTGTTGTTTGGGTTTTGTTTTTCCCCTTCCTGACTTTCCTAAGAAGCATTTGAATAGCATTCTGGTGACATATCATATGTTCTTTCATTGTTAGCTGACATTGTTTGTTCAAAGGTTTTGTGTCACTGGAGCACTTACAGAATGGTGCCCAGAAATTCAAAATACTTCTCATGTTCTGTGGTATTATTTCTGTTTTTGTTACACACAGAAGAAAAATACTTATTATTTCCCAGGACATTATCCAACCGTTGTGAAGATAAGTGTCTGTGCAGCTTGTGTCTTTAGGATACACTGGCAAAAAAACAAGTGTTTTCCTGTAGGTGAAATGCATATGCATCATCCCTTCTTATTCTAGACACCTGATAAGGAATCTTTTTGATGAAATTCTTAAAGACAGTGAAATACCATGTCTTTTACACAAATGTAGTAAAACTTGTATCTTGTAGGTTTATTCCCATTCCCATTAAGATATTGGATATTTTTTCTTCATGAAATTTGAGCAAGAAAGTAGGGTACTATGATGGTTAGGTGGGCAAGACTTTTAGATATAAAAACTGGATTTAAGGTAATACTTGACCATCTTGGTTCCTTAAACATTATCTGGGGACAGAGGTGCTCTTGGTTTTGTTTTTGTCTGTTGGAAGAACAAAGTGTAAGAATCAGTAAAATACATTTTGCAGTTATTACAAAGGTTTCTTAATACTAGTGCCCTACCTTTTATTTTCCAGTTTTCTGTAAGAGAAGCAGTTCCTTGTTATTTATGTCTTAATTGCGTTCACTACTTCCTAATTTCATCATTTTGTCCATTTCTAGCGGTGTCTTTATAATACAAGTTTGTCATAAAGTTGTTTTTTCCTGTGTCACCTCTCTTATTCTATAATAGCAACAGTTTTGAGTATAATTCACAGTGTGTAGCAATGTGAGATGAGAATATGGGATTGATGTGGAGAAAAGTCCCTGCCTTTGAATTAAATCTTTGCACAGTTGGCCCAGAAATAGAAACTGTGGATAGCACCTTGTTGGCTCTTTGAGGAATTGCATTAAATTTCCAGATGTTGTTCTTGAGGGTGAAAGTAGTGGTACCTGGGCCTCATGAAAAAAGGGAGAATTGTTAACTCCAGCCTTCTTGCCAGCTGCAAGAGCAACAGTTTTTCTGTAGAATGGACTTCCTTTTCTGCACATTCAGTGAGGGGAGCACTTCCATTAAGTTAAGTGCCGTTTCCATGATTTTCCATTGTGAGTGTATTTCTCTTTTTGTCAGAGTTTTTACTTTTCTGTATGTGCCACCTTTTTTGGTATTATAGTGGCTGGTTTGTTATTAGCTTTTGTTTGCAAGTTCATGATTTGTGATTATTTCTGAACAGTGCACTAATTTTGTCACACAGTGAATGAAAGTTGGGGGTAGAAGAGGCAACTTTATTTTAATTTTTTGACCAAAAATGTCATGTTCAGTGGAGCTGCTTCCACTGCAAAAAGATTCTTCAATGCTGTGTTCCACTGCTGGTTTGTTGGTTTTTTTTTTTTGGTTTGGTTTCTTTTCCTTTTTAGGGGTTTAAGTCTTGCAACAGATATATCGATTCTTTCGCAGTTGTTTTTTCTAAGG